>JAAIXJ010000265.1:0-312467 GCA_013403705.1 Heliconius hermathena
AGTAAATGGAGCGCTGCCGCTTCCACCCTGTATAATATACTAACTGTGGTATTTTTCAATTAATTTTTTGATTTCGATATGAATAAAACAATAACATATATAGGTACATCAATCAAATCAAATGTTGTAGTAAAGTAACAAAATTATAATTATAAAACATTATAAAAAAAGCAAAAGGAGTCCAATTTTTACATGCTATATAAATATATTTAAAATAAATGTAAGTACTTAAATTCGAGAAATAAAGAAAAATAATATTAAAATTATAACCTATAAATAAAAATACCTATGGGAATAAATATAAATAATAAAATATAAATACCTATGGAAGTACATTTTTTGTACCTAAATTTGATGTTTAAAAGTCACCATTGTTAATAACATTAACTTTTCTAATTTTACATGAGTAATACAAAATTTTATGCATTCGTTCAATAATCGATTACATGATGTTATACATTACGAATTATCATTCATTATAAAGACACCAAAATACCATTTTCAAAGAGAGTTTTAAAATAGAAAATACATATTTAGCAACAAAAAATTATATTGTTAAATTATCGTCGTATACTTTAAAAGCCTCCTAAATATCCAAATAAAGGTAGTTGAAATACAGCACTTAAAAAAATGTTATTTAAAAAAATCTAAGTTGCGTGTATATTACAATATTAATTTTGAAGGATGTTTCGGTGTAACATTTCGAATCTGGATACGAATATAAGAAGCGAAATTATTTCGATTTATCCGTTAGTGTCAGATAATTTCGGTTACGGACATAAACTATAACATTTTTTTTTAAAAAATCTGATATTAAATTCGGTTCGGTTATGGGTTGCGTATAGTAATTTGTTTGGAGTAACCGATCGTTTCGGTTACGGTTACGAAGCTACATAACATCCCTGATTAATTTAGTTGAAGTCAGGTCAGTTGAAAAACAAAAAGGACAAGACTAGTTTAAACAATAAAAAAGCTGAATCTTGTACTATTACTTTATTACGTAAATATCATAAATTATAAAAGAATCGCATTAAAAGCTAACAATATTATTTTTTATAAAATAAGGTACAAAATAAAATATTGTCGTGAGTATTGAAGTTGTTGCGCTCTCAACTTAGAGTAAGGACGTTTTATAATCATGATTTGTTAAATATTAATTATGTTCTCATTACATAAAGGGGACATGTTTGTAAAAATAAAAAAAATAAAAGCAAAAAAACTTTTTTAGATAAAGCTTTTATTTAAACGCTTTAAAAAGGAGAAACTCATTACCTTATTATATACAATGTATATGATCTTAAAATAATACTAATTTAATTATGTATAGTCTGCTAAGTTTCAATTTCTAAAGTTCCCATTTAATTAAATATAAATAAACGCGACAAGCTTTTATCGATATCGATCGATATCGTCGATAGTACTACCTTGCATTATGCATACTGTAAAAGCCCAACATAATACAGTTGGTAACATTCGTTCCGTGGTTTCGTAACTATTTTTTGGTGGAAATTGCACAGACTTGGGTTGAATTAGGTAAACATTAAGTTTAGCTTTATCAAGTTTTAACTGTCGTTGAGTAGGTGTTTCGCTCCGCCGCCGCCATGACCCCGTGTAACACCAGAGGAGCTACAGGTGCGCTGCCGGCCAGCTTAAAGTTGTATAGTTGTCCTTCTCCTAGACAGGCTACAGACCAATTTTGATGACGCCCATGTCGCCAAACTACACAAGTCAAAGTAAATTAATCAATCCTACAGGCTTAAAAAAGTCGATTATTTTAAATCTGCTTTTTTATTCTCAGCGAACCCTTTCATTACATGAAAGCAAAAAAACATCAATAGTGCTAGGTATAATATATTAGATTTAGAGTAATGTCACATTATTTTTTAAATTGTTCTCGACAAGTCCTTTCACTTGATACCCATATTGCAGAAATGCATAAATAATAATTATTCCGCCATCTTAGATGTTCCGCCATATTAGATTTAGAAAAACGCCAAATTATTTATTGAGTTACTCTCAACGAGCCCTTTCATTTGATATCCATATTGTTGAAGTAGGTAGACTAAAATTAACTATTTAGCTGTCTTGGATGGTCCGCCATATTGAATTTAGAATAACGTCACACTATTTTTCGAGTTGCTCTGAACGATCCCTTTCATTTCATTCATATTGTACAAGTGCATCAAATATAACTATTCTGTTATCTTAGATGGTCCGCCATATTGAATTTAGAATAACGTCACACTATTTTTCGAGTTGCTCTGAACGAGCCATTTCATTTGATACCCATATTGTACAAGTGCATCAAAAATAACTATTCTGTTATCTTAGATGGTCCGCCATATTGGATTTAGAATGACGTTACACTATTTTTTGAGTTGGTCTCAACGAGCCCTTTCATTTGATACCCATATTATAGAAGTGCATTAAATATAACTTTTCCGCCATCTTGGATGGTCCGCCATATTGGATTTAGAATGAAGTCACACTGTGTGAATGTATGTATGTAGTCGGGTGTGACTCACACACCTTATCGTGTCATTGTCATCCAAACCAAACGTGTATACAAAATTTCAGCTCAATCGGTAGATATCTACTTCAAAATTGAGTGAAAGTTTTCACTCGAACTAACATACATACATTGCAAGTTAAATAAAAGCTTTAAAAAAAACAACACATGAAAAAAAACATTATATGTTATGAATGACAATTAATAATTAGATAAAAACAAACCTTTAAAAAAATACTAATTTACCTTACCCATTAGGAGAAAGCTTAAGTAATATTCAAATATAATCGTGAAACAATATTAAATTACGAATATTTTAGTATATGAACAATTTGGTCCTATGATTTTTAAAGCTATGTGTGTTTGAGCCATAGAGGAGTACTTACTCCTAAAGTATTTTGTTATTTATTTATTATATCTACTTATGAAACATCATTCTTTAAAAAGTTAATACTTTTTATAATTATAATTATGTACTTATTATGAATTAAAAAGCTAAAAAAATATTTATTTGATAGAACATAATAAAATAATGGAATCTTATATTAGAATCATATTATAAAATTACTATTTATGTACACGAAAAAAATTTAATGAATGATAAATGATGCACAGCTAACCCAATATATAACCTATATTTATTGTTTGTGGCCGTATTATATTCATATGTCTGTAACGCAGGAATATTTAACACTGTCAGTGTCATCTGTAAATAACAATATGGCCGAATACACGTAGACTTTAAATAGTGTTTCGAATATCACAACATAGATGGCGCTGTTCATTTTCAAGCGATTTCTGAATCGCGCTGGCAAGATTTTCTAGCGTTTAGTGACTACCAAGAATTTCTCCAAATTATTTATCGCTTCTCGGCCTTTTGGCTAAGATCAAAGTGTAGTATCTGTTCTTTTCAGCTTAATATCTGAAAGTTCCCGCACCGCGGGACCAGTATATTAAACTGATTTTTGTAAGCTGACGGGATGCTCGGGGCTCGCTCCACTCCTGTCGCGGGTCGGCCCGGCATTGCAGTGCCGCCGGGATCGGCCCACATATAACTCATTAAATATAATATATTGCATTGAGATTGCAAGCGATGTGCGACTTGTGCATTCTTTAGAAACAAAATATTACTACTTAAATAAGAAGATAACTAATTGAGAATATTTATTTTAGTATTTTCACTGTGATGGCAATATAAATATAGTTTTATAGTCAAAGTCGTTCTTAGAAATTGATAAATTTTATGTGGATGTCTAATTATTTAGACTGTTTCGTCACAAAAACCATTTGACATCTGTATTGTGTTTATGTTATCTCTTCTCTATATATAATAAAAGGATAGAAAAGTCAATATATAAGCGGGCGAAGCCGCGAGCGGGTCGCTAGTAATAAATATATTTCCACAACCGACGTGCATTTGGGCTATAAATAAATTAAAAAAAGGTTGAAAATGTATACAAATGTTAAATGCTATTGAAGTTCAAAGGAAAACTAATGGTTGTTGTTATTTGAAAGAAACATACAGAATTTTTTATGTTAACGAATAACGTCTCAAATGTGCATATTTCAAGAAAGAAGCATTAATAGCCAATTACGTTTATAAAAGTTTTTAAAATAAGTGTTAATAAAAAAATGCTTTACTAATAAATGTCTCTTTATTTTTTATCACAAAGCTTATAGCCAATTATTAGTGCCCTAAATAAGTACATAAAATTTGATTATACTTTATTCTATAACAAAGACGAAAATACAAACTTAGTTACAGGAATGAACTATTAAGAAAAACTAAAAATAACATTGTATAGTGTTTTATTTGTTTTGCTTTTATTTTTTTTTTGTCACATATATATTTTATTTTAAATGCCAATTTTGTAATGAAGCCACAATAATTAAAACATATACATCTTTATTGGTAATTAAAAAATACAAGTTCAACACAAAACTATCATAAATTGTTAAATCAGTCTTTTTAAATTAAGTTTAATAAGATAATTTACATATTGTTACATCTAAAACATTTCTCTTTAGCATGAGATTCATATATCTAATTACAAATACTTAAGTACTTAAAAAATATTGACATATCCAGGAAATCTATTAAACACTGACCGATCTCTCATAGTTTTGACCATTTTAATAAAATTTTGATAAATTTAAAATAATTCATTTGAAAAGCTAATATAACTAATTTAATTTGTTTCATTAAATAAAACAATATAGTACAGTATAATGTAATTTTGTAATACATAAGTAAATTTTTGAATTTTTTAACTTGGTAATTATACCAAACAATTAAATATTAATAATATTTTATATAAGTTTATAAGAAAATTCAATGTCTTACAGTATTTCTGAGCTATTTTTAACTTTAAAAATAGTTTTCATTTAACAACAAATATTGTTCGACAATACCTTAATATTAAAATAAAAAAATAAAAATTAATTTATAAAAAGATTTGTGTAACTCCTGGACTTAAATAAACTTATTTTCTGTTTCTTTTCTTAATTTTGTAGCTATTATATGTTTTTACTACCAGTCAGTTGTAATGTTTGAAGACTTCTACTTCTTCTACCTCCAAGTCTTCCAACACATTTCTAGATCATACTTTATCACATAATATGCGGTCACTTGCAATATGTGTTATTTATTTGCAATACCGCACCCTGTGTTTCCATTTGTGAACATTTCTATTTATTTAGATTGAGCAAAAATGTGAATTTTGGTGAAATATTCTTGTTAAGTTCCTGCAAGCATCTACATCTACAGGTCATCAAATATCCACTTTTAAGCATACATATGGTTGAACATATTGTAGTTGCTAAACTATTTAAGTACCAATGATTATGTTGGTATATTGGTACTGAATGATACATTGGTAGTTATTAAATATATATTTTTACAAAGCAAATATATTTTTTTCTGTGATAGTATTTAAATGACGTAAATTAAACTAGGTGCTCAGGATCAGCCTGACTGCCATCTGCTAAGGAAACAACTCAAGTTTTTAAAGTTTTTTTGTAAACACATGTATTAAATAGTTAAAATAATTATTGTAAATCTAGCCTCCATGCCGAGTGTTAGGTTTAACTACGTGCATGAGGACATGCACGACGTCAGGATGGTCGAGTGTTAGGTTTTGAAAAAAAGAGGGTTGTTGATAAATAAATAATGGTATAAAATCGACCAGTGTTAGGTCTTGTAAAAATAAAGAGGGTAGTTAATAAACAAATAATGTATAAAAGCGGTACACATCGTATTGGATGGGCACTCTCCGCGGCGCAACCTGGCGCGCCGCGCTACGCCGGATCGACGCCCGCAGCTGCCGCCTCGCCTTCACCAGGCCAGGCACCCAGGGCCTCACGCAGCGCCCACCGACACCCGGAGTCGCAGAAGCGCTCCCCCTCCGCGCCCTCCAGGGTGCAGGAAGATCCTATGTCCCCGCAGTCCTCACTGGACAGGGACATGATCGTCGTGGCAGAGCTTCAACGTAGAGGAGCGCTCAGCCACGAATTGATGGAACACATGGCCATGTTCCTTAACGACCGTGCTCGAGCGCTGGACCCAGCGCAGTCGCAGCCCACCGAGTGCCAGACTCCGGTGCGCCGTCAGCGAGCTGAGGAATCAGAAGCCCCAGGCGCAGGAAAGCGCCACTGTCCGGTGACCATCCAGTCCAGCCGGCCAGAGCCCAGAAGACGCCGTGAGAAGGAGGGAATGGACATACCCTCCCCTGCACCCTCGATTCCTGCGAACATCACCAATACCCCAAGCACCACGTTCGCCGACGCGCTCCGGGCACCCGGCCCGAGCCACCCAGCGCAGCCCCCCGCCGCCTCTCAGACCACCACCGCACTCCCAGCGCCACAGAAGCCTAGACTGCCGCCACTCATCGTAGAAGTGCTACCGAACTGGGCGTCGCACTTCAAGACGCTTCGTGACAGATTAGGCCACGCCCCTAATGCACGCCCATTCGGAAAGGGCGTTAGATTTTCGCCTTGTTCGGAGGACGAGTACCGCATAGTACAGCGGTACCTCTCCGAACTTGAGACCCGGGAACACATCTCGTGGTTCTCATATGCACTCCCGGCGGAGAAAAGTCGCAAAGTAGCCATCAGGGGGCTACCTGTCACCACAACCCCGGAAGAGATTACAGACGCCTTGGCGGAGCTCGGCTTCACAGCCGAGTACGTCCGCCCTATCAAAGCCAGAAAGGGGAGGCCGGGGTGTATTTTCTTTGCCATCCTCGCCAACACCCCGGACTTGATACCCGGCATTTACAGCGTGACGGAGCTGTTATACATGCCGGGTATCACCATAGAAGCCTGGAGAAGCAAGAAGGGCCCGGCGCAGTGCCACCGCTGCCAGGCATTCAGGCACTCCAGCCATGGGTGCCACCGGCGGCAGGCATGCGTGAGGTGCGGGGAAGAGCACCTCGCGCGCGACTGCCCGAGGCCACTAGAGGTTCCAGCCACGTACGCCAATTGCGGCGGTGCTCACCCCGCAAACTACTCAGCCTGCCCTCAATACAAGCGAGAGGCATTGAACAAGGAGGGAGGACTCAACCAGGAAACCCAGGACTTCAGCTCCCCGAGTCTCCTCCAATATGGTTGGCGCCGAGAACACCGCGCCCAACCTAATGGCCCCTGCCAACCCCGCAATTGAGAGGGGTGGCAGATGTTATAAGAAGAGGGGAGGGAAGAGGACGAAGAGGCAGAAGGCCAACGAGTCCCTCCCCCCACTCACCTCCCAGATGACAACAGCCGTGGCCTCGGTTGCCGCGCCCAGAACCACCTCGGCCACTACCCGCCAGCCGACGCACGCCATCATTGACAGGGCTATCGACACCCTTAAGGAAGTCCTCATTGCCTTAAGGGAAGGTCGAGACCCTGTCCAATGCGTGCTCAGCGGGATGAGTGCTTCTTCACGCCTAAAGCCCGCATACTATACTGGAACGCTGCAAGCCTCCGCCGGCGCTTGCCCTTCCTACGACTCCTGCTGCGCAACAACAATGTTGATGTCGCCTTAATCAACGAGACTCACCTCCACGCCTCACACCCTGCCAATCTTCCCGGGTACCATGTGCTGCGGCTGGATGTATCTGCGGAGAAGCCTCGACGCGGGTTGCTGGTCGCCGTCCGCCGCAACTTAATATTCCGCCAGCTGCCTGACCTCGACGCCCAGTCATTCCAATCTCTGGGCGTCGAGACACAAATTGGAGCCCAGTTATTCAGAGCCTACGCCATATACCGCCCCATCAAGAGCCCTCTACGCACCAGCGAAGTGCATCAACTGCTTGGCGGCTCCATACCCACCCTCGCGGCTGGTGATTGGAACGCCAAGCACCCCGCCTGGAGATGTGCATCTCACTGCACCACCGGGCGCCGACTCCATCAGGACTCCATCCGGCACGGTTACGAAGTAGTGGGCCCCGACGAGCCGACCCACTTCTCTTTCACTGCCACCCACCAGCCCACCACCATCGATCTGGTGGTACACAAAGGGATCGAAGCAATGGACCTCGAGACCCTCCCAGATGCCTTCGGGTCTGATCATCAGCCTGTCCTCGTTAAACTCACGGGCAGGCTGACTCTGGCCAATGGCCCACCACCCGGACGGCGGATCTCTTGGGTGCGGTTCGAGGCCAATATCCAGAAGCAGCTCCACCACCAGAAGATTCCCATTGCCGAACCCATTGTCGACACCTCGGACGTCGACCGGCTGGAGGCCAGGATTACCGGCACCATTCAGGAGGCGCTGGAGGAGGCCACAACACCTGCCACATCCCGCACACTGCCGCAAATCCCTGCGCACATTCGTGCCCTCGTCGAGCGGAAGAGGAGGGTACGCTCCGAGTGGCAACAAACCAGGGACCCAGCTGCGAAGACTCGGCTCAACAAATTAATTGAGCGTATAAGAGAGGCGCTTGTCGAGACCGGAGCTGACGAGTGGGAGCGCCGGATTGAGGAGGCTGATGAGGACCAGTCTTCCCTCAACCGCCTGTGTCGCCAGCTCACTAAAAAGAAGCCTGCAACCCACCCTCTGATGCACCTAGATGGATCTCTCCGGTACACTGCAGCGGAGAACCACTTTCCAGCCCAATGCTAGCGAGCGACCTGCCCACCACGCGTGGTTAGAGGCTGATGTCGCCCGTGCATTGGCTAACCCAGAGCGACCGTTGCCTGCACCTCCGTACTTTTCGCCTGAGCTCGTGGTGAAGACCATCAAAGGTCTGAAGCCCAAGAAGGCCCCTGGCTTGGATGGCGTCACCAACCGAGCACTACGCCACCTACCCCGCATGATCATCACTGCATTGACCAGGCTCTTCAACGCCGTTCTACGCCTGGGATACTTCCCCCGGGCGTGGAAGGAGGGCCTGGTCATCATGCTGCCCAAGGCAAGGAAGAACCTCCGCAACCCGGACAGCTACCGCCTGATAACCCTCCTCAGCGTGGTGGCCAAACTGTTCGAGAAGCTGCTACTACCGCTTCTCCAGGCGTACCTCCAACCGCGCAATGAACAGTTTGGCTTCCGTAGCGGGCACTCTACTACGCTCCAGGTCGCCAGAGTGGTGCATTACGCGACCACAGCTTTCTACAGGAAGGAGAGTGCCACAGCAGCCTTCCTCGACGTGTCACGCGCGTTCGACCGCGTGTGGCACCCGGGGCTGCTGCATAAAGTGATGAACGCCGGCACCCCCCACTACGTCGCTCAGGTCCTGGCCGATTATCTCCGCGGCAGGACCTTCCGCGTGAGGGTGGAGAGTGCGAGGTCTTCCAGCCACCCAATCGCAGCAGGAGTTCCGCAGGGCAGCATCCTCTCACCAGCTCTGTACTCCTTGTACACTGACGACATCCCTATCCAGCAGGATACGACGTTGGCGCTCTACGCCGACGACATTGCCCTGCTCACGAAGTCTCTCAATCCCAACCATGCAGCCAAGAAACTCCAGCGCGCCCTCGACCTGCTGCCGGACTGGCTGGCGGAGTGGAGGCTCAAGCTGAACATCGCAAAGACGCAAGCGATCAGCTTTGGTCATCACATCAGACAGCCTCCTCCGCTGCGCNCTACCCTGCAGTGTCCGGGATACAGCGTGAAGCTGATTTATTTTAGTTTTTTATTTAGATTTACTATTAAAATATACCTACTCTTTTAGAGATTAAGACCAGTCGTGACGCAGAGGAAGAAGACGACTGTAAACACGACAGATTGTGGCTTTCATTCCCACTCGAATATTATATATTTAATACTTTCATTATTCGCTTCGCTTCGCTCTTGTAATGAGGGGTCCCCTGGAGCAGCCGAGCCACCTACCTCGGCGTGGTGATTGATAGAAGACTCAGCATGACAGGGCATGTCAAAAAAGCGGCGAACGCAGCAAGAACCGCTCTCATCCTGTTGCGCCCGCTTTTCAAATCGAGGCTACCCAATCAGCGAGAACCAGCGAAGAATCCTGCAGGTGGTCCAAAACCTCGCCTTACGGCGAGTGACCCAGGCACCATATTGCGTTGCGAAAGCCTGGAGGTTCACATCGGCCGGCTTGCGTCTAACGCATTCCGCCATACCGATGCTTCGGACCACCCGCACCTTCGCAGCATCGCACCTCTCCATACGCGACCTCCCGACGAGAGAAGACGCCAGCTGAGGCACATTATCCCCCTCTCTCCACCCGATTCCACTCCTGAGCAGTCACCTCGGTCGCAGGTCGCCTAAGCTGGGCCTCTCACGGGCAACCGTGAGTCTCACCCGGCTGGGCTGACCGCCCAGGTGGCATCATGCTCATCCCTCCCCCTGCTTCCCAGTACTGTGCATACCTAGGTACGCACATATTACCCCCCGGGCCCACGGGTCCCCCCCAAGGACGCACATTATATTTATATGTGCCGCTAGAAACCACGGCGAGAGGGCATATGCCCTGATGTCGTTTCCCAGCGCCCACAGCGCTGGAAGGAAGATTGCGATTCAGTTCTCTTGTAATGAGGCAAAGCGCGGCGTTAAATTATGCTCCTGCATTCAACGGAAAAAATAGATAATCAGCCTTTCCTCGCTTTTTCACTTACTATATGAAAAAAAAATACATACAAAACTATCTTGTGGTAACACAATAAGTAAAATAAAAGCAATACTTGGAAAAAAGAAATGATTGTTATTCAAATGTTACAATAAGGTGTTTGGTTTCCCTGTTATACGTGATTTGTGTGAAATATTAATTCGCTTTTTTCCTTTTGGGTTGTGACTATTTTTTTCTTATATTTTCATTTTCTGTTCTATGATAAAACTTGTCAATATGTTGTATATATTTTTGGTGATTGTTGTGTGTTTGTATCACATTTCTCTGTAATAATATACAACGTGTAGTGTTAAATCTCTCCATCTACATTCAATATTTAAGATAGAAGTAGAAAGTGGAGAACGATGTGTACGGCTCTTACTATATGCGACCACTTATCATACAATATCTAAGACAGATGAAAAGAGGACAACTGTTAGTCTCTCGTTAAAGCGGGAAAGAGCGTAAATTTTAAAAAATACCATTCCCAATTTGGAATTGAACCCACAATCATCTAGAATGCTTAAATAATAATTGTGGTGTGGTTTTTTGTAATAGTAAAACAAGAAAAAATATTATAGCACAATGCTGTTCTTTTTTTTCCTTTCTGTTCTGTTATCATATAACAGAAAAAATAATTAGTAACTCAAATGGCACAACAGACGAGAGTAACACTTATGATAATCCAAAAAGCAGAACAATAATTCACATATTTTTTTTATTGTTGTGGAAAGGTGCATTGCTGCCGGTAACAGAGTTAACGGAGCCTTAGCTGCAGCCTACCTAGGTACGCACATATTACCCCAGGGCCCACGGCCCCCCCCCAAGGACGCACACTATATTTATATGTGCCGCCAGAAACCACGGCGAGAGGGCGTATACCCTGATGCCGTTTCCCAGCGCCCACAGCGCTGGAAGGAAGAATGCAATTATTATTGGATGGGCATTCCCGAAACGGCATCGAGGCTAGATATAGTACCACTGGTGAAGAGATAAATTGGAGGAGTTCATAAGATAAAGTGAGTTTTATTGTTTAATTACTATTATTATTATTGTTTTATTATAAGAATATGTATTGTTTGTGGTATACAATAAAATAATAAAAACATACCTAAATAAAGTATGAATGCTATAGAATTCGGTCAGGACTGTCTCTGTATGTCTCTAGAGATTAGAGTATATTAGTACAGTACGGGCCGTATATGTATATACGGCTTAAAATTCTCACTGAACGTCCCAAGTCAGAGATCGACCTTGAAATGCCGTTTTCATTCATAAATATATCATTTAAGTAAAAAACGGTATCTCAAGACCGATATCAGACTTGAGAGTGGTTGATAAATAAAGATAAGAGACACGAAAAAAGTATCGATACTTTATGGTATTGAGTACATTTTCTTTCGATACCGGAGCTTTTGTACTCGAAACTTTGTGTTCGATACTAGTACTTATGAAATACCTATAATAGGTATCATATCGAATGAATTACCCAATTAACTTGACCTTTGGGCTCATACTACGCCTTACGATACGATAGGGCTTTCACTCACATGCACTCTTCCTTTGGAATCCTTACTCCAACGTAAAAACGAATTCACCGGCATTTTGAGTAGTCTTAGTATACTATATTCTCAACAGGATTATAGGGACAGACTTATTAAGGTCCTTATTTAGGGATACGGTATCGAATAGAAAGTATTAATACTGTACTCGTTAGTATCGAAAAAAAAGTATCGATACTTTGAAGTAGAGGGTAGTTTTCTTACGCCCAATATTAATAACCTATCTCCAACCTCAATCTTAGATTGTTTCATATATCTATCCAATCTAGAGATTGGATAGATGTATGAAACAATCTAAGATTGACGTTGGAGATAGGTTATTAATACTGGGCGTTAGAGCCTAATGCGCATTTCTTAGTACGTCAATGTCAGTCAGTAAATAACGTCATTACGTCACTGACGTTGACATTATGTGAGTATTTCAGTAGAACAAAACATAAACAGGACCTTAATAAGTCTGTCTCTATAATCATATTGAAATTAGAGTAATTAGAGTTTTAACTAAGCATAGAGTCATAAACTTAAACATACTAGACATAGAGACCGTGACATTTATCAATCTCTTATTTACTGACTAATCTAATAGCTAGAGACCAAGACTAAGAACCTCGATCGTATATTTATTTATGTTTATTTGAAGGCATATACCAGATTTTTGCTGGTTTACACCCTTTCACGATAAATCTTGTTTCAACGGACAAGAACGTCTGAAAAAAATATCGTTGAATTCGTTCTTACGTTTGAAAGAGAACCAAACCATAGCGCGATTCAGAATACACTCAGCGCCATCTATTAAGAAAACGCAGGTACTAAATGTAAACCTTGTAATTATTATTTTCGCTTCATATTTTTGATTGTTTGACTTGATAAAATGAAAAATAAAATGATGACTAAATAACTTTATTTTAAAAATATAACAAACTTAAATACTACTTACATACATACATTAACTATCTATTTCTAAAGAATTTTACTTCTCAAAATAGATAATAAATTTTTATTGATCTTTGAAATGAAACATTAATTGTATTTAACTTAAATTGCAAGGCAATACGTTCATCATATTTAATAATCTACTAGTTTTATTACTTCCATAAATTACCTCTATAAATACACTAACATCTCCCTCTAACAAACGGTGTTATAAATAACAAAAAAAAATATATAAAAGCTAAAAAAACTTTGCTGACTCACACTTAGACCGTGATTTACGATACAAAACAATCTAATTTGCCCAATTGTTACTTCTACAGTGTTAATAGAGCTTAATGGAAATAATAAAATCTGTTTAACTCGTATAGTATGGGAATGCGGGGTTTTAATTTATGTGGTGATTGTTTTTTATGTAGTAGGCTGAAAATGATAAATGGTTGAGATTTTTAGTTTATTATATTTTTTTACCGTATTGTAGAATAAACATTTTGCGAAATGCGGAAGATGCGTATACGGGGAAAAGGAAAGGAGAAAAAAACATAAGAAATATAAGTGTTGTAAGAAATTATTTTACCTGACCGTAATCTGGACTACTACCTACTGAACCTATTTATACAAAATTAGCATCTGCATTCATATAGCGCGAAAGTACTGTAGTATGTAGAGTCATAAAGACTTCGCAGTAAGAATACTTTGCAACCATTTCAAGACAATGAGATGAAAGAACAGTGCATTTTGTGTTGCAAAATTGGGGAAATGTCAATAGATTCAATTTGAAATTTGTTAAAGAGCCAAACAGTTCGAAATCACTGCGTTGTGCCGCGTAATAATATTTATGAGCATATATGCATAATCTATGATAATGACAATTATATAGCAGAACAGCTAATTTTATATAGAAAACGGAGATATGAATTTTCATTGTATTTAACGAAAAAAATTAAATTTAATCTAAATAGAAGCCAGTCGTGGCGCAGCGGCACGAAGTGTAACTGTAAAACCGACTGGTTGTGGGTTCGATCCCCACTCGAGGAGATGAAATATTTACTTAAATTTATATTTCCATTTCTTCGCTCTGGTGTCGAGGTTAAGCACGGCGTTGAGTTCTGCCACTCAATACGCAATGCCTCCAGAATTCGGCAGAGAGTGGGGAACGGAGTGTCTTAACACTAGGTTCCCTCTGCCTACCCTGCTGTGTGTGGGATACAGCGTGAAGCTGATTTTTATTTTTTTAAATAGAATACCATAATCCAATATCACTGCGTCATGTATAATGTGTCAATTGTACAAAATAAATAATATTCATGTTTTATACGCATCCTGTAGGCACGACTTAATAAGATTTAGTGAAAACGTAACCAAATTTGCTTATCAAATTATAAAAAAAAACAGACAAATTTCTCAAAATAATTATACTCCTTTTATAGCAAGTTAGTGACCTAAAGAAAAATAAATGAAGATGTGTGTACGCATAATATGATAATAACTGGCAACCAGTTATGGAAGCGACGGTTATGGTTGCGGAAGTGCTCGTCGAGTTAGAGCTTCCTGTGTGGCTTACATTATAATATAGTGCTCAATTTGAAAATATTACAATATGGCTTTACGTTTCCTTGTTAACGCGAATGAAGCTTTGGGTGCTTTTATTGGAGTTTGTTAAATAAATGTAAAATGAGCTTCACGCTGTATCCCAAACATAGTAGAGTAGACAGAGGGAACCTTGTGTTAAGACACTCCGTTCCCCACTTTCTGTCGAATTCTGGAGGCATTGCGTGTTGAGTGGCAGAACTCAACGCCGCGCTTTGCCTCGACACCAGAGCGAAGAAATGGAAATATAAATTTAAGTAAATATTTCATCTCCTCGAGTGGGGATCGAACCCACAACCATTCGATTTACAGTCACACTTTGTGCCTCTGCGCCACGACTGGCCTCAAACTGTTAAATAAATGGAAGTTTAAATTATTTATTTGTTAGTTTATTATTTAGATGTATGCAATACCATTGAGCTAAGTACTCACTATACGAGTTAGGGATTATGCGCACTCACAAAGTCGTAAATCTAACGACATCATCAACGTCAGGCTCGTTTGATAACTTTGATAGTACTAGTATTTTCAGCAACTGGAAAACGTTTCATCGAAACATATATAGTAAATTGATTTTCTAGATTTTTTATTAACTGTGAATATTATTAGGTGAGATCGCATGTACAGTTTTGTCGTATTATTTGTTTTGAAAAAATCAAAGCCGGTACCTGCAAGTTGCCAATAAAGGTAGGAATGAGTTGCACTTTTCGTAGCCAAATTATTTATAAGAGAAAGAAAGGTAACAGCTTAGGTAAGGAAAAAATTCAAAGTATATTATTAATAGGAAGTTTATGTTTATTTTTGATATGCTCGCTGTATCCCGCATGCATGAGGGTAGGCAGAAGGAAACTAGAGATAAGATACTCCAATCCTACGGATCACTCAATTTTGAAAAATTATATGTTGTGTAGCGGAACTCAACGCCACGCTTTGTCTTTTTACCAGAGCGAAGAGATTAACATATTAAATAAAATAATTAATTCTGTCGATTGAGTGAGAAATAATTTATGTGCTACAACGCGCGACGCGAGGGCGCAGTGGCACAGTCATTTAAATGTTTTAAAAAGACTAATTCGTTTTCATATTTTAAAGTTTTGTAGAAATCAATCATTTTTTACAATTTTTTTGTTTCATTGTTTGATTCAGAGATAAAATTCCCAATTTTATCTCTGAACATTTGAGTTCCGCCACTAAACACGCAATGCCTCGAGAATTTGACTAGTGAGGACCGAAAGTGGCAACCTTAATGGGAACAAAGTGGTAAGTCCTCAGGTTCTCTGTGCCTACCCTCGTATATGCGGGATACATGGTGAACCAAAAAAAAAATTATAATTATATCTGAAAAATATCTTAATTACGCTAAACTGAAGTAAAATTACGTCACATCAGAGTAGTATTATTAAAAATAATTTTATAGAGAGTTGTTCACAAAGTCACAAGGTCCAAGGTCAAATTACGCTAGTTATGTTTATTTCGTGTTAAAATTTATGCTATGCGAGGAATTTACAAATAACTTTCCGTAAATAATATGATAGATATTTCATAATAGTAGCAACTAAAATACGGTTTGGCAATTGTTTACAAACAAAAATAAAACGGATATTATCAACTGTAAGTATTTTTAAAATAGAAATTAACATGAAAATTACTTAAAATACAGCCCTAATATTTAAAAAAATATTCATACATATATAATATATGTTAAAATAACAACAATAAGTAATTGTGGGTTTGGTTCCCATTCGTGGGAATGAAATATTAATATTTTATTCCCACGAATGGGAACCAAACCCACCCACCCATCTAGTGGTGTTGAGTTGCGGCACGCAATGCCTCAAGCATTGTTCGGAAAATGGAGAAAAGCGTATTTTAACGGGCAAAGGAGTGTCTTAACACTAAGTCACCGCTAGTTTCTTTGTCAAATGTGTATTTTTATGACCAAGCGTTGTGAGATGAAAATAAAGATATTATTATTATTATAAGTCCCAGGTTCCCTCTGTCTACCATGTCATAAGATACAGCATGTTTAAAAAAAAGTTAATAAATATAAGAGATGTTTAAATTTATTAGATATGAATTACACGTTGCAAGGTAAGCATAAAGTAAAGGTAAAGAAAACAATAACAATATAAATTATTATCCGACTGACTGATCATTACGTAGTTATATTACTAGACAATCTTCTTCGTTGTCTTCACAGCTAGACAAATTATGGATGTTAAAATAATATTATTATATATTTTAACTACATTTACTTCCATCCTTCTGTAAGACGCGAATTTGCGTTCCGCCGTTCAACATTCAACGATCCGAAATTGCTTCGATAATAAATAATGAAAAACTGAGTGTATCAACACTAAGTTCTTTCCTCTAACAAAATATAAAAGTAAAATTAACAATTATCTTTAGAAATAAGCTTCGCAAATTAACATGAAAAACATATGAAATATCATTTGTTTAGCATAATTCACAATCGGCGTAGAACGCAGTCCGCATATCGTTCATTGTTTACTAACAAGTTGCACGCTAACTGTAAAATGCAAGGTATGTGACTCGAATTGAACTGTGGTAAACCTAGCGGTTATTATTTTAAGTTATATGTACCTATAGTTATCTACTAGAACTAAAGTAACAGTACATTGAAGTATTATATAATTAAATTTACATACTAATTAAATTTTGTACGATTTAGAACTCTGTGTTATAAATGAAGATTTGTGTTATAAATTTTGGTGTTTTTCTCTTTTGTTAAATGTACAACGTAGGGAAAACATTATTTATTAAACATAACTATTAAAGTGACATAACTATTAAACTCAACACCACAACTCAATGAGCAATGCTTCCAGAATTCAGCGGAAAGTGGTGTACGGAAGGGTTTTAATGGAAACGGAATATCTTAATTCTAAGTTCCCAGTTGACACATACATATATATATATATATATATATATATATATATATATACGGCGTAAAGCTAAAAAAATAATATGTCTAATATCCAATATATAAAGGTATAAAAAATTACTTCAAACTTCTAAAGATTTATACTTTATTTGGTATACAGGATAATATACATGTAATAAGTAAAATTGTTGTAAATTAGTAAGTGCAGTAAAATACACGCTTGCTAACATAGTGTGAATTAATAAAGTAAAGTGATTTTTGTATAACAAAGTAATAAATGTTTCCACGTATCTTGAAGTCAGTCGTGATTATCACTAGACAAAACTAGAATAAATTTTATAGTGAACGTTGTTTAAATGTTGCTATCGCCACTTTGTTTCATTTACTTACGATATTCTTAAAGAATATGATGATAAACAGTAATTCTATTCTCTATCTTCTACCAGTTTAAAAGCTTATCCTTCATCGCCGTTTTTTGTCTAGTAAACTGAGGAAATATATTTATTATTAATGCGAATAATGCCTCAAATGAGATATATACCCAAAATCCTGTCGTTTATACATACACTGAATTGCTTAAGAATGTTTTTTACGTATAAAAGGTGACCTACTGCACAAAAAAACAAATGACGTTATATAACGATTTATTATTACACGTTTTTATACACTTTTTAAATTTTTACTATTTCAGGCATAACATAGTTGATATAAAGCCACGTTTAATGATTTATCTATTGCACCCATACCAAAGGGTGACATTTTATAAAATCACTGTAAACCAGAAAAAATATTATAATACTCTTTAGCTAACAGTTAACAAATTTGAGAAAACAAAAACATATTTCAAAATTTACTCCATCTCACAAATCACAAGAGAGAAGAGAGTCACTATGTATCAATGGAGTGTTAGTTAACTAGATCAACAATTAAGTGATGTGCCACTACATAGTTTGTGCTACTCACTCACCAACAACATTAAAATATATATTTTCAACACATCTTTTTACATATAGATTTCATGAGTTGTCAACTTCAGAATTTGAGATGAATTTATAATTTCATTTACTTCACTGACTTTAAACTCTAAAAATGTGAATTTGACGTGTAAAAGTACGAATTTGAAGTTGAAAACCTATAATTACTTTAGTTACAAATGCCAATATGAACTCTTTTTATCCGATACACGATGAAACCGCACAAGTGTCGTACATTAATAGGATTTACCTACAATAACCTAGATTTATATAGTAGACACCTAATGTCATGTCTATTAATAAATACTTTGTGGAAAATGTATGCGATGATATAATGATTGCATCCGAATATTTAATGATAAATTCGATCATTTACGAATGTATTTACTATAATGACTAATTAATCATTTTATCATTATTAATTAAAAAAAACCTCATGTTGGCACACCTGAGATGCGTTTGACCATGTGAGACTGTTGTGTATTTAAATCGACTTTGGGTAATGTCTTCATTTAAATATAGCTTTTCTGATTTGATTGGATAAAGTATGATGCTAGGATGAAATATTTAGGTTTACGATAAAGAACGAGGTGGAAATGGTGACTGTTTGCATTTCCTATAGAACGTAGGAGATGTGTGTTGATGGAAGTTTTTAATGTATAAGAGAGAGTCCAGAGATACAGTATTTACGTGATTACACAGTATTTACATTATTAGAAAATTATAATTTACATACAACCTTTAAATTTGATGAAAATATACCTAGTAATTTGTGTTTTAAATCTCTTCTAATATTTATATTTTTAAATTCCTAAAAATTAACGTAACCATACGTTAACCTTGTAAATAGTACATACTACCGCCAATATTTCACGTTGTCGACTGACGTAAGACCTCATCACGCAACGCTGTCACGGCGGCTTGCTATACGAATACCTTATGGGGAATAACATGAAACGTACTTGAATATGAACAATTAATTCTTAGACGAATGGTCACGCGTTGTTACAATTCGAGTGGTTTTTGGACTATATAAATTATACTTATTTGAGATTTACATATGAAATCCTCGAGAAATTATTTAGGGCTTTTATATTTCCATTTTCTTCGTTCTGGTGTCGAAAAGGCAAAGCGCGGCGTTGACCTCTGCCACTTAACACGTAATGCCTCCAGAATTCGTCAGAAAGAAATAATATAATGATAATAGTTATTAGGTGTACTTAAATAAAAAGGATGTCGATAATAAAATATGAGTTTTCTCAAAATTATTAGTTAAACTTTATTAACCATACACAAAATAATTGGTAAACAGAGACGCAGCTGTAACAAAGCAATTTATGATTATAATTATTCTGTGTACACCGAAATATGTAAAAATATGTAATATGTAAAAATATATTTATTTGAAGCTGATCGTGGCGCAGCGGCACAAAGTGTGACTGTAAAACCGACTGGTTGTGGGTTCGATCCCCATTTGAAGTTATAGGGATCGAGGGAAATATTTACTTAAATTTATATTTCCATTTCTTCGCTCTGGTGTCGAGGCAAAGCACGGCGTTGAGTTCTGCCACTTAACACGTAATGCCTCCAGAATTTTCGGCAGAAAGTGGGGAAAGCGGGATACAGCGTGAAGCTGATTTATATTCATTTCAAGTTAATTTAAAGTTATATTTAAACAGTTAGCACTTATAATAAAAAAGACGCATATATTTTTTTCCCAAATCAAATATGTTAAATGGCCAGTATGTTCTATTTGGTCAATTACCGTTGCTAATTTACATACCGTATGCAAAGCGTGTAATCAGTAAACGAATAATCAGCTATATGTACTCGACACACGCTATAAGTTCCAAAGTCAATACTAAATCTTGTGAAACGACGCCAGCAAAGGATATAGAGTCATGGTAAAAGAGATTTTTGTACTAGTGTATTTCAAAAATTGTATTCTCGCGAAAGTTATATGTACAAATTTTATAATTGAATAATTCTTATATCAATTATTGTATAATAGATGTTATATTAAAAGTTACATTCCGAAACTTAGTTTTTAGTTTTAAAATCTGGTTTCTTTCCAACGTTCTTAAGGTTATTTTTTTATCAGCTTCACGCACACATCCGGGTAGGCAGAGGGAACCTAGTGTTAAGACATTCCGTTCCCCACTTTCTGCCGAATTCTGGAGGCATTGCGTGTTAAGTGGGAGAACTCAACGCCGGGCTTTGCCCCGACACCGGAGCGAAGAAATGGAATTATAAATTCAAGTAAATATTTTATCTCCTCGAGTGGGGATCGAACCCACAACCAGTTGGTTTTACAGTTACACTTTGTGCCCCTGCGCCACGACTGGCCTAAGGTTGGCTCAAGGTTATTTTAATGAACTTTAAGGAATTTTCTTCCAATACGCATACAATTGAGCTTAGTATTTATACATTACTTTTCATATAATTCGTTTTAGTTATAAAGTATAATTGAGATAGTTGTGTCTGACTCTACCCGCAACTGTATTTGCGTGGATTATAAAACGTCGTCTAAGTTCTTCCGTTCTCGTAAGAATTTTGGGATTTTTTTGGCTCTACAATTCGGAACAAAACTATATGTCAAATTTTAGCAACCTTTCTGTCAGTAAAAGAAGTATTTTATAAGAGTATATATTATTAATAAATATAATCTATATTAGTATACATATAGGCGTGAAGCTGATTTGTTTTTTTTTAGTATGCATATTATAAGGAATTAAGTGCATACAGAAAAATTTATAATTATATATAGATATCTACATAAATAGACAACACTTTTAACTAATTAGGCCTAAGTTAGTATGACATGACACACACCTCAACGTATTGTTAGCAAAATTACAATTTGTATGCTAAACTAAAGGTGAGATTAATTAACTTTTCTAGTGTAGAAAAGAAGGTCGGGTCGAAACGACTGAGTCATTCGAGGGCGGTCTCTGTGTAGACTATACGTTTAAATATATTATTTCGAACTTTTAATTTATGAATACCAATTATAGTTTTTTTTTCAGCTTCACGGTGTATCCCGCTGCTCCCCACGAGCACCCGAGCACCCGAGCACGAGCGGCGGAACTCAATTCCGCGCTTTACCTTGACACCAGAGTGAAGAAATAAAAAATAAAATGAAATATTTCATTTCTTGGAGTGGGAATCGGACCCACAAATTGTCACGCTTCGCCCTTGTGTCGAGGCAAAACGCCGCGTGGAGTTCCGCAAATGCCCCGCAACGCAATGCCCACAGAATTTGGCGGAAAGTGGAGAGCGGAGTGGGAAGCAGAGCGAAGCCTACTAGACTTCCTTTATCTACCCTGCTACATGCGGGATACAGCGTGAAGCATGCAAAAAAAAAAACAATTTGAAGCACTTCCATGTTATATTATAAGCGATTACATAACAAATTACCATTCATATTATATTAAAATACAACGGTTGTATCGCGTGTGAAGATACAATAAAGGTGGTAATCGTGAAAAACAATGAAAGTGAAGCTCTCCTAGGAAACGTCTGCGGTTACTTTTACCGGGCACCATTGTCTCTAGAAAAGGGTGAATGTATTTTAGAGTGTTTTTTTGTTACATATTTATAAGGAACTGTACTTATTGTGGTAAAATCATGGATTTTTTGTGGCTGATGGTGGTAATAAGTTGTTTTATTTTCATATTTTTTATATCGAATATATATATTCTTATTATTATTATTTATACTTCATGCGAAAAAATTAATAGTAAGTACTAGACAAAAAAATATTATAATTAATGGCGTTACTATATTTGCATTAATAACTAACTTTAAACCGTAGTTTCATTATAACAATTTTTTTTCCAAATATATTTTTAAATTATTCTATCTTGTTTATTATTTTTTAGCTTCACGCTATATTCCGCACACAGCAGGGCCTACCCGGCCGGAAAACCTAATGTTAAGACACTCAGTTCGCCACTTACCGCCAAATTTTGTGGGCAATGCGTGTTGAGGAACTCTACGCCGCGCTTTGCCTCGACACCAGAGCGAAGAAATGGAAATATAAATTTAAATATTCATTCATTTCCTCGAGTGGGGATCGAACCCACAACCAGTGGCGTTTACAGTCACGGTTTGTGCCCCTGCACCACGACTGGCCTTAATCTTGTTAATTAATATTTTAAAATCATTTAGCTAGAAATCAGTATTATTAGCAAATGTTGCATTACTTATTAAGAAAACGTATAAAAATTTGAAAGTAGCGGGATTTGAAACCGCGCCTCTTTGGAAACTGTCCAAGCGCTCTGACCAACTAAGCCATATATATTTTTACGTTTTCTTAATAAGTATTTTTCTTTCCTAAGTGTGGAATAAGTATTTTTCTTTCCTAAGTGTGGAATAATACTTTAAAAATGATTAAAAATAATGTTGCATTTATATATTATAAATTTAATGATTTTGAATATCGTCAATATTTCAGTGATCAGAGTAAATGAGATAGAGATGAGATAGATGTCATTAAAAATTAATTAATAAAAAAAATACAAGCTATAGGCCTAAATAAAAAATATTACTTAACAAAAAATATACGTAGTATTCGCAGTATAGATTTGTATTAACCACTTTTAATTTTTTAATTTAATAAGTTTTTAATTAGAAATTATATTTCTATAAATTATATTTTTATATAACATCGTAATGGAGGGCACCATTAGGTATAGATCGTTTATTGAGAAAAGCGTCCATCTCCAAATATTTAGGGCGGTGATAGATTGACGAACCCAAGAAACGTAAACAAAAATAACTTTCTATATTTATATTTATAGAACAAATATTAACAAAGTTAAATGCTATAGTAACTGTGGCCCCTATCCTTTAAACAATATTTTTTTTGTTCATATTATATGATTTAATATTTTCTACAGCATCGTAACGCAGTGGAGCTGCGGCTTGCAATGTGTCTAAAATGATTTTTAGATCGATCGATCTAAAAACTCTTGTTGCATGTAATTGATATGAATGATGTTTATTTTCCAGATTTTTTTTCCATATTAATATTATTACATTTATATTTTCATTTCTTCGCTCTGGTGTCGAGGCAAAGCGCAGCGTTGAGCTCCGCCACTCAACACGCATTACCTCCAGAATTAGGCGGAAAGTGGGGAACAGATTGTCTTCACACTAGGTTCCCTCTGCCATCCCTGCTGTGTGCGGGATATAGCGTGAAGCTGATTTAATTTGATGTAATATTATAAAGCTGGTGAGTTTGGTTGGTTAAACGCAATTATTTCAAGAACTTCTGGTTTGAATTGAAAGTTTTTTTATTGGATAGTGGACCTATCAAGAAATGCTATAAGCATTAAGTTTATCTATAGTTATTTTCGTTAGTTTCTATGTAACTCACTGTGCCTGTGTTTTGAGTAACCTCTGGCACATAGAATATGTCATGTGTCATACACAACACAAGTTATTTCCATTTGATTTTAGGAGCAAAACCTTAGGAGAGTAAGTGACAAGATACAACGTGAGGTTAGGTTCCGTTTCTCAAGTCTCAATAACAAAATACTTAATATTATTAATACAAGTAAATACTTAAATTTATACAATAATTTTTAATACAATAAAGTTATTAAAAATTATTGTATAAAATCTTTAATTATTTCAGCTATAATTAATAACTCTCTAAAAGCACAGGTGATAGATTCAAATTAGATAATGAGCACCGTTAGACCGTAATTTCTCAGATATTATCGAGTAATATTTCATTAGCTTCTAACCTATTTTCTCTTTAGACACAAAGTTGCAATAAATTATAAAGTTAAATTATATACATAATTAAAGGAATAAGCATGGTTGTGAGATTGAAACAGTCTTCATTCTTCGTTCGGTGTCGTTGAGTTTCCCTATCCAACACTGAGTGTTTCTATTCAGGCTGTAACGGAGACGGAGAGAGAATGATACGTCAAAAACATATAATAAATTAATAATATTATGCGTGAGGCCACTAAACACGCAATGCTTTGAAAAATTCGGCGAAAAGTTTGGAACTGAGTGTTTTAGCAATAGGTTCCCTCTGCCTACCCTGCTGTTTGCGGGATATAGCATGATGCTGAGTTTTGTTTTTTTTTTTTTTTAATATAATATTAAAGTGAAGAAAAACATATTCGAATCAATTTTATGTGAGCAAGTTCAATATTTTTTCATAGCAAAATATAATTACGTCTATGTAAGCATAAATAATAACATATTGTGTTCTTTACTGTATATAGGTATGTAAAGATATAGGTTTAGTTATCCATTGTTTCTAACCACGGTTTACATTAAGATAATACTTGGAAAAGCTTGCTTTAAATGGTGCTGACCATATGAGGACCTACTTCCAATAGAATATCGTCATACATTTTGTATAAAAAATACGGTTTAATGAACTGAATGAACTGATTGTTCGTTACTTACAAAGATTAGTAGATTAGGAGTATTAGTAATTTTAGTTATTATTATTAGTAGTAGTATTTTTGTAGTTGTATAAAAAATATATATACAGTACAGTCGACGAATCGTCGTAATGTTTCTGAACTTTTACATCAAAAAAGCAAAAAATCTTAAAATCAAGTCTTCTAACTTCAGAGCGGCCACAACACATCGACCGTACTATACCGCACTGTCATAGGCAGCTGGGACATGCACACGATACTGAATTAGAATTATAGCGCTAGTGGGGAACAATATAGTTATTTTCAAAGTTAATACTCCTATAGGTATCGATTAGGTAAACTTAAGGTTTTCTCTTTTACAAAAATTAAATAACTCCTTAACGTTTATTTTCTTCTTTAACCGGATATTGCACAAGAACTAAAATATATATGTAAATTTTGACATTATATGCATTTATATAATAATGGACTCGAGTAAGAATTGTGTCCAATTTACTAAAGCAAATTTTTCCTATTTCATTTCCTAAACTGGGAGCACCCTGCGCAAGAACTGACTTCATAAAATAGTTAACATTTTCATTTCTTTGCCCTGGTGCAAAGTGTGGTGTTGGTAGGTTTCGCCAATCTACACGCAATGCTTCCAATTCGGCGACAAGTGGGCAACGTAGTGTCTTAACACTAGGTTCCCTCTGCCTACCTTTCTATACGCCTATTGTTTTTAAAACAGCTTGACTTTAATTAAATAAGCGACAAAAGTCTAGACAAAATTCTTGCCTGTCAATAAATCTAAAGTTGTTGAACATGTTTTGTGGTTTCCATTAAGTCATTTAGTATAACTTGAATGGGATTAAGTTACGTATTAATTACACGTTAATGCGCACCAAGGCTGTATATATGGCAGATGTTAAAAATATCAAGATGGCATGTAAATTTTTAAAGTATAATATATATCTACCTACATATTGTTTAATAGCTGTTTAAATAGTAATAATATTTGTTTAGTTCTAGCACTTATATCAATTTTTTCGAAGTTATACTTTCTTAGCTTCACGTTGCATCCATCCTTATGTATTGATGAATCATCCTCACGATGCGCATTCATCCTATGAATGAATGATCATTATTTTTACGTTCCTAGCACCATGAGAAATATATAGGAACCTCAACTCAAACCATTTCACGCTGTATCCCGCATATAGCAGAGTAGGCAGAAGTGACTTGGAAATCTTGTATTAAGTCACTCCGTGCACATTAAGCGCCCCCCCCCCCCCNGACTTGGAAATCTTGTATTAAGTCACTCCGTGCACATTAAGCGCCCCCCCCCCCCCCTCGTTCCCCACTTTCCGCCGAATTCTGGAGGCATTACACGTTGAATGGCGGAACGCCACGCTTTGCCTCATTACCAGAGCAAGAAATAAAAATATTAAATATTTCATTTCCTCGACTGGGAATCGAATCCACAACCGTTTACAGCGTTTACAGTCGCAAGCTTGTGCCTTTCAGTCTCGACTAGCCTCACCCTGGCCTTGTATTCTAATATTGTTAATATTTGCTTAATATAAGTAAAGTTGTTATCGAGATCACTTTCAAGTGCTGCTATAAAACGTGACAACACATACATTTATCTATTATGAGTACTTACTTGATAACGCCATCCTCGATGTACACGTCAGCGTCCTCCATACCGTCATCGTTGACCACTCGCCCATTCTTGATGAGGAGACGGTTCTGGGAACTCTGAAAGTGAAATTATATATTATTATTATATAAAACATAGTATGTGTAAAAATAAGATAGAGGATTCCATTACCATTAGGGGGGGAATGAGGTAAGAAGCCAAAGCGCGACGTTGAGTTCCGCTAGTCGATATGCAATGTCTCGGAATTGAGTGGAAAATAGGGAAACAAGTGTCTTAACATTGGATCCTTTTACCTATCTTGTTAAATGCGGAATACAGTGTATAACTAAAAATAGTTTTATTATAATATAAACTATGCAGAAGGTTTATACGTACGTATGTCAATCGACTAACACAATATTATTTATATAAGTATTTTTATTGGATATTTAAAATCACTTATAAAATTATTTATTATCTGATTATACATTTTATTTCTCATTAAAAATAAAATTTAGAAAATTGAAAATAATAATAATCATAAAAAAAAATTAACTCTTACTTCTAGATTATTTTAATTATTTTAATGGAACTGTTAAACGACTAGTAATATAATAGTACTTACCAATATAATCATAAATTATATTTTAAAAGTACATTCGCGATAGTGTAGATTATAAAATTTATGTTACGAGGAAAGCAATCAATAATAGTAAAAGACGTTTTTAATGTTTCCATAGAATTTATAACACGCATTATTTTCTAATGCTACTAAAGTTAGTCGTATAAACTAGTTGTTTATTTACTTGAGCAATTAAATTCTAATGGTATACAGTTCAAATGCAGTAATTTTTGTATAAATTATTAACATTATGGCAAGTGCTGTGTAAAAAAGTATATCGTTTGTTCTCAAAATTTTTTTTAACTATTATAGCGGGCGAAGCGAACGAGGTTTGGCAATCGAAGCGAGCGAGTGCTCTATTTAATAGTAAATATAGAAACATTTACTCGCAAAATGAATATTTTACACCAACTTTTAATGGAATGAATAAAAATGAAAAATATACATACAAAGTCATACATTCATTTTAATTTTTTTCAATATTTATATACACGATAAATCTAAAATTACAACGAGCAAAAGATTTGCATGAATCACTTGTCGCTTTCGCAAAACATTCCAGATATGGTACACTGAAGTTAGTCACTTATAGCTATTATAGCACTATTCCTACAAACAAAAGGAAACTAATAACCTATTTATATAATAAAAAAAGGAATCCTCACTTTTATATTAATTCCCGAAAACGTAGTAGTAATTCCTACCATAGTAAAATATAGTAGAAAACCTTGAAATATGTAAAATTTCAGCGTATACAGACAGACGCGTCGAGCGCGGTGCGACGGCTGAAACTGAAAATGTGATGCCGAAAATAGAAGGTGCACTCCCTCACGCACTAACTTAATAGAAAGTCGACGCGGTACTAGCGACAACGTTGAGTATGCTTTATACTAGCATTTCCTTAATTACTTGGTTTTTGTGTAAATATTTTGTATTTACGATTTTATGTATACCAAATTGTTTCCAGCTTCAAGAAGTATCCCGCATATAGCAGAGTAGGTAGAGGAAACCTAGTGTTAAGACACTCTGTTCTCCACTTTTAGAATTTTCGAGGCATTTTTGTGAGTGTTCGGTGGCGAAATCAACGCCAAGTTTTTGCCTTGGTACCAAAGCGAAGAAATTAAAATATTAATAAATAGTAATTCATTAATTCTTTGTATACACATTTCATCTATAATAATTACGATCAATCATTTATGATATAAAAGATAGGTATCGAGATGGCAAATTTACAATGGGGAATGGAGCGTCGCAAGACTAGGTTTTCTCTGCAGGTTAGGATATGAGGGATTCAGCGTGAAGTTGGAAACAAAGAAAAAAAACAACAACATGTCTGACTGAGAGCTAAAAATTATTCAAAATAATATGGATTATAAATGCAATAGATGTGGGTTCGGTGCGTACATGATTAAGATTGCCTAGCGCGGCCTCGTGTTTCGCCTCTCAACAAACAGTGTCTCCAATTTGAACGTAAAGTGAAATACACAATCTTGACTTCACGTCTGTGCCTTTTATGCTGTGCGAGAAAATATCAGAAATGCATTTGTAAAAATAAATCATATAGAGAGCAGCATATTGAATGTGAAACTGCCCTTATACACTTGAGACTATCTCTTTCATACTTCAGCAAAAGTCACTTATCCTTGTCAGTACTTCGTTTTCTCCACGTTAAGTACAGTAAACACTTAATAAGCGTGCAACTATATGAAGACCACTAATAGAATATATTTATATTTAAAATTAGTATTTAAAATAGCCAGATTGAGCAGTTAAAAATGGTCAGACTATACAATACGATTATGGGTTTGAACCCAACCTCAAAGATGGGAAAACAGACCATTTTTGCCACTCTTTGATCTCTCTCTCTCAATGGGATATACAAAGCGATATACCTCTAACAGGAGCTAAAGTAGAGAACAGAATATGTTAACACTAGAATCTCTTAGTTATCTGCGATATGCGGGAATGCATGAAGCAAAAAAAGGATTTTATTATTTTTTTTAACACCAACAGAATAATATTTGAAAAATGAAATATCATAGCGTAAGTGTTAATTACCCCGTATGTTTATTTGAATACTCGTTAGAAAGCACATCACTGTAGTTTGCATTGTCTATATTATTTTTTATTCCATGCTAGTTCCTATTTTGATTTCTTTGTTACATGTTTTCCATTATAATCAGTCAATGACACTCTGTTTTTCTCTCCGTTCTCCACATTTCAAACAAACAGAAAGGCGGCGTATTTTTTTATATTAGCAAATATGGTATTTGAAAAAAACGAAACAACTAGCATATGTGATAATTAAACCCGCATGTTTGTATACTAGTTAGAAAGCATATCTAACTTTGGTTTGCATTAGTTCATTGATTCCGAAATAGCATAAAAACATGGTAAGCCAGTCTTGAACTGGAAAGAAATGAAAACTGCTTTCCCTCTCAATACGGCTTCCATTTGATCAGATTTTTTTGTTTAAAGACTTATTTTATAATATTTTAAAGTTTAGTAAAATATAAAAAAAAATTACAGATACGTACAGATGTAATTCAAAATTATAATTTGTAATCGTTTGTAGAATGGTTAATATTATTAGGTTTATTTGATATTAATTACAATTTAAAATAGTCGTTTTAAATTGTAATTAATATCAAATCAAAACTTTTTCCCTTTATTAAAAAGGGAGAACGTCTCGAATTCACGTGGACACTGGAAAATTTATTCATATCTATATTTTTAAACTTATAACTTATATTAATATTCCTTATTATTGAACAAAATAATAATAAACAAATAAACAAAATAATAGTAAGCTAAAAAGGGCACGTACCAAGCGTTTGCAGTGCCAAAGTAATAAAATTAAAAATGTTGTCAAATAAGAATTGAACCCATATTACAAATATTTACACTTACATTACAAAAAACCGCACTACTATAGTCTATATATAATTCAAACATCAATATTATAGAAAATTAAAGAAAACATATAATTAAACTTTCTATATCGGAAAAAGAGAATAAAAACATTAATCATAGCACGTCAAAAACATTAGACACGTAAGAATGAAACTGTGACAATGGCAGAGAAAACAAGTAATTACGGCATAATTGTAATTGCGTATTACGCTGTCTGTACTTAGTTGTTTTTGCCGTTGATGCGGTCGTGATGCAGATTAAATGTTAGTGTACGGCGTTGGGTTCCGCTATTTGTTATAATTTCTATTTAAATGAGTGGAAAGTTAAGTTAAATTTGCCTCACTAAATGAAGAAAATGCATCAGATAAAAAATCTATCTTTGGCTGGTTGAGCTATGTTAGTATTATAAGTCTGTAACCTGCATAGCGCGGTAGACAAATACAATACTTAGTGTGGAGACACTACACTTTGCACAAATATTTGAAATATAGCGTGTTGAATGGCGGAACTCGCTGCCATTTTTTCTTTGACCAGAACAAAGAAATGATAATAATTATTTTACCTGAATGGAGACCGAACTCACACCACTGTTGCAAGAAGACGCTTTCCTACTGCACCACTACAGCGTCACATACTTAATAATTACTAGGCAAACATTCACACAAAATCAGCAATACAATTGACGTATCTAGAAAGGAAATGTTTATTTCTCATTACTATGAACCCATTTCACTGACACCACGTTGGGGTCTTTGATCTATGGCGTTTACAATGATCTATAGAAAAACTAGCTGTATATTAATTAGGTATAGTAGATCTTTTTTGTAAGAATCGTTTGAGAACTAATAACGTGGTGAACTTTAAAATGTTATTATGTTAACAAACATCTGCTTCGTATAGAGCATGTGTACACAGTTTAGATAATATGTAACGTCGTTTTTTTAGATTGTTGTATATTTTTGAAAAATCTATTAAATAATTTAGACGAGGCCAGTAGTGGCGTAGTGGCACAAGCGTGTGATTTTAAACGCGACAGGTTGTGGATTTGATCCCAATCGTAAAAATTAAATATTGAATAATTTCATTTCTTCGCTTTCGTGAGTCTCTGAGATAAAGCGCGATGTTGAGTTCCGCCACTCAACACGCAATGTCTCCAGAATTCGGCAGAAAGTGGGAAACGGAGTATCTTAACACTGGCTGGTTCCCTCTGCTTACCCGTGTACGGGATACAGCGTCAAGCTGATTTGATTTTTGATTAAAATATTGAATACCACTGTAGCTTTAAAGTTTCAAGTGTTACAAACATTTTTACATAATTACGTCACCGTATATACTTGTGACACCGCATCTTACAAATTATGACTGATTCCCACGCAACATTTAATTACTTTTTGCATTAGTATAAACATGCGAAATGAAACTTATTAGCAATACTTCGAAAATTTTGTTTTTAATTTCATATTCTTCGATAATAGAGCTCTAGAGTACAATGAGATTCGTCTGTAGTTGTTTGCATCTGCAGGGTTTCCAAACTTTATGTAAATCTTGACTAAATTTTTAGAATAAGTTTATGTCTTTATAATTCACAATAAAAAGTAAGCGATTTCGAATTTCAAATTGACTATTTACTACATTTACCTACAACACGTACCTTAACCTGATACTACTCACTAAAACGCAACGGAAAAATCTCTCTAACAATAAACAACACGGATCTTTTATAACATTAGGTTCAATATATTTATAATGACGCCTAAATATTAAAAAAAATACCGACGCCGTAGTGGCACATCGGTATAGTGTCTGATTGTAAAAGCGAGATTTGTGGATTCGATTCGATCCTCAGGTAAATTAATTATTTTCATTTTCCAAGAATGTAACAAGACAAAGTGCGACATTAAGTTTCGCCACTCAACACGTAGTGTCGAATTTGACGAAACCTGAATGTCACTAGAAGAAATTTAGTTAAATTCCTTCTGTAGCAATTACATAATTCCTGTATCGCGGATACAAGAATTATATAATATAAAACTAAGTAAATCGTATGTTTAACATCAAAAATTAATAAATAACAACGATTTATTTCAATAAATAATTATAAAGTGAAATAATTAAATGCAACAATCATTAAAACAATTAAATGCAATAAGCAAAACAACAAAGTATATTTCTTTACAAAATTGAATTGCATTCGTGGCGAGGTTTCTAATTAAAATGAAGCATTTTCATTCCAGTGACTCTCGACCGGGCGAGCTTCTGAGTTTCGCTGTTTATATTGCTAAAAGCTGTGGTAGTGTTACGTTTCGATAAGGACGGGTGTATATAAGCTGGTCTAGCTTGATATCAGAATGTCATGCTGGACTAACTTATCTACTTGTAGCCAAGAAGAATTTATCTATTTAAATTTAACTATAAATATAAATAGGAGTAAAAGAAATCAATTAAAATTTAATCTTGTCAAAAATATAGGTTTGTTAGTGTATTATTTTGGTAACTGGGGAAAAACTCTTGTAAAGTCAAATGTCACTTCGTCATTTTTCGCGGTGGATAGGGAAACATCAGATGCAATATAAGCGTTTTATTGAGAAATAATTGATGAATACTAGAACGTAGAAATACAGAACAGTCGGCCCTCTTTGCCTAGTGCAGCTACGCATCTCTAATATCTTGAGAAATTATAAATTACAACGACACTGAACGAAACGAATTACTGACGAAAATTTTTCTACACATTTCTCTACCTTTTTTTACTGCGCAGGTACAAATAACCTAGTATAAATAGAAACCTGATAGTAAGTAAATATTACAATTTAAAAGATACGTCATGAATCGTCGATGTGTATAGGCCCTTATATTCGTTTTTTATTTTGAGTATAGGTTTCTCATTTCATAATTGGAACGTATATAGCTATGGATGGACTAATTGAGTGTGGCAGTGTTTTTCAGATATATTAAATGCATTAAAAATAAATTCTCGTTCTACGGCAGAACGTAATGTTTATACCTAATTATTCTAACCAGATATCTCATTTTGATAATTTAATCTAAAATAAAAAGAATTCTTATTCTTTTTTTGCTTCATGCTGTATTCCTAACATAGCAGGGTAGACAGAGGGAACCTAGGAACATAGGGTTAATACTTCCGTTCGTTACTTTCTTGCCGGGTGTTGAGTGGCGAAACTCAAGGCGTGCAGCCTTGAGAACCTCGTTACCAGAGCGAGGAAATGAAAATATTAAATTTCTCAATCCCAAAAGTGGGAATCGAATTCACAACCGTCGCGCTTACAGTCGCACGCCTATGCCCTGCGCCGTGACAGCCCTGTTCCTACTCTTTTTACTCTTTGATTTTTATACACAATCATCTTTCTAGTGGAGATTGCACTATACTAGGGAACTATGTAGATAGGAGGAGATGTAGTATATACAGTCAGTTATTCAATGCTTTCGTCGCGTCTGAAAATGATATTCTGTTTGTTTAAATTTAAAATCTGTTATATTTAACACAATCATTGATTTTCCTCCGTGTAACATATAAACTTGTAACCTTCCATGAATAATATCCTATAGTTTACAACCTGAGAGGTAAGACTAAAGATGTAATAAATAACTATAAAATATAAATAATTGTATTTGTATTGGGCTATAAACATATACATTACGAAATAACGTTGGCTTGTGTAATTAATCAAACTAAAAAACTTAAATTTATACAAATTTATTTTGTGTAGTTATATTATTGCATGTTTTTCCCAAAATCGATGTTTCCCTAAATTAAAAGGAGGCCAGTGGTGGCACAAGAGCCCAAGTGTATGACTGTAAATCCAAATCTTAAACACAATGCCTCCAGAGTTCGCCGGAAATTGGGTAACGGAAGTGTCTTAATGGGAACGGAATGTCTTAACACTAGGTGTCAAGGTTTCCTCTGGCTACTCTGCTATTTGCAGGTTACAGCGTAAAACTAAACAAACAAACAAACAACCAAGTAAATAATAGGTAAAAAGAATTTTACGATATGCATTGATGTTTATATTGCACAATAGATACAAAATAATTCAACTGGGATAAAGATTAGCCTATTAAAGTAATGAATTGCAAGGTCATATTACAATGTGGCACACTGGCCGTTACGTCTGTATTCATATACATAGCTTTGTACGTGAATACAAATATAAATAAATGGATATGGTAAAAGGTTTGGAGGCCAGTCGTGGCGCAGAGGCACAAGTTTGTGACTGTAAACTCGACTTGTTGTTGTGGGTTCTAATCCTACTCGAAAGAATGAAACTTTTAATATTTTCATTTCCTCGTTTTGGTAACGAGGCAAATCGCAGCGTTGAGCTCTTCAATACGCAATGCCTTCAGAATTCGGCGAAAAGTGGGAACGGAAGTGTCTTAATGGGAATTTAGGGTAAGTTTCCTCTGCCTACTTTGCTATGTGCAGGATACAGCGCTAAATAAGAAATGGTACAAGATAATATTTTTAAATACCACCAATAAGTACAAAAATGTTATCTGTGTTAATAATACCATCGATAATATTATTTTCTCCTTTCTCAACACACTTCATTCTATATCATAAACAAAACTCGTAATGCTGTTATACTTCCTTACTGCCTGGCAACGATCCAACCCTTAGTATTGCAGTCATTTAGGTAATATATAAGAGCACTATATCCGCAATGGTTGTTACTATTCACCCCTTGTGAGTCAGCTTTTCTTATCTTGACGACATATCTATATTTTAGTTAACATTTTATGTTACAAGTTTGATTACAGCAAGTTTCGAACTTCTATCCTTTTGGATATGGTTCCATGCTTTATTTTTCAATAATACTGAACTAATGAAAATACAATGCAATTGTTACAATTTTTGTTAGTTTCGAAAACAATTTTGTTTTCAGTGTTACGTCGAAATCGTAGGCTCTTAGACCGATATTAAAAGACTGCGATTACACCAAATCGATCTGGTTTGTTTGAAAATATATATTTATCTATAATAATATATGAATCATCAAAAAATATTATTTTAATTTACTGTTTCTAAACACCTAAAATATAACATTATTTATAAATATAAGTATTATTATATGTTTATCTTTTCAACAAAAAGCAGTAACCCGTATGTATGAAAACGTTATAAGATTAAGATGACTCTAGAGTTAATCTTATCTGAAGCGAAGACGAGGTGCAAATACTGAGAAGTGGGTTAGCGGTGTCGTAATGTTTGTCGGTTGCCCAACTTGTTTATTCTACTAAAGTATAGCTTTACGTGTTGAGTGGTTTCTATACGCTATGTAAATATAAATAGCATTGGTGGTTAATTGATGCTGTGGATAGAAGTCCTTATAAAAGTGGCAATATTAATTAGTTTATATATACATATAACAATGTAAGAGTTAATTATAGGCTTTTACTATACAACATTTGTTTAATAAATAATAATAGAATGTGGAGAAATTGTTTTAAAAAAAAACTGTTTTATTAATGCAGAACACAAAGTGAAGTGAAGTATAGCTTTCCCCACTTTCCGTCAAATTTTTGCGTTAGTGACGGAACTCAATGTCGCGTTTTATGTTTTCTTACAACATACGTGAAAATAATTTATTCTACTGTTTCTTAACGTTGTTTATAGAAATGTCTAAAATCACGCCAATGATTTTGATTTAAGATACCAAAATAATCGAGGAAATAGTGATATTGAATATTAAAATGTATTTTGAGAATATAAATCATAACTAATAGCAATTAATTATGTATGTATGTATGTATGTCGAGGCCGGTCGTGGCGCAGCGGCACGAAGTGTGACTGCAAAACCGACTGGTTGTGGGTTCGATCCCCACTCGAGGAGATGAAATATTTACTTAAATTTATATTTCCATTTCTTCGCTCTGGTGTCGAGGTTAAGCGCGGCGTTGAGTTCTGCCACTCAACACGCAATGCCTCCAGAATTCGGCAGAAAGTGGGGAACGGAGTGTCTTAACACTAGGTTCCCTCTGCCTACCCTGCTGTGTGCGGGATACAGCGTGAAGCTAATTTTAATTTAATTTAATTTTAATTTAATTATGTATGTATGTATATTTATTAGTAATTAATTAATAGTTTTACATACAATGTATAACAGTATATACATTGTATGTAAAACTATTCAATTCAACGCATTTTTTATATAAGACTAAACGTATCCGTTACATTTTTAAAAAGTAAATCGTCCAATAAAACTGTAGGTGCTAAAACAATTTTTTAGTTTACTTTTTAAGACAAAAACCAAACTGTTATGTCTAAATTTGTTCAAAAAGAAATAAGTCGATAAAAATAAGTAGGTATGTATTCTTTTTCGTCAACCGAACAGTCATTAATAACCTAGAATTTGAAGTAACAAAAAATGTGTCTAGACCAGAAATACTATAAAACAGTATTAAGGACGTCGTGGCGCAGTAGTACAAGCGTATGACTGTAAACACGACAGTTGTGGAATAGATTCTCACTCGAGAAAATGAAATATTGTTTGATTTTTTTTTTAGCTTCACGCTGTATCCCGCACACAGCAGGGTAGGCAGAGGGAACCTAGTGTTAAGACACTGCGTTCCCCACTTTCTGCCGAATTCTGGAGGCATTGCGTGTTGAGTGCACTCAACTGCGAGTGCAAGCAGAACTCAACGCCGCAATGGTTGTTACTATTCACTAATATTGTTTGATAATATAAAATAATAAAACAAATAATAATAAAAAAAGAAAAATAAAGCATAAACTGAATCAGCAATTTCATTGTATCAAATTATATTAAAGTTCCATATAAACCGTCCTCAGGTCTCATCTTGTTATCTCCGCAGACACCCTTCAATCCATAAAGTAACGTGTAACTTAATAGAAGCTTTAATCATTTAAAAATTCTAGTACTGAAGGACAAGTTTTATATGGAATGCCCGTGAAGTACAGGATAATGACGCCATGTTGACATTTGTCATAGCCATAGATGAGGGAGAGGGGAGGATTAATTTTGAATAGGATACGATTTTTGAGAATGTGAAGGTTCAGTATCGATAATTTTTTTTCAGCTTCACGCTGTATCCCGCATACAGCAGGGTAGGTAGAGGGAACATAGTATTAAGAAACTCCGTTCCTCATTTTTCCGCCAATTCTGGAGGCATATGTATATGAATGATATAGTTAAACCATATAATTTATTATAAAGTATTTCTATATATAATAAGTAAGCTTTTTTTCTATTTAATTTAAACGCAAACTTATTTTTACGTTCAGAAACACAAAAAATGTAAAATTTAAATATTAGTCAACTTTCACAATTTTTTGTATTCACTAGCAAAATATTGTAGGTGCCATCGAGTCGCCGCGCCGCAGTAAAGAAGTATTGTGTCTGGCAGCTCGGTAGGTCTGGTTACAAGAACTACGAGCTTATATTTGAAAAAAAAAAACATAAAAAAAGTTGTCTTGTATGTATCTATCTACTTTAGGAAACGCGTGAAGATAAAATATAGACAGTTAAATAAAAAATAAAAAACAGTAGGTACACTTTTTTTAATTTAACCAAATGGCACTAAAATATAATAAAAAATAAATAGGTAAATAAAAAATTCTGTCACTAATGTACATACTCGTATAGTAATCCAGTTACCAGATAACTGATAAAGCATGTTCAGATGGGAAATGGAGCCGCTATCGATTTTTGATGCTCGCTTTCTCTACTCCTACGTATTTTCACATCTTACATCACACTGAAGTAGAGTGGGTAATTTTGTTGTATACTTGTGAGATAGGTAAAGAGTAAGAGAGAAAGTACGTAAATAAAACTTGAACAAAATGTAAAAAATATAGCGTTTATTGTTTGGGAGATTTTCTGTAACAATAGTTCCGCGTTGTCGTCTGTTTTTTGAATTATTTTTACTAGACCTCTAAGGATGATACATACAATAATTATAATTGTAACCGGCGCTGTTTGTACGTACATGGAAAATATATGACAAAATCTATCTATCCTTGGCGGTCTTTATTCATGTAATTGAACCATTTTTTTCTGTTTTTCGGTTTGCTTGTGCGTTTGTTTGTTCACGCTTATCTCAGAACGGCTTAACGGATTTAGATGCAGTTTTCACTGTCATATTTTAGCAAAACAAGCACAGAATGTGAATGTGTGAATGTGAATGTGTGAATATTCTGTTTCTTTTATTTCAATCGGTTCATAAATTTAAAAAATGTGACAATATTTCTGCAAAATAAGTCTCTTCTCCAATTGAGGCAGAGACAATTAAGTAAAGAAGGCAGAGACAATTAAGTAAAGACAATTCTTTAAATGAACTTTGAACTTCATTCAGATGAGATAGATTTTATGGTACTATTCTTAGAGTATAATTAGTTGAAGTTAATAAAAAATAATTCTAGTTTAATCAATAGTCTACATAAACGGCGTCTCCGTTTTTAAATCTGTGAATTGAATATATTAAGTGATAAAACGATAGGAGGGGACTAAAGTGAAATGGCAGGAATAGGACGTAACAAATGCGCGTGTCGGCATAATACTGGCTATAGATCTAGAGCAATATTGTGATTGAACAAAAAAATATTTTTAATTAATTGTTTATGAATGATTTATTTATTAGTACAAAAAAGATTTTTGTTTGAAAAAAGATTCATTCGAAGTGTCCATTGTAACTTTAACGGCAAATACGATAAATTAAAATCTAAATAAAGATAAATTTTGAATTAACCACTTTTATTCTAATGGTACACATGTGACATAGAAAAAGAAACGGTTAAGTGCGAGTCGGGCAATGGAAAGTACAACTTATAAAAGTTTTCCAAGTTTGCAGGCATATGCCTTATTATGTATGCAATGAACTATAAGTTCTTACATTTGTGTTATAAGTTCTCACTTTGTGCTGAATTTCATAGCTGTAGGTCCGTGGGAAGTAGGTATCCTTTAGGTTTTAATTCCGCAGCGAATTTCATACGAAATGCAGCAAAATCGGTGCATAAATGCTCTTATCTTTTGATTACGTTTGACTTTTCTATGCTTCAGGGAACCATAAACCTAAATAATAATTTTAACTTGAAACCTCCATGCCATATCGAGATAAATAGTGTAGACAAGTGGACAGACGGACAACAAAGTCATTCTATAATGGTTCCGTTTTTTCCTTTCTTGGTACGGAACTCTAAAAAGAATTCTTAAAATATGTATCTATAATATATATCTGCATCTTTTTGTCGTTTAAGAAGAAGAAGGTTGGTGTCGTTTAAGAAGACCGTTTTGTCTAAGACGTTTCATATCGTATTCTAATCGATTTTGCGGCTCGCATCCAGAGGTTATCGATAAAATATCAAATCTTGAGTCATCGCATAGTCGGGTGAACGTGAGATAAACTTGTTACTACAACTGATAACATATCTATAAACTTGTATGAAATTTCTTTAATACATTGTAATTTTTAGTTTATCATATTTTTTTCTCAATTTTACACTTTATCAGGTTAGACAAGAAGGGCCTAACGTCAGTACTTAGTACGCACCGGTCTTCGTATTCCGTCCGAATTCCACACATTGTGGGTTGAGTGGCGCTTTCTTAAAAAATTGGTGATTTAAAAATAATTTAAAGTTCTAAAAAACGAAAGAACGAATCATAAACACATCTCGCGGGATGCAGACGTAAAAACAAAGAATCTTAAATAATAGAATTTAATAAATCATTAATGTTTGCTAGCTAGGAACTAAAATATATTATAATAACTTAATGAAATTGTAATGGTGACGTTACTGTGTTATTAAGTTCCCGTCCAACTTTATCCTATATTATTTTTATTAGCTTCACGTTGTATCCCGCATACACTAGTGTTAAGACACTCGGTCCCCCACTTTCCACCGATGTTTCCGACGCATTGCGTGTAGAGTGGCAGAACTCACGCCGGGCTTTTGCGTTAGTGCCAGAGCTGAGAAATAAAAGTACCTACTAATAAATAAATATTCTTCCCTCGATTGGGAATGCGTTACACCCTTGTGCCTCTGCGCCACGACAACCTCTACCTTATTTATCCTAATTTATTATCATTATATACGTTTAAAAAGCTTACTAATAAAGTCAGTATAGTGAATCCATATAAATAGGCCAGTCGTGGTGCAGGGGCACAGAATGTGACTGTAAAATCGACTGGTTGTGGTTTCAATCCCCACTCGAGGAGATAAAATATTTACTTACATTTATATTTTCATTTCTTCGCCCTGATGTCAAGGCAAAGTGCGGCGTTGAGTTCCGCCACTCAACACGCAATGCCTCCAGAACTCGGCGGAAAGTGGGGAACTGTGTCTTAACACTAGGTTCCATCCGCCTATTCTGCTCTGTGCGGGATACAGCATGAAGCGGATTTGATTAGATTTTTTTATATAGGTATCTAATATAAGTTTTCTAGTAAATTAATAATGTACACGCAAAACGGTTTTTACAAGTAACACGTCGCTAACGGCGGCGCAGGAAAATTACATACCAAGATGACAAAAGAAAGTTTTACTCTAAGGACTGCAGCCTCCAGCTTTTTACTTTGTAAAGAAACTGGTAAAGACCGTGCACTGCATAGTAGATATGTATAGGAAGTAGTAGATATGATGGACGATTCAAGAATTTCATAATATTCTAAAAATCAATGTCACTTGATGAAATGTTATATCTGTATTTTATAATTTAATAAAACTGTAATAGTGGACAATTCCATGCACTGAATATAAACTAAAAAACAAATTCTTCTAGAGGTAGTATTTCTAGAGGAAGTAGTATGAAAGAACAAGAGTCTTAAAGTCCACGTAAAAATTTAAGTTAGCTTCACGCTGTATACCGCACACAGGAGGGAACCTAGTGTTAAGACACTCCGTTTCCCACTTTCCCCGAATTCTGGAGGCATTGCGTGTTGAGTGGCGGAACTCAACGCTGCGCTCTGCCTCGACACCAGAGCGAAGGAATGAAAATATAAATGTAAATAAATATTTAATTTCCTAGAGGAGGGATCGAACCCACAACCAGTCGGTATTTCAGTCACACTTTGTGCCCCTGCGCCACGACTGGGCTCATCATATGTACGTTGATAGTAAGGCTAAATGATCAAACCTGCAGAATGTAATGATTTACATTCACTTAAGGTGTACGAAAATAAAGATACAGATACAGATACAGAAGTCACGATCGGCATCGAAAAGCAAAAAAAAATTATATGTGGCTAAAATAACACATTGTAAAGTTAATAAGCCTACCACCGATATTAAAAAAATATATATTTATAAGAAATTTACATTCAACGACTAAATGAAATAGATAAATATTTTTGTGGCACAATACAACCTTAGGCAAGCAATTTACTCACGACAGCCATCTAAGCAAATATTAATAACAAATATAGATTGATATTTCAATATTACTTTAACTAGAAATAGCGCTTGGATATAAAATGCACTTATATTTCTTCTTCTTTGTGACTGTAAAATGGACTGGTTGTGGGTTCGATCCCCACCCGAAGAAGTGAAATATTTATTTACATTTATATTTTCATTTCTTCGGTGACGAGGCAAAGTGCGGCGCTGAGTTCCGCCACTCAATACGCAATGCCTCCAGAGCTCGGCAGAAAGTGAAGAACGGAGTGTCTTAACACTAGGTTCCCTACGCCTACCCTGCTGTGTGCGGGATACAGCGTGAAGCTTAAAAAAAAGAGTACTTAGGAATTTAATAAATAATAACTCATATAATATTCTATTTCATTAAATATCATTCTTAAAATATGCAGTACACAAATATCATCTTCACCGAACAACATATTAAACATCACAGTAGTAGTGGCATGGGAAAAAATCAATAAAACGCAAAAGCACATTGCACTGCTCTTATTGAAGCCATCCATCCCCCCTTCCCCATAGGCGATGTCTGTGCTATACAAGCGAGCTTCCATCATCTCATGAATAGAATACCAATTTAAAACTGGATGTGAAGTCGATTTTCGTTATTAAAATAGATATGCATAAATAAATATGATTTCTTATATTTATGCACATTTGTTTAGTTAGTAGTGAAGTAATATAAGAAATAGAATATTCTGGAGCCAGAAATTAGGCAGAAAATGGCTGACTGCAATGCTAATGTATTATCACTTGGAGAAATGTTTATGGGTACGATTTTGAATCATACAACGAAATGAAAACAAAGGCTTATTCAAATCTAAAAACTTTAACGAAGGATTTGAGCTTGCGATATTATAGTTAGACATTATTATAGATCTTATCTTTACAGATATTTGACCTAAGTACAGCTTTCACTTCCTGTCATATTTTTATAAGAATTAAAAAAAATCATACAATGTCCTAGGTTCTTGTAATACTTGAACTGGCTTCAAAAATGGAAGGTTATTAATATTATGTATGAGACAGTTTGACGTGTAGTTTTTGGAATTGAGTAATATTGAAATATGATGATCTATTATTTTGGGCATCGTTTCTAAATTGAGATCAGTGCGACAGGTTGTAGGTTTTTCACACTTGAAGAAATTAAATATTTAATACTTTCAATATTCAATGGAAAATGGGAAAAGAAAGTGCTAATAGGGACCCAAGTGTCATAACACTAGGTCCCTGGTACCTAATGGTTACCCTGCTATGTGCGGGATACAACGTGAAGCTAAAAAAAGTTACTCAATTTAGTAAATGTATGTATATTTGTAGCGGGTGTTAGTCTACAAATTAGAAATGCTAACGAAAGTAAGTTATGTTAGGATGAAACTATTTAAACTTAGGAAATAGTTTAAGTTTCATCGAAATAAGTTTAATATTTTTTGAAATATTTGAAGATGGTTTAGTTTTTTTAAATTAAATTATATAAATACTAGATTAAGCGTGAGATCCAATTGCTACGCGCATACATATTTATACGAATTAAAATACAGAATATTATTTAATCTATTTCTTATAACAAGTTCTTTATCTCATAAGGTCAAGGCTGGGTTACTTATATTATTTCACACCAGAAGCCCCAGATGTTCTTTACATATTGTCTGTAGTGTTATAAGTTTAATATGCAGTTTCTATAGTTACCTACTAGTGGTAAACAAATCGCTTTTATTTTTGCATTATATATGCTTATTAATAATTGTGTTTGTGAAAGGTAGTAGGTACATATACATATCCAAATAGTATAAAAACGCTTAATAAAATTTAAAACAATTGAAAATAATAATAATAATAATATAATTTTCTTAAGTCAGTAGATATTATTTAAAACTTAAATGTTAAACAAGCGAAGGTTAGAAAATAGGTAAAAAAATGAGAAACACGGTGTATTAAATACATTGCTAAATAAGAAAGTTATAACGAATCTTTATAACGAAATTGTCCATATTTTAATTACAATTTGTTATATTAATTAAATTTTTAGTCGAATACTTTACTTAACAAACAAATACCTATACATAATTATAACCAATTTTATTGTAGCCATATAAATATTGTAAAAAAAACAAGAAGTTAAGTTAACTCATACATATTGAATAAATTAGAAAACGTCGATCAACAATAAAATAAATAATAAATATTAAATAACAATGCGGTTATAAACAAAATCGATACACCGCAAGAGGTCTAACATTACTATTTTCTACCCCTTTCACGCAATCTCACTTATACTAAGATTGCCACTTAAGTTCATATAGGAAAGGTGAGTAAGTTTTTTTCCACATATGTTTTAGTACAGTTTAAACATTACAAGTACTACTTTGCGTGCTTTTATACTTTGGCGATCGCTTCATAAAACATTTTCAAAAAGAAATGGTCCATTCCCCAGCTCTGTGATAAAAATGGTGTAAAGAAAATAGAATATTAAAACATTCATGAAAAATAAATATAAAAGGAGGACGAGGTCCAGTGGCACAGCGTCTAATTGCAAACGCAATAGTTGTGGGTTCTATTAGCAGTGAATTATTTTCATTGTCCAGCTTTAGTAGATAAACCAAAACCGTGTCTTTGCCATATGGCTGAAAAAGAGTGATGCCAAAAAAAGGACGCCATTGTGATAGATAGCAAGTGTGTAAATGTAACCCTATTTAGATGTTAAATTAAACTATTTTACAATGATAAATAAACACATAAAATTATTTAAGTACACCGACTCGGCTTGCGCAGGCGCGTCACCCGTTTTCCCAGTAATTGAGCATACAAAATTGTATTAGGATACATCTAGTTGTTCTAGTTAATACTGTTTAAAAACTTCCTTCCACAGCCATACTTCAACCAGTTCATGGAAGCGGTTAATATTGATGCGAGTGAAGATTGGGCTTAACACTTTAACATAAATCATTGTTACGGCCCTTTGTGAGGGAGAGGCCCTCGCGGTTAAAATAGATTTAGGGTTACTTTGAAAGTCGATTTCGTTTCTTTGGTTATTAAAAATGTGCAACGTTTTTTATCTGCTGGCGGTTTCTTAATTTTTAATTTAGTTTGAAAAGGAGGACGTTAATAAATCGAAATTAGCCAAGGTTAAACCGTATAAAATTAATTTAATATGAAATTTACTAAGTTTGATGACTTAGTAAATTTCATATTAAATGGTTCAAGAATAATTGATTTAAAATAGTGAATGAATGTTTAAAAGTTATGAAAAAAAGAAAGCATAATAAGTAAAAATAAATTTAAGCTGCGGGATACAACGTGAAGTTAAAAAAAATGTGTATCTTTTTATGACACTGTATGTATTTAAGTATTTAAGTGCAAAATTTTGTGAATTAAAATCTCACTTCAAAAAACATTTATCTTTAAATAGCATATGTATAATAAAAGCGTTTTCACAATATCTATAAAATATTTAGAAAAAAAAAGTATGTAAATATCACATTAAACATCTTAATAAAATCTTAGGATTACTTGTTTACTTTAAACAAGTATTTCTAGTTAATTTCTGTCTATCACACTAACAGAAGTCAATAGTTTAATAGCATCAGAATAGTCTAATCTATAGTTACAAAGTAGATACAGTTAGTTAATGAAAATTGTCAGCTGAGGCGTGTGTCATACGACCTTCGAATCCCCTTCTGCTAAAACGGAAGTGTTTGATAGTCTAAGGCAAAATATTTTTGCACGACACACCGTCCTCACCCCAGTCCCTATACATATTTAGTACTTGGGTAAAATGTCAAGAGCTTTTGTCTTTTTTTTTTTATTAATAATGCATGAAGTTTTGTTTGCTCTATATGATATTAAATGATATCAGCTTCACGCTGTATCCAGCACACAGCAGGGTAGAGAGAAACTAGTGTGAATTCACTCCGTTTTCCATTTTCTAAGCTTGCTGAATTCTAAAGGTATTGCGTGTTGAGTGGCGGAATTCAACGCCACGCTTTGCTTCGATACCAGAGCAAAGAGATTAAAATATTAATTTAAATAAATATTTAATTTCCTCGAGTAGGGATCGAACCAAAACCTGTCGCATTTGCAGTCACATACTTGTGCCTCTGTGCCACGACTGGCCTCGTAATATTAAATGTTATAGAAAATTTTGTTAAATTTAAAAATATTTAGTAATGTGATATCATGTTTTCTTTATAATATAATATTAACGCAACATCTATGAGAAATATGACTTAAACCAATTAGCATTCAATTCTTGTTATGATAATTTATATAATTATGTAAAACTATTCCGTTACTATCATCGTTAATAGCATCGAAACTTCGGAGCAGAACGCTAAAAGCCTGCATGTATGAAAGTAAAGAAACTTCCTACTCTCCCCATGTAGTGGAGCACCACGGGAGGATGTCTCGCAATTTTTACCACAATGGGAAAAATGGGATTTGCATTTTATAGTTCATACTAATTAACGTGCGGCCACTAGTCAACAATATGAGCTTCTCATTGATTATCATGTATTTCTCCACACTACTGAGCAAAACGAAAAGACAAATAAAAATACGACACTATTTTTTATGTTTCTTACGGTAATAATGTTACATCACTATGATGCCAATAACATAAACATACTTAAAACTATTAAATTAATTATAATCAGATAAACAATCTTTTTCCTCTATAATATTTTTTACCGTCAGTCACAAAAAGGGCCGCCAATTAAACTTAACTTCATAAATTAATTAAGGAACTTTAACTGTTGCATTATTATTCCCCTCACTGATGGTTATCATAAAGTATTTCACCTGGGAAACTTTCCAAGGAAAGCGTAAGTTATTGTCGGGGAACCTGTGTTGTGTTTGTTACGCGATGCGTAAAACTAAATACAATTTAATAATATTTCTTTATAGACACGTCATGGCGCAGGGGCTCTCTGTTATACGGCAGGGAAACGTGGGTATTACAGAAGAATGAAAGAAAGATGAATGCTGTGGAGATGCGATCTCTTCGTAGGATATGCGGAGTCAGCTTAGCTGGTCGAATCCGCAATGAAGAGGTACACAGAATGGCAGGTACTAGCGAGGATGTCAACAGTGAGAATGAAGAAGAACGTGCTCAGCTGGTTTGGGCACGTCGAACGAATGAGTGATGAAAGAATGGCAAAAAAGATTTATGATGGAAAAGTGAGCGGTAAGAGAGGTAGGGGGAGACCTCGGTTGACCTTCGAAAACACAGTATCAAAGATACTGGAGGAAGGTCACGTAAAAAGCATGAGGACCCCCCGAAGGGCATGTATGAAGAGGTTGATGACAGTGGACGAGGCGAAAGAGGTATGTAGAGACCGTAGCGTTTGGCGCTTCGTTCTCTCTGACTACCCCGCAAGGGATAAAGCGTGAAGCTAAGTTAAGTTATGGCGCAGGGGCGCAAGTGTGTGACTGTAAACGCCATTGGTTGTGGGTTCGATCCCTACTTGAGGAAATTAAATATTTTCATTTCTTCGCTCTGACGTCTGAATACCACCACGTAATACGCAATTCCTCCGAAATTTGGAGGAAAATGGGGAACTGAGTGCCCTTACACTAGGTTCCCTCTACCTACCCCGCTGTGTGCGGGATACGGCGTGAAGTTGATTAATATTTCTTCAAGCGTCTATCCATTTTCAACAAGTCACAAGTATTGTATAAAACTCATTCGTTTCTGAGTGACTAACAAACGAGACACAACCTTAATTGATACGTATTGAGAAATTGAAGAAATTTGGCAAGTTGCTCCTTATGGCGCTCTAACAGAGATATTTTCTTAAATTCTATGGGGACAGGGAAAAAACTGCCCCTGTTTACTTAACGATCGAAACTACGAAAGATAAAATTGCCATAAAATTCACACATTTCTTTTTCGTAAATTGCGAGGACAATAAGATAGTTTCACTAATCTCTTGGATATTATATGTTAGGAAGAGAGAATCCAATCACTACGTAACTTTGTCCTTCACCGTCAGTATAGTACGACCGACGAGTCGCGGCCGCCCTTAAGTTAGCTATACATGTATGCACGGACTCAATTCTACGACTTTTCCTAACTTTAGATTGTTTCTTCCCGAGTGCCTAATGCGCAAAAGTTAAAAAAAATCTAACTTGAGGGCAGCGACGACTTGTCATCGTACTGTATATTTAGAAACAACAATTTGGGGAACAAGGGGACCGGAATTGCGGCGTGACTAACCAAACCGGGAAACCCATATCCAATGCGGCAGCAGTCGCTATTTTGATTTTTATTACCCTTAACATGTCGAAAACGAAGATATTTTGTAAGCTAAGAAGATAGTAAAACATAGATCAGCTTTAAAAAATTACAGATATTGGCTATTATCATTTTGCTAACATTTTTCGAAGAATATTTATAATTTTAATAACTATACTCAATTATGAATCAACGAGACTGTCTATTTGACATTTTTAAGCCGTAATAATAAATAAATAAGCTATATAAGTAAATTAAAACGTTATTAAGGAATTACTTTGAATCTTTTGACGGATGTAAGTTAATAGTTGTATGTAATAATAAAATGTCGTCGCAAACAGGTTACTATTTTTTAAGCATCGTTGGTTTAAATTATTTAGAAGGAAGAGATTATTTTATTTTTGAACGATTATCTTGAAGTAATATTTTTTTCGAGTGAGTGAAAAGAAACAGCCTAAATTACTAGACGACGTATTATATTTTGCTGAAATTTGTAGGTTTACTTGGGGAGTAGTATGGAGGAGCACTAACAGTGGTTTTCTGAAAATTTCTACATGAAAGGGAAAAGGGATGCGATTTTACGGCTAAGTAAACGCAAAAGAAGTTGGAAATCCATGAAATATCCATGAAACCTTATAAGTCAGTACTAAAATTATTAGACTGATAAGTCAGTACTAAAATTATTTATATATAAGATTCTCAAAAAAAATCTGGTCTCCTTCCGGCAAAATGTTCATTTCGTATTATGGCTGCTTCACGTGAGCTTTCATAGTATAGTTATAAATAGTAAAATCGACTTACCATTATGCACGGTACCTTCTTATCTTGTTTCCCTAACATTGTAAATTTAGATTTACTACAATTTTATAGAAAATAACTATACTACAATAAAAATTTCTAATAAAAACTAATTTTCTAGATATTATATATGATATTTAAAATACCATTTATATATAAGAAATAAGATTTTAGTACTATAGTAGTAAAGCAAACAGCCTCCAATGAAAGCTAATCCTGTTTTATCTCACATTTGTACGATCTACTCTAAGCGTAGGTTCATTGCGCATGTCACGTTCGGTTGCCAACCTAGACCCTTGGGTAAGTTATGGGGTCGTTCACCCGCACCCTGGACATACAGTGTTCAATTTTTTTTAGTTTTTATAGCTTATTCTATAGAATAGAATAGGTCAAAAATTACTAAGTTACTGAGTCTCCTAGTTTCCTTTTTATATAAAATTATTTTGTTCTAAAAAGAAAATATAATGCTAATAAAGATTTTTGAATGAAAAATTAATTAATTTGACTAATTTATTCAACATGTTGTTTCTAAAACAAAATAAATTAAACTCTCAAGATAAAAATGATTATAACATCGTTAGTTGTTACTAAAACCAACGGACCGTGTGGCCACACGAAAAAATTTGTCAATTTGTGTCATATTATTTTTAAAATACCTACATTTAGCGTTAAATAATAAAACTTATTATCTTTATTAAGCAATTTATAACCATGAAATGTTATTTTGTGATATTATAATAACGTAAACGCGATAAGTCAATTGAAATAAACTGCTGATAAGAAAACGTTCGTGTAAATATTTTAACATCGTTGCCTAATACACATTTTGTTTTTATTCACTAAAAGTAAAGAATTAAAATTACATTTAAATGGCGTGTGCCAACACCCCGGCCGGCAACCTAATTTTACATGAAATTGGGTCACTATTCTCCCGACACAAACGATTTGAGCCGGACGTATTGTTCATACAACAAAGCTTATAAATAATAAACCAAATACCATTTGAAATAAAATTTCAAATACTATTTTATATCTATGAATATTATAAGGTCGAAAAAATATAAAACTAACGCAAAAACAACAGGTTGTGCGAAACCGTTACGTACCTGTAAATGGATGGGGACTTTTTTAACAGGTGCGTTAGTCATTTTCATGAAAATCCAACCACGGTGTGCACTTAACACGAAAGTTTATTTATAACCCGTGTAGGCGGTCTAACAGATAAGATTTTCGCAAATCTGTTTGAGAAGAAATAATGCTGTACGTAACAACAGTATCAACGTTTACCAACCTACTGATTTGATTGTTATATTTTCATTCAAAACACTTCCCTCCAATACGCATGCGTAAAAAATTGTCGCTTCCGATTGGTCGGTCCGTTTGATACAGTTGCAAGTTAAAATATAGTTTAGTGTGTCTATTTTTAACTAGATGGCAGTATTTTTTATTAATATAAAATAATGAATAAGCGTTTTGATTTTTCCTAGTCAATTATAATTTTTGTTATTAATAAATAACAAAAAATATGCAATTACTAAAATGCATAAATTAAAAGCTAACATATTTAAGTGTAGCAACACAAAAAAAATGTAGTTGCAGAGTCGTTACATATTGCGGAACAAGATGGCGCTGGTGACAAAATTTAAAAGTCGATACGATGGGACATAGCCGACTCTCCCCGACCAAAACATTCAATCGGAACATGCGTCGGATGATACCGATTTTTCGCGCCCGTTTTATTGTAAGATTTTAATGAAAAAGACATTTGTTTTTATATTTTGTAAATGCATAGTGAAGTGGTTAATATAGTCTTTTAGCACCCATGCCCACACTACATCTTAAGCCCGGATTAACGGTAAAATATTTTTATATCGATATTTCATTTATATTTTTGGCTTTGTTACCGAAATAGATTAATTCTTTTACGGCTATGTGTTTACGATGAGAATATTAAGTGCAGTTTAAATCATCACAATATTTATTGCTCCTTTTTTCATGACCGAATAATTTATAGCTATCGAAAAATCAAGATGAGCGCGCACGGCTTATATAAATTCACTATTCTTTACTATAGTATAAAATATATCTAAATTAATAGTAAAATATTATTATTATTATTTAAAAATAAATTTATTTATGAATTTTAATGTAAAAATTTCTTGTCGGTCTAGTACGAATTATAGTCATTTGCATTTTAAAAAAAAGAATTTAATGTATTTATACAGTTTATGTTTTCCTTATTTAGTTTATTTTTTATTTAATGGATATTTTTATAAATAATTTATTTTAATAATAGCGCAATTAAGATAAATAACTATAACAAACTAAGCCGATATATTTACAAATATTAAATATTTACCATCGTAAATATCAGGTGGCTGCTTAGGATTATAGTGACATGGGAAACCTTGGCCCTTGCTGATAAACTATCACTTATTTACATAATTTATGAATCGTGGACAAAGCCTTATGGTGTTTACTGTGAATACAATGAAACGTATTAATTTGCGAGAACACATTGTAAAATATATTAACGTACAAAAATAATGATATCAAATATGTAGTTGTAAAATTTCTTTTATGCTTAAATAATTTTTATAAATGTTAAACATTTATATTAATAATATAGAGGAGTTAGTGAGTACCTCTCATCTGTTTAGATATATTTATTTCCCCACCATTTTAGTCAAAGCACAGAGTTGGGTACAGCCACTCAACACGCGCTATCTTAAAAAATGCCTGAACTCAAAGTGAGTGTCTGAGTGGCGGAGTGTCTTAACACTACATTCCGTCCGCCTGTATCATGCTTGCTTTATACGGAATACGGAGTGATGCTTCACGCTGTATTCCGCATAAATAAAAGAAAAAAATATATATTATCGGAATATGTCAAATTACATTTGCGTAAGTATTTCAAAATACTGTTATGTTCCAACGGAATATCTATTTTTAAAATCCTTTGCTTATTAAAATATCTTCTTCGTCTAGCGCCTATAATATTATAAAATTAGTTATATTTCATCTCTTGATTCTTGTGGTTTTCACCTGTTACCTTGGGTTTCTATGAATATAAAGTTATGTCTGTATGTACAACACCAGCTAAGTATTCCTTGTGGTTTCGCCCCCGTGGTCAAGTTAAAATACTAAATAATTATATATGACACAAGACGGGTAACTCTGACAGTAGGCAGAGAGTGATGTAATATGGGTTATAGTCTCCCTCGTCTATCCAATATAAAAAGGTTTTCTTTAAATTTGAACTAGTAGGTACTTTCTGAGATGAGCGCGTTCAAACAAACAAATTATTTGGCTTTATAATTTTATAGTATAGGAGTATACATAATTAGATATAGGCATATATTCTTCACCATCAATATGACATTATATTATTTATATATTTTTTTAAGAATGATGAAAATATAAAACGGCAGTGATCTTCGCATGTACACACCTACTCTACATTTTTAAAATTCATCTAAACGAATATGTTTTATATCTCGTTTTATTTGGTTTCTTTCTAAAATAATAAAGAATCAATGTTAAAAAGTTAAAGTTTCGTATGATGTATTTAATATAAGTACATTAAATCAAATGTTTAAAAGATCTTTCAATCTTTTTAAATTTCTACAAACTAATAACATTTATGCTTATATACAAAATAATCTATAATTTATTATGGAAATATTGCATGTAATGTAATAATCGGGATACAAAAATCTTATTAAAAACTAATCGAGTTCTAAGTTATAATACTTAACAAAAACATTTGCTTTTTCTAATATAAGTTCATATTACTTCCATTTGTTAATATTGTGTGTTATTTTAACCTATATAAAGATCTCTATTGAAACCAAAGATTTAGTGTACGAAATCCTAATTCAATTTGCTGTTCAAAATTCTAACCCGTCATTCATCTGTCAAATTTTCGAGGGTATTATTATATACGTGTGTTAACCCAACCCTGTTATTTAGAGGACCGCTCGCTGGTCGCGTGTCTCGTGTTGTCGTGTGTTGTATATATCACAATGTATTTAAATTATATTTAATTCTCTGACTATTGAAAATTTTATTTGTAAAGTTTGTGATAAACACATCTTAGACTCAGAGGGGTCGTATCATTCATAACATGTACCTTATATTCCCTAAAAAGATCGGATTTATGTAATGAGGCCAGATATGGCGCAGGGTTCAAGCCCACGTGTTTCAAGATCCCGATCGAGGAAACGAAATACTACAAATGATTTGTTTAAATTTATAGTATCATGTCTTCGTTATCGTGTCGACATATGTGCCGCGTTGAGTTTCGCCACACAGCACGCAATGTTTCCAGGCGTAAAAGGGAAACAGAGTGTCCCAACACTAGGTTCCCTCCGTCTACCCTGCTTTGTGCATCATACAGCGTGATTGTATATTTAATTATTATATTGTATATTTAATTATTATATTATACTGATTTGTATATTTAATTATTTTGTTATCTTATACAAATACCTATAAAAACGGAGCATATTTCATTCACAAATTATATATCTATTAATGAAAACGGCATCTCAAGCTCGATCTCAAACTTGGGAGCGATTTATAAATACGGGCCTAAGCTTCATCACTCAATTCATTTTCTACATGTTTTTTATTTATATTAAGCTACGTATGTACGTTTATAAATTGTTTTTTGAGTACAATTAAATGGACTGACTCGGACTAATTTAAAAACGGGCGATTGCCGTCTGACCTCTGTAATCCATAAAGATTAAACGTTAGTGCCGTAATTACACAAGGGTATGGCTATATTCACGTTGCTCTACTAAATTAAGTAAGTAGTTTTTAGACAGTGTCACCTTTAAAACTTAAATGGGCCTAAATATTATATATAGATTTTGAGCTAGTTACCTAAAAAAATAAGAAATTAAAATGATTGTAGTAAAGAAAACTTGTTGTTCGACATGGTTTTTTTCATGAGTAAAAACGATATTAAACTCTGTGGTTTTTGATTTGAATTCGTATGACGGTACACAATTCATTGTACAAATACGAGTTTTGATTCTAATCGTGTCCATTGATTGTACATTTGGAGGTCAACTCGACTCTATCGGACATCGCATCTCAGGGCGTCCCCCATAGCTCTAGATATGTCAATTTATAAAACACTTTTATATTGACCAAATGACGAACCACTAGTTTTTTTAGCTTCACGTTGTATCCTGCACATAGCTAGGTAGGCAGAGGGAATCTGGGGACCTAGTGTGACGACACTCGTTCCCATTAAGACACTTTCATTCTCTACTTTCCGCCGATTTCTGGAGTACGACTAGGAGTACGTATTGACTGAAATCAACGCTGTGCTTTGCCTGGTTATCAAAACGAGAAAGTGACAATAATAATATTTCAATTCCTCTAGTGGGAATCGAACACACAACCTGTCGCGTTTATAGTTGTATGCTTGCCCCTGAGTTACAACTGGTCTCAATTAGTTTTATGGTCAATAAAATAAAATCTAATTCTATTAACAGTATAATAATGTTGGAACTTATAGATACTAATATTATAAAGTTGATTAAAGCCTGAAGGGCTAATCTAAAAAACTACTAGTTCGCATTGAAAATTTATTATTGTTTTTGAATTTTAATATATTTATAGAGGGTGGCTAATAGACTGTAGTTTTGCTGTAAATTTGCGGTACGTGTTACTTTGGGCGCTAAGAGATATTGAGGTATATGTAATATGTATAATTCTAGTGTGTGCATATTATATTAGAATACAAAATATTTGTAATCTGACGCCGTAAACAATTTAAGTCACTATACTGTTTGTTTGCCTCTCAAATGGTACAGTCCGAAATAAGACTATATGATAACTTACAGCTTGCGTTTTGAGTAGACAGTTTTCAATTGTACTATTACACACAATAAAAATCTCAGCTTCACGCTTTATCCCGCATATAGCAGGGTAGGCAAAGGGAACCTAGTGTAAAAACACTCCGTTCCCCACTCACCACCGAATTTTACGAGACATTGCGTGTTGAATGCCAGAACACAACGCCGGGCTTTTGACTAGGTGCCATAGGAAAGAAATGAAAATATTAATTAATAATAATTCATTCACCTGAGTGATTGGGGATCGAATCCGTAACCTGTCGCATTAACAGTCACACTTTGTGCCCCTGCGCCACGACGGCCTCAACGGCATTTATTTTTCAGTATCTCTTTGAATACATTAGCTTCATGCTCTATCCCGCACACAGTACACACACACAAACACACACAGAGTAGGCAGAGGAAACCTAGTGTTAAGACACTGCGTTCCCCACTTTCTGCTGAATTCTGGAGGCATTACGTGTTGAGTGGCAGAACTCAACGTCGCGCTTAGCCTCAACACTAAAACAAAGAAAATGGAAATATAGATTTAAGTAAATATTTCATCTCCTCGAGTGGGGATCGAACCCACTACCAGTCGATTTACAGTCACACTTTGTGCCCCTGCGCCACGACTGGCTTCCTCTTGGTATACATTAATCTTTAATTACATTAAAGCTTCTCAATGAACTTGAAGAGTACATCAAGCATGTGTCATCTGTGCTTGGTCTATGGCTTATCTGTCAATAGCAGGCATTTGCCATTAAAAGATAATGTCATAGAGTGCGATAGTGAGTGGTTTGACATGGGATGTGGAAAGGGTTTTTGAGTCTGTCAAATATACAGTTGCCTCATAATAATATGAATATTATATAAATTGTATAAATATTATTTCTTATACTTTATCTCATAAAATATATACTTCAAAAAGTTGATTTTAAAGTTTAGTGCTTAAAAATCTATTTATTATTGTGTACCATTTTTGTACAAAATATTATTTTGGGTTAGTTAACTATAACTTATCGTGGCGCAGCGCAGAGGGAACCTCGTGTTAAGACACTGTTCTTTATATTTCGCCGAATGCTGGAGGCATTGCGTGTTGACAGGCGGAACTCAACGTCGCACTTTGCCTCGACACCAGAGCAAAGAAATAGTCACACCCTTGTGTACCTGTGCCACGATTGGCCTCAAAATATAATTTTGTGTTAGTTACCTAATCGTAGCGCAGCGGCACAGCGTCCTATTTTAAGCATGAAGTTGTGGTTTAAATTAAATGGATTATCAATTTAAATAATAAAATAAATTTATTATTTACAATTTGTTGCAACAAAGCGCGAAGTCGAGTTCCGCCACTCACGACTCAGAGTTGAAACTTGGGTGAAAAGTGAAGATCGGAGAGTCTTAACACTAGTGTCTGCCTCCCCTGCTATCACATATAGGACACATCATGAATTCTAAAAGAATATAGCTAATTGCCAAATACATAATAGAACATTGTCCGTATAATATATAGACACAAAGTATATGAGAAACTGTGTGGTGTAGCGAGGACACGTACCAGCTGAATTACTAGACCAAGAAATGCTGACTCAATTTAGTAATTAGCACTTCGCATTTATCCCATAGGTAATAGAAATGTTATGTCAGCTCATTTTATGTTTAAAATAGTTCTTGGTTAATATATCTAAATCACACTAAAGTTCATAATTTTTCGTTCAGCTTTATATTTTATTCATAGCATTTTCTTACATATGCCCTAATATTTTTTACATGATATTTTTTCTTATATTTTTTTCTGATTTTAGAGTTCCGTACCTCTTAAGAAACAGATGAACCCTTATAGGATCACTTTATTGTCCGTCCGTCTGTTTGTCTATCTGTCTGTCTGTCAAGAGCTATTATCTCAGGAACGCTTGGAGATATCGAGTCGAAATTTAAACCACACACTCAGATCTACGGTCTCTTGATTTCCTAAAAATATCGTATTTCTACGTTTACTTAAAAAAAAGATATGGCCTCTTATATCTAAAGTGAATCATAATTGATAGAGTACTTTAGGTTAACCTACAATAATGAAATTCGGTAGCTATTATTTACAGGTAATACTAATTTGTGGTTAAATCCTAAAAAATAATATGCTTAAAAGGGGGGCAAATTTTCATATTAAATTCGCTATTCGAAGTGAGGTATCAGATGAAGGGGTTTGGTGTGCATATAGCACAGCAAAATTAAGTTTATTCACTTTTATAAGTTGTATTTCCCGTTGACATAAAATGAAGAAATTGGTACGGAACCCTCAATATGCGAGCTTGACTCATATTTAACCGATTTTTTTAGGTATGGTTGGTAAAAATGTTGGGCGCTTCCGTTTTTGTAGTGGATGATTCCATTGGGGTATTTTTGCCAATGTATATTAGTATACCGCGATAAACCGATGTGATTCGATGACTAATTTTTATGCCATTTCGAAAAAAGTTACATTTTTACGTCACGACGCTATCTTTGGGGACACCGGGACAGACAAGCGAAAAACGGGACGGTCCCGTTCAAAACGGGATATGTGACCAACTAAATGAAAATTACTTAGTAGTATTACATTACGTAAATCCAAAGCAGAAATTTAGTACAGAGAAAAATGTAGTCATTCATTGAAATCATGTACCGTGACTTCTTATGGTATTATAAAACTGACGTAGTCTGAACAGATTTATTGTATATAGTTTGAAAACATCTAGTGTGTAATTAAAAGCACTATACCGTATTTTCGAATCTTATATATATATATATATATATATATATATATATATATATATATATATATATATATATATATATATATATATATATATATATATATATATATATATATATATATATATATATATATATATATATATATATATATATATATATATATATATATATATATATATATATATATATATATATATATATATATATATATATATATATATATATATATATATATATATATATATATATATATATATATATATATATATATATATATATATATATATATATATATATATATATATATATATATATATATATATATATATATATATATATATATATATATATATATATATATATATATATATATATATATATATATATATATATATATATATATATATATATATATATATATATATATATATATNAACTCAACGCCGCGCTTAACCTCGACACCAGAGCGAAGAAATGGAAATATAAATTTAAGTAAATATTTCATCTCCTCGAGTGGGGATCGAACCCACAACCAGTCGATTTTGCAGTCACACCTCGTGCCGCTGCGCCACGACCGGCCTCATTTTCCAAAGAACTAAACAAAATTTAACCTGTCGTCCTACCGTTCTTAGAAATGACAGTTAGGTTATCACTAAGTATTCCTATAACTGTAATTTACAATTTAACAATTGATATCTACATTTAACTTTCGTTTTGCAAACAGATAAGTAGCAAATAAAATAACAAAAAAAGAGAAAAAAAATTAAATGTGAATTTTGGAATTTTCTGAGAACTTGATTATACAACATTAAATTAAATAGGTATTATTTTTATGTAACATAAAGTTTTCTGGCTCGAAGCAAACAATTTAAGTCTCGTCAAGATTATAAATATAAAACCTTTGAAAGTACCTCGATCGTTACCTCCAAAGCTGCACTTGAGTCACTCAAATACTCTACCCAGATAGAATCGATGCCCAAACACAAGGAGATATGGGCAGGTATATTGATTTTCGATATCCAGCCGCTATTGTCAGTCTCGATATCACGTATTTCATTGAGTTATTGACCACCGCAAATTCGATTAGCGTCGGCTATTGTCTTTTTAATATACTTTTAATTAAATAGCTTTTTATAGTAGGTAACAGCTGCTCAATGATAAAGAAAAGTAAATTTATAATAATGAAACTTTGTTTATTTGATTGCGAAAGTTTTGTTATTTTTATTTCAAGTAGCACACAGCAAATACATATACTTGTGCTTTGTAAAAGAATATAATATAATATTTAGTAAAATTTCTTTCGATTTTACTAATTCTATTAAAGAATATCGAATAAGAAAAAGATTTATACTTTCCAAGTTTTTCCACTCGCGATTTTGTCCTCGTGGTTTTTAATTTGTTTTTCTACAATAAATAAACACAACAATTATATTTTTTTAGTAACTAAAATGTTTCAATCCTTGTCTTAGTCTCTTAGGGCTGATTTCTAATTTTTTTTATCGTGATCGTGATTACTTGAGGCCGTCGTTGTGCAGTGGCTAATCCGTGTGATTGTGAACGCGATGGTTATGGGACCAAATCCGACTTAGGGGAATTCATTATTATTTTTTACTTCTAAATATGTTATTTTTCGGTCTGCTAGGAAGGCAAAGTGCGGAGTTGAGTTGAGCCACTCACCACGCAATGCTTCAAAATGCGATTTCATATTGGGGAATGGAGTGTCTTAACACTAAGTCACACCTTCTGCCTACAATGCTAACAACTATCTGCTAAATTTCAATTTAATATAATAGAAAGAAAAATGAATAAAAGAGCCATGGAAATTTTATTCGACAATTATTTATATGGGCGCGATGTTTACAAAATCACATTGTCCTTGTCTCCTCCTAATCCACTTACTTTCTTTATCTGCCGTCAGTTCCTCGGCACGAGGTCACCGGCTCTAATTTTATTGCTGGGGCCATCTGCTTGTATAACAAAACAAAAGCAATTTGCTTCTAAATTGTACATTTACCAAGAATTCTGGGTAAGCTGGAATGATTACTGTTTTATGGTTTATCTACGTAATTTTATAAAGAAATTATATTGTTTATCTAAACAAACGTAGTGAATGTTTTCGTTATGGTAGACTTTATTGTACTTACTGTTAAAAATGACTAAAGAGCGTCGTTTATAGATTTGTCTTTTAATATTGCTCAGTAAATTATGTGTTAACCGTTTTTTTACACATCTCAAACGTCATGATATGTTGTCAGAGAGAGAGAGAGAAAGAAAGAGATAACTTTTAAAAAGCTTTTATTTAATTTGTCGTGTGAGTGTATGCGAAAGTTTTGAAAGCTCAATTTGACCCAGTGTCCGATTGAGCTGAAATTTGAATTCTCTTGATGACTATGAAATTACATATAATCAATACGTTAATACAAAATTGAGGATTACAATTTTTTTGCACAACCTATTCAATATGGGTATAAAATGAAAGTGATTGATTTATAAATATAATACACTATGAAAAATTTTTTATTATTAGTTTCTTATTATTACGTTTTTTTAATTTTTTTTATTGCTATTTTAATTTTTAATTGGCAGAACTCTCCCCTACACTTTGTTTGACCAGACGATAATTTTATTTTAATTCGTAACATTTTCACGAATCGGCCGCTACAAGTTTTTTTATGTAAATCGTTATTTACATAAAAAAATTGAAACGGAAAAGAAAAAAAACATAAAAAAACCGTAGTTTAATCATAACGTAGCCTTCACTGGCACAATTCCATATCCGCAACAGGATATTGACGGTTTACAGGGAAATGTGTATTTCAACTGTGGAAACGACTTTTCATAACCAGATAAAGCTGTATTTTTTTATAAATGGTGTTCGAATTTATGAAATGTTTATGTAATTTTATATAATGTTTATGTAGTTTATGTTTTTGTATGGTCGGCCGCTCAAGGAAATACTCAATCTCAAAAAGTACTGGCTATAATTAATATATTTTCATAATTTTTGAAGTGTTATTCCACACTTAGGAAAGATAAATAATTCTTTCCTGTATGTTGTAGTAACCGTCCAAGATCGAGAAGATCGTCTTGGACGTTTTCCAAGAGACGCGGGTTCAAATCGCGCTACGTTCGAATTTTCATGTTTCCTAAACAGTATAATTAATATAGCCTCGATAAAAAGATTACCCAATACATACATATTTTTAATAGGAACTAATACTTCCTGAGAATCTTCAACGATTACGTTAATTGTTTTAATAGAACCCACTGCACTTTCTGTTAGAGTCACTCCCCGCTTATATCAAAGTAGGCAGAGGGGACTTGGTAAACTAGTGTTAAGACAATCCGTTTCCTTAAAAAGATACTTCCTTTCCGAATTTTTGAGTGGCAGAATTCAACTCCGCGCTTTACTGCGTTACCAGAACGAGGAAATCAAAAAAATATATATATTATATTTTCTCTATCGCATTTACAATCGCGCTTGTGCTTCTACGCTGCCCTGCATTCTATTTTAATTTACTTAATTTACAAAACAACCTTATACTCTTTACATTTTGAATCTTTACGCCTATCGAATAAAATGCGTGTGCGCATGTACAGATATCGAAATTCCTTACATTATGGTACCTAAATATTTAAGTACGTAGGAGTATGGTATTTCTGTCAGTTATTTTAGCGCGGTCATGTATTTTAGGAGTAATGTAAATATTTTTTACATACATCGTTTAAAGTAGTTCAATAGTACTTAACATTTATATTGTGTGTGTATAATATCTACATTCTACGTGGTGTTTATTTTTGGGAAAGTTAACAACAGATTAAAATTTAAAGGAAACCATAAGTTTACCATAATTTTTTAACTTTATATTATTGTCACATTTCATAATAAATATTTAGATATATTCGTAGACAACTACGAGAGATGTATGTATAATTGAATAGCGACAATACGTTACTTTACAATAAGTTACCAGTTCAGAGCCCGTGTAGCAGCCAGCGCGCTTGGTTGGATAAAGCTGGTACTGTCGTTTAATACCCATTATCTCTTAATAGAGGCCAGTTTTTGAGGCCAGACGTGGTGCAGGAGCATAAAGTGTGACTGTAAATGCTACTGGTTGTGGGCTCGATTCCCACTCTAGGAAATGAAATATTTATCTAAATTTATATTTCCTATTTTTCGCTCTGATGTCGAGGCAAAGCGCAGCGTTGAGTTCCGCCACTCAACATGAACTCTCAACGAAGAGTCTTAACACTACGTAAAATACCTATATTTTTTTATGTGTGCGATGGGTACAATATAGGTATTTTTAAATAAAATATATAGGTATTTAAATAATAAAAATATATAGGTATTTTAGGCGCATTGGTGTAGCGTGCGACTGCAAAAGCGTGGTTATGAGTTCGATCCTCTCTAAACTCAGAGTAAAATACTAGTAATACATTATTTTCATTCTCCATCCTTGAAAGACAAAATGCGGCGTAAAAAGTCGCCACTAACACGCAACATTTTGGATTTGGGCGGAAAACAAAGAATGCTTGGACACTAACTAAATCTTAACAATTTTGTTTTGTTATGCTAAAATAAATATTTTTGACATATTCAATGATTGGCTGGAGTTTACAGCAAAAAATACTCCAAAAATAACATAAAAACTCAATTATTTCTTTCCGTCCTAATTTATAATTGTCGCTATCCGTTTCGACGCCCTCATTTAGATACAGGTTTTAATAAGTTTTGTGAAGTTGGTATTACAGTATTTAAATAACAAAAATATACATAAGCTTACATGTACCGAATTTCATACTTCTTCACCGTATTTTTTGCTACTAGGGATCAACATTTTTTTCTTGAATATATAAATTGTATAAATAGATACATTGAAAATTACTAAATTGATTTATAGTGTGCCTACTTTTATTATTTGTATGTAAAAATGTATAATTATAACATTTTAATGTATAATATAAATATTTAATGAGTTATAGATGTATTATTAATAATTAAAAACGGTTGTTAACAAATGCAGCATCTTCAACATACATATTTGATAAATAATATCACAATAATTATATCTAATACCCAAATGAGACATTTCGGTATTTATGAACACAAATAATCATGAAATTAGATATTCTAACAAGACCTTAATGTATCTGAATCAATGATTAAAAAAAGAACAGAAATCAGCTTCACGCTTTTTCTTCATATAGCACCTCCACATTACATTATTACATATATAACACCAGGTACTCCCACCTGGTGTTATATATGTAATAATGTAATATGGAATATATATATGTTCTCCGTGAATTTTACGACATTGCGTGTTATGCGGCGCAAAATGAAAACCGCAGCATGTCTTGTTACCAGACGACAAACCCACGACCGTCGTGTTTACAGTCAGACACTGTCTCGCAGAGCTATTTACAATGGTTTCTGTGGTCAAAGATATTTTTACACATAGGTACGTTGGTTTGTGGAATTAAATATATTTTTACAAATAAAATAATATAACAAAACACCTGAGTTCATGCAAAGTGTAATTTTCAATTTAAACTGCAATAGGTTTAGAAACGCTTAAAAGTTAAAGCTGCAATCCGCTTATGTGTAAGCTAAAAGGCTTAAGTTCGTCGTCGACTGCAGAAGTGCATTGCTGGGTTCCTTTAAGTGCTTTACTTTTTTTATTATGTTTATTTTTATATATAAACACAAAATTACTTTATTTAAAAAAATACTATAGAAACGTAAAACTGTAAAACTATAATACTTAATTTCTCCCATATGGCTCTATTGAATAGGATTCATCATCATCAATCCGCTATTTAACATGCAGGTTTTCCAGATTGGGCAGGAATGGAGGATGGAAAATATAATCGTGTATTGTATATTTTTGTTCCGCTTGGACAAAACTGTGACAAAATTGCTGACAACAAATTACAACTAAATCCACATTATGCAGGCTTAAAAGAAAAGTATTCTCTTGAACTCGCGCTGCTGTACTTATTTATCCCCTAACAACATTGTGAAAATATCTTTTGTGCTAGGAGTTTTTAAAATATTTAAACTAAATACTACAGACACGTAATCCGTACTTTTTTCAACTTTTTCAAAATGATTACCTAAAATGTATTTTTTTTCATCTACTAATTAAATTAGGCTTAGAACTAGATAATTATCTTTAGATATTAAATTCCTAAGAGAACCCAGAATTTTTTGTTTGAATTTTTCTGCATAAGTTACTGAATGTTATTTTGATACCTATTTTACAATATTCATAGATACTAGTATATTCTATTTTACAATAGTAAATAGTACTGGTGTGTGTGTGAAGTGAATCGATCGATTTTCTTTATAAAACTTAATTTAATTGTTACAGATGGCTCGATACAAGAAAACTGGTTTCATGGACGACGATACGGGCAGCGTGAGCTCCATACAACTGAACGAAGGTGTTCGTTCCGGTGGCACTCACATTCGATATCATATGGTAAATTAACTTCTATATAGTGTTAGAGAAAATTGATATATTAAATAACTATAAAAACTGGTAACAAGCCATAGAATTGGAAGAAACAAAAAATAGTTTCCATTATGGTCGTTCAGTTGCGCGCACTGTTACTATTTTACTATGAAATTTATTATTTTTTTATTTTCATTTTTACTATTTCTTAATACAAGTAGTAGGATAGATTAATACAAATCCTCTTCAGATACCAAAGTGACAATTATATTATAATAGATATATACATATAGTGTAAACACTATTTTATACATTACATTATTACGGTTATACAAAATAAAGCTTTAAAAAATGTGCTATGAATATATAAAACCAATTTAAAATATTTTTAGCGCCTGGGAAACGTTCAAAGAAAATATATCAAAGACCAAGTGGTAAAATTGCTCTTTAACTTTATTCAGGAACTGGGTTCTTGCGAAACCTATTAGCATTTCTACTGGAAATTTTATATTGAAAATACTTTAGAGTAAAGTGAAAAGTTCTTACATTTTACTCAAAAATAAGAAAAAAAAATGTAATGCTATAGCTACTACCCAATTGTTAATATTATAAGGTCCAAAAAACTATTATCTTGTATATTTTTTTTACTTTTGTGAACTTCACGCTTAAGTTACGCGATTCTCTGCTTTCCTCAAGTTTGGGACACATCACACATTACGCTTAGTTTACCACAGCGGGGAATTAAATACAGTTCATTCTTCCGAAGGGGATTAAATTGTACCTATTTCAATTAAAATTGTGAAAAATCATACAACAGTAGAAATACATATTTTGATAAAGAAAATAAGACTATAATTCTTTTTTTTAGCTTTACGTTATATCCTGAACATAGTAAGGTAGGCAGAGAGAGTCTGGGAACCTAGTCTTAAGACACTCCACATTAAGACACTTTCGTTCCCCACTTACCGTTCTTTTCTTGAGGTATTGAGTACTAAATAGCAGAACTCTATGCCGTGCTTTGCTTCGTCACCAGATTGACGGAATGAAAATATTAAATATTTCATTCCCCCAAGTGAGAATTAAACCCACAAATATCAACCGGTAACTTTTCATTGGCAAATTCTGAAAGGCAATATTTTTTTATTTGGTTTCTTTAAGTAATGGACTAAGATCTAAACCAAGCCATTCCTACGATACGTTATAAAACCTGGAAGTTCTTTTGAACATGAACCCAAAACTGGTCAGTACTATTAGGAAATATGTGCAATGGTTACTTTTTCAGTTATTCGGTAAATAAGGTGCAAAAAGTAGTACCTAACTTTCGTCAAATTATAAAGCTGAATTTTTTTATATTTTCTTGGAAATAATAATACAAATGACGGTATCCGTTGCTATATATGGTGTTAATCCCATGCCAGTCACCCTTAAATATAAGTGTTTACAAATTTATTAGGAGGAAATACCAGATTTTTTCATATAAGTTATTAAAAATAATTAATCAATAATAAATAAATTGTTCTTTTTGTAAGTTTGCTATAATATATTGGGAGGCGCTTGTATTTGTTAGGGTTTAGAGTTGTCTGGCAGAGGATTTAAACCTTACCAAATGTCTGCAAATGGATAACATAATTTCTAATATTACTCCCAAGAAGATGTAAAAAAATTATCTTTATAATTTTCCGAAAGTTAGATACTATTTTTAGCACCTTACTACCTAATAACTGCAAAATTAACCACCGCCCAGGCTCCATATTGCCTAATACTACCTACCGGTGTTGGGCGTACGTGCTCTTTATAACGAACGTAACGAAAGTCAGGCTGCTTTCGGCTCCCTCTCGATAAGGTTAAAAACGCAGATATCATAAGTTTATCCGTTGACCAAGTTACAAATATATAGAGAAGTGCCAGGTGGCGGAGCATAACACCACAATTTGTGTAATTGGACATGAGTAGATACTTAAATTTAAATAAAAAGGCCGTCGTTGCGCAGTGGGACAGTCGACGGCGATGACGATTCTAGGCTCCATTTCCACTCAGGGGACTCATAAATATATTATATTATTTTTGTGAAATATTTAAATCATTTTTATTTTTCCGTTTTGGTAGACAATCTCCGCTATGGAAAAACATTAAATAGAGATTTAAAACCACAACAATCGCGTCCAACTACGCTGCGTTGTGCAATAAAGACGTAAATTTCAAACAATCAGCTTTTAAGAGCTTTTTATCTTTTAATGGTAGCTTTTACAGACGGAAATTTATACACAGAAATCTGTATTGTCTTCATAAAATAAATCTTGAAATTTAATTGTGTCTTAAGTTGAAATAAAACTGGACAGATAAAATATATGAATCTATAAAGCTTGTGGAGATCAGTCGTGGCGCAAGGGCACGAAGTGTGACTGTAAAACCGACTGGTTGTGGGTTAGATCCTCACATGAGGAGATGAAATATTTACTTAAATTTATATTTCCATTTCTTCGCTCTGGTGTCGAGGCGAAGCGAGGCGTTGAGTTCTGCCACTCAACACGCAATGCCTCCAGAATTCGACAGAAAGTGAGGAACGGAGTGTCACACTAGGTTCCCTCTGCCTACCCTACTGTGTGCGGGATACAGCGTGAAGCTAATAAAATAAAGCATGTGGAGGTCAGTCGTGGCACAGGGGCACAAGCGTGCGACAAGGGCAAACAATAAACGCGACAAATTATAGACTCGGTTCCCACTCGAGTAAATGAAATATTTTTATTTCTTTGATCTGGTGACGAAACAAAGTACGGCGTGGAGTTACGCCATTCAACGCGCAAAGCCGACGGAAAGTGGGGAACGGAAGTATCTTGAAGGGTACGGAGTGTCTTAACGCCAGCTTCGAAGTTTGCCTCTGTCTACCCTGCTATGTGCAGTATTTGAATAAGTCCATTTATTATTAATTTATAAGTCACTCCTCAGTTAAGGTTAACACGTACGGCGTGACGGTCCAAAGTGACAGAAAATGTGATGAATTTTTCAAGATGTGGTCGGAAAGTGGTACGACTTTTATAAGCTACATTGCTATAAGATTAATTCCATACATAAAGATAAAGATAGATAATGTAGTGTCACTTTCAAAACAAAAATTAAAATTTATGACCCTATTTTAATGGTACCAATTAATATATCCTATCAAATACGGTATGTTATATTGTAGCTATAAACAATATTATGTTTGTTTGACATTTTATACGTTAACTTTCATAGCAACTCGTGTACACGCGTCAAAATATTTACGTACAAATGATCATCATCTTCTTTATGTTTATTGTTCCTTTGTTCTATATTAGATTACTTATTCGTAGTAAAATTGTTGGTACTTACAAAATTATTATTCCGCAGTAACGTCAAGCCTTTGGATGGATCGAAAGCCCTTTGGATTATTGTATAAAATTAGGTTTAATATAATAAGCCATTTACTAGTAAAGGGTCTAGCCCGATAAGCATGGGAAAGCTGCACTGGCTTCTATGAATTATTTTTAATATGATTGTATTGCTTTTTATCTAAAACACCAACACACCATTTTTTTTGTCTCTAACTCTTAGAGTAAGGAATAAGGGTTATGGGGGTAACAACTCTTAATTTTAAAGTTTATTTTCTCGGCATCTATTGAAGATATCTTCATGAAATTCAATTTCAAAGTGCCTATCTATAAGCTTATTATTATATATTTATTTTTTTACATTATTATATATTTTTTAAATTATTATATATTTTTTTAAATTGGACAACGGAGTGTTTTGATACTGGCTAGATTCGCTTTGTTTAGTTTGCTATATATGTATGTATATGATATGTATATACGGGATAACAGCCGGAAGAAGAAAAAAAATATTTTAGATATTTCCACAATTTGGTTGAAGCAATCAAAGCGTTGAGTTCACCACGAACTACAAAATGTTTTTAAAATGAATGAAAGACAAGGAATTTTGGGATGAAAGTAAGTACTTTCATCCTATCACCAACGTAGAATGTGATAGATAATGTAAATGGGATGAAACTTAAATAAACATTATTTTTATGGATCTTTTGTTTACCTCAAAAGAAAAAATACAAAGCGCAACGTTGAGCTCCGCCACTCAACAGGCAATGCCTCCAGAACTCGGCGGAAGTGGGGAACGAAGTGTCTTTATACTAAGTTCCCTTCGCCTACGAGAGTGCGGGATACAGCGTGAAGTTAAAAACCGAAAAAAAAGCTGAAATTGATATCAAATATCAAGGTCTACGGTTCCTTGGAGCATAGAAAATATTAAGCTGCTAAATGTACTTCCCATGGACCTACAACTATGAAATTGGAATAGAATTCTCGGTGGGCGAGACTGACTCGCACTTGACCGATTTTATATGCCAATTTTGTACTACATCGTGGCGCCGGCCAACTTGTTAAAATAATAATAAAATAACAATTATTTGCATAAAAATATTTAATTCGCACTATATGTTTGCCGTCTCCATTCAGGGAGCAGACACCTAGACTTATTAGCATAAAGCTGTTTATTTTATATTTAGTGTCCATATGAAACGTTATTGTTCTTCGGTATATTTCCATGATGTAAACAAAGTGATGCAAGGTGATATATGTTTTATTATTTCATTACTTAATAATTATACTATGACTACAATTTATAAATTATATTTCTTGACATTATATATTGGCTAGCGTAGAAAGTTATGAAATTTTTATTTATAGTGTAGATATTGCCTACTCTGAGAAGTCTAAGTTCGACTATAAGATATCAATTACTATATTTGAAGTGGCCGTGGCGCTGCGGCACAGCGTCTGACTGTAATCACGACTATTGTAGGTTCGATTTCCATTCAAGGGAATATTAATTTTATTAACTATTTTAATTTACTAGCGCCGATGACAAGATAAAGCGTGGCGTGGAGTTCCGGCACATAAACATGTACGTAATGTCTCGAGAAAATTAGGTGAAAAGTGGAGAGTTCTCTGCTTAATTCGAAATACAGTGTGAAGCTTAATTAAAATAATGTATTAAAAATACAACAAAATATCTGCAGATCATGTATTTTCAGCTGGCCAAGCAAAGCATAGCAAATACGTAAACGTAAAAAAATATAAGGAAAATATTGAATAGATACACTTTATTGATAAGACCTTCTCAAGAAGGAAGAAAACCTTCCGATTAGCGAGACATCAACAGAAATTTATAAAGTAAATAAAAATGTTGTTCCTGTTCGTTACTGAATTCGTTGCTCTGAAAAAACTATTAATTTACTCAATTACAAATATCGTATTTTTTTATTTATCTCAAAAAAGTGTATTATATTTTCTTTTATTTAAATATATATCAGGGACAAGAAAGGGAACTATAAGGATAACCGAGTAGTATATTTGTCATTGTAAATAATAATTGATATTAAGATTGGAGGAAGAAGACAAATATGTTCATTAATAAACAAAATGTGCAAATATGGTCTTTGATAAAAAAATCGTACCACTAAGGTAATCGTACTTACTGGTACGGCAGTAGTGGTACGGTGGTAGGCATGAAATATTTACTTAAATGTATATTTCCATTTCTTCGCTCTGTGGTGTCGAGGTTAAGCGCGGCGTTGAGTTCTGCCACTCAACACGCAATGCCTCCAGAATTCGGCAGAAAGTGGGGAACGGAGTGTCTTAACACTAGGTTCCCTCTGCCTACCCTGCTGTGTGCGGGATACAGCGTGAAGCTGATTTAGGGTGAGCTATGGTTAAAAATGCCATTTGAAGTTCACATTGAAATATCTAACGCTGGCAAAGATGCTTACCTACCCTTTGCTTACCCCCATTGAGGAATTACGAACATAAATGATTTGAATTACTTTTCAAAAAACAAAACAGCGTGATTGCCTGAGGCTTAAAAAATGATATACGTAAATATATATTTATTTTTTTGCTTCAAGCTGTATCTCATACATAGCAGATTAGAGAGAGGGAACCTGGCAAGACACTCTGTTCTCCATTTTCTGCCAAATTCTGGAAACATTGTGTGGCGGTTTCATTTTCTCAAGTAGAGATTGAACCCACAACCTGTTTCGTTTACGCTGGTTTGGCATTGTGCCACGACAAACTTAAACATCTATTTTTTGTTATTATTGATAATATAATTTAGTCCGTTTCGGCATTGAACTTAACTCGACCCACGTGATCTTGCACGCACATAGCCACCATTATGACGTAAATCTACGTCAGATCACGGCAGATGGTTTACGTGGAGAAGGTGAGACGTATGTTTATATTTTGTTTTAAAGAACATTTATTTATAATGGGATCAGTCTGTTATGTGAACTACTACTACTAAGCCAAACGCTACGGTAAATTAAAAATATTCTAGGCTACTAACCTACAAAATGTATTCTAATATTTAAATCTGAATATATACCTATATTCATTAATTCATCCTCATACTTAAGTAACTGACAAATGGATTGCTTGTTCTGTAAGTGTTTTTGTTATAGTAAACTCAATGTTAATATACTCGTGAACACGTTACAATTGTAGAGTAAATACAATAAACAATGGTGTTCGCATACGGTAACTAACGATATATAGGTCGGTATATATAGGTACAAATAGATATTATCTTATTAGATAAGGTATATAGGTATTACCCAATAAAAAGAGCATGGGTTTGTTGAAATCTCCCAAAAATTGGTCTGTTCCCATTGGATTCAATTATCTATTATACATAAAATCCTAACCCGCTTGGGGGTTGAATTATTTTGCGTTCCCCATACACGCAACTTTGAATTTTTGATCGAATTCTTGAGTTCGGACGGAAAGCGGTAAATTAAAGTTCTTTCTTAAAGATTCTCTCAGCCTACCCAGCTAATACTACATGCAGAATACAGTCTGAAGCTGAAAATAAAAAATTTAAAAATATTTTATAGTTTGTATTAATTAATTATTTAATAACTGAAAAAAAAATTAAACCAAAGAAAAGAAACGTATGGGGTCAGTCGTGATTGTAAACGCGACTGGTCGTGGGTTCGATCCCCATTCGAAAAAATTAAATGTTTATTGTAATTTATATATTCATTTCATCGCTCTGATGTCACGGCAAAGAGCAGTGTTGACTTCCGCCACACAACATGCAATCGTCTCCGAAATTCGGCGGAAAGTGGGGAACGGAGTGTCTTAACAGTAAGTTTCCTCTGCCTACTCTGCTGTGTACAGTGTGAAGCTGTTTTAATATATTTTTTTAAAAGAAACAACACCAGAAAAGTAAAGAAAAAAAATATATAACAAAATAAACAAGCACTTTAACAATTCGCATAGCATGTATGTAGGTAATCTAATAGCGACCATGACATTGACATGTGGCAGTAATGCAACAGGTAGGTTCCGCTCATTATGTTCCATTTTACCTTGGTAAATAATATTGAGTTTTGCATTTTATCTTGCCGCGTTTCCTAAATTATTGTTTAATAAGAAAGAGACTACGGAGAGAGAACTCTGCAAAAGAGTGACTAATTATCATTTAGGTTATATTTTTTTATTGTAGTTTTTTTTTGGCTGTTTTACAACAGTCCAACGTTTACTACTTTCCAACGCCTCGGTGGGCGAGCCCGACTCGCGCTTTTCCGGTTTTTTTGTAATTTATAACATAGATAGCCAACTAATATGGGCATAATATATATAATTTTGGTAGGTTTCAATTCACGGTGTAGAATATATAAGCGCCTTCAAAAAATAAACATCACTTTTTTTACAATTTATATGATGTTTAAAACGTTAAGGGTTGTTACCCTCATACCCTTATTCTAAGGGTTAGAGACCAAAAGAATGGTGTGTAGCTATTTCAGGAAAATAGCAATACATATAAAAATAATTCATCAAAAGCCAGTGCAGCTTTCTCATGCTTATCGGGGTAGATCCTTTAAAAGTGACATTCTCTCCATTTACAGGTAAATTAAGTGATACCATATGTTTTACTTAACATTTTGGTAAATGGATAAGAACTTGTAAAGGTCACTTGCCTACCAATTGTTCATCTGAATCATAATCATTAATTATGTAGGTCATTTTTTTGCCTTGACCTCCAATTTCCTTAATTTTATTATATGTCTTGCAATATTATAAATATGCTATAATGCTGGGGACATTTAAGTAATACCGTATAAGATGGTCATATTTTTAAATCATATTTAAGAAGTTTTCGCTTTTCCCGTTCCAGTTAGTTGTGCATATAAACAAAGAATGAGGTAACTTTATAAGTAGCTCTATTTTTTTTTAAGATACGAAAGATGCTTAAACTAAACACGGAAGTTGACTGTAATGCCCACTCTGGGAAATTAATATTTCATTTGTTTACTATAGTAAAAAGATAAAACGCGGCGTTAAGCTCCTCCATTCAGAACGCAATGTCTCGAAAACTGCCCAGAAAGTGGGGAACGGTCAGGGTCTTAACACTAGAATTAATCTTCCTCTGCTATATATCATGAAGCTGATAGAATAACAAAAGATATGTAAATATGAATAAAATATATTATTCGTGGCGCGATCGATAACACGAGCGAAACATAGGCTCGTCTCAATATATAACTTTCGATTATCATGGCAATAAAGGGACGCAGCTAACAATTGTCTCTCCGTACGAGGTTTTCTTTGTACCTAACCTATACCTATATTTAAGAGATTAGTTTCATTTCACTTTTAGAACGAACTCACTAATCTTGATGTTTTGATTAAATTTACAAAGCAACACCCACATTGATAGCATAGTAAACTTATAATATCTTTTAAAATAATAACAATTAATTAATTATTTTAAAGCATTTAGTACCCTAATTGTTTGTACCCTACTTTAATGGGGCCCAAGAGGCACAAGCGTGCGACTGTTAACGCGACGGTTGTAGGTTCCGTTCCTACTCGGGGTAATGAAATATTTAATGTTTTCATTTTCTTGCTTTGGTAACGCCAGAAACGCTGTGTTGAGTACACACAATGCATCCAAATTTTTACAGAAAATGGGGGAAACTTAATAAAAACACAGTGTCTTAACATTAGGTTCCAGGTTCCTCTGCGTACCGTGCCATGTGATAAAAACATTATCACAAGATAAAAAGCGTAAAATCGTTTTTAAGTAAATAACTATACCGATATACAATTGATATTGTTTTAACGCCCATATAATATGTCCATACATTATAGTAGAGGACCACCGTTGAGTTATGCGGGTGATGAATACGAGAATAAAAAGTCTTTACAAGATTGTACATGAAGAGGTCTGACTGTAAACACGGTTGTTGTAGTTTTGGCCCCACTCGTTAGAAATTAATTATTTTTGTTTCTCCACTTTACTAAGACCAAGAAAAGCGTATTGAGTTCTGCCACTTAGCCACTCAATGTTTAAATTAGTGTTGAACACGAAGAACGGAGTATCTTAACACTATGTTTTCTTCCTTCCCTGCTATACACAAAATAAAGCATGACGCTGAAACATTAACATTATTCCTAGTAAATCGGAACATTCGTTTTTTGGTCTTCTGGATATCGAATCTGGATAATATGGGAAGAATGAAGATGTGAAAGATCACAAAATATTCAATTTTTTCAGGAAATATTCAAATATAGTGAGACTTAACAGATTTTTTATAAGGTGGCCCAAACTCTAAAATTAACTAGATTGTTAAAACTCCTGTATTTTAAGTAACAACATTCATCTTATAGGAATTTGAATCACCAAGCTTCACGTGCAATCAGATACGTTTCAGCTGCGCCACGACGGCGCCAATATCAGCGATATAATGATACGTTAATAGTCACTCATAAATTATATTTGCATAGCACAATCAACCTCTACACATTACGTACAAAGTTTATCATCATTTTACAATATTTTGGCTGGTTCCTAAATCTATAGTGTATTCCATATGTTACTATGACATATATGTATACATAGTAGTATACACTTACACGATCGAACAACATGATGAATGGTCGAAATTATCTAAATTTTAGTTGTTAATGTGTATAATGCCAAATGCGCACGCGCACGCTTATACTCTAATTTAACATAGAGTACAGTATCGCGACGCTTTTAAATGAGCGCGGACGCATGTCAAATTGAAAACAAAAATAATATTTGTAATATTTCATCTTTTTTTGTGAATTGTTTCTAATGAAAACATCTTAAGATGGAAAGTTATTTATCTAAATAAATTGAATGATACAATAGTTAACAAGGCAACTATTATTGTGAATTAAGTGTTTTATTTTAATATATAATATTTTCAAATGTTTCCATAAAATAATAAAAAGCCAGTTAGATGCTTAAAATTGACAACATCAGCTGCTTAACTGTGAAAAGTGTATCGAAAACGAGTACCACTCACGCGCATCATTCCTAGGACCTATTTTAAGCTGTACTAATATAGAGCGTTTTAAGCACCATCAATCCCAGATTTGTAGAAATGAGTGCAACTCCTGAATCCCCGACTTCATCGACCGCTACCCCGGAAGACACCCCAACTGTCTCACCATCTCCCGAAGTAATAAATAAATTCAACTTTCTAAGACATGCAAAGAACGCGAGAAAGAACCCTTTCGTAAAAGCTCGTCCGTTTTTAAACCGAGAAAGTTCTACGACAGAATTGTTTTCAAGAGAAAACTCGAGTTCGGACTTTTTTCAAAATTCTCGACTGAACTTATTCGATACAGCGCCGAAGCCTGAAGCAACTGAAGGATTTGGCAAGGTAAATTCATATTCTACTGTGTTTTAAATTCTCCTACATTCTTTTCAATGTAAATACAAGCGTATTTTTTTCTAATTTATTATAATAGTTACCTATATTCGTTTTTAGATAAATTAAGAAAATATTAATTTATAATAATCGATGAGAATCGATTTTCATTTAATCAATGCGAATTTGTGTCACGCGCTATTAACAAAGTAACGCTGTTAGTCCTATCACGTCTCCATTGCATGGGATTAAGACTTGAACGAAAATATCGATTTTATTCAAATGTAGCTCAATGTACCGAGGCGAATAGAACCATACATTGTTAAAGATTGCCACAAAATACCTTTAAATACGTTTCGTTTTATAATATTTTTAAACTTAGCTTGCAAAAATTGGGAAAATTGTTTATTAAGATAACAAAATCTCTATTTATTTTGCCATAATTTCAGTGTACTAATTTGAGTCTAGGCTTATATCAATGTAGTTTATATGTTTATATCTTTATTTTTACATAGTGTAAAACAAAGTACTTTTCGAACAATGTACACTATTATCTTTCAAACTAAGCAACGGATTGTAATTCATTTTTCCCTACTAAAATGATTAAAAAAGAAGAAGGTGAATAATAAAATTATATTTATTTGTATTTTTATATTTTTTTTATTTTGTATTTTGTTTCGCTGTATCCCGCACATAGTATGGGCAGTGACTGTTGGGTAGAGAACCTCTTAACACTGGGCTCCTTCTGCCTATCTTACTGTGTGCGGGATACAGCGTGAAACTGATAAAAAATATGAATTAACACTGTAAAAAATCTATATAATCGTATTTTTCTGCTTCGAGGCGTTACTAACTAGTTTTTTATGCAACTAGGATGCAGTCAATATAATTACCGTTGCGATCCAATTTGCAGTAGTTTTATTTTGCAGCTAATGCGGAAACTAGAACTGCATTTTCATTCTGCAGAAATGTTGCAGTTCATATTCACAGATAATATTATTTGTGAATGTATAGAATACGACGTCTGATTTACGCCATTGTAGAGTTTGTATATTCATTGGTACGTGCAATGGAAGTGGGTTGGATTTACGAAATAACTTACACCGCTGTAATGTGAGGTAGTTAAGCCTTATATCTGAAGAACCGTTAATTATAAGCATAAACAGAATAGATGTTATAACAACAATTTTTTTTTTGAATAAATCTTAAAATCCGAGAGAATTTTATCTAAGTTTTTCTTATTGTCGTATCTTATTAGAATTTTAAAAACGAGCACTGGCGCATACCTGTCCTAATGAAAACGGAGCGTCTTACCACTAGGTTCCCAGGTTCTCTTTGCCTTGTTATGTGCGGATGCGGGATATGTCCCGAAAGGACACGTTACACGTTATAACGTAAAGCTAACATAAATAAATATAAAAAAAAGTAAAAACATGTATTTATACACTTTAATGTTTTAGACTAATTTGTCGCTCTAAAAACCATAAATTATAATATAGATAGTTTAATAAGAACGTAACATGGCGTCGAGGAGAGTTTGGGTCGTCTGTCTGTTGCGTGAAGGTAGTTGTAGATTGAAAAATTAAAAAGATGTTTATAAATCATGTCATCATCATATATAAATAAAATATATTTTTTTAATATTAATGTGTGTGTTTAAGTCTTTTTATATGTTTTGTACAATATATTTACGTGAAATATTTGCAAATAAATAAAATATTAATAAAATCCAACAAGCTGAACTTATAGAGAAATGTTGATGTAAAACGCAAACAAGTTCAAGGTCTTTTTCATTTTGTGTCATTAACACTACGACACTTATCCGGCGTTTTTGTGTGTATTATATATATGAATATTGTATATATACTTATTTAATTATGTTCTTTAACAAGTATATAAGGTAAACTAAAATACGTCATACTCATACAGCGCTCTCAAATTTGAAAAGCATTGTAAGGTTAAAATTTATCTTTTGTTAAACTTTAAACTATTCTGTAAAAATATTATTTCGAAACAATTTAAACCTAATCCAAAATGATTCAGGCTTTATAGCCAATATACTTTGAACTTGCCTCCAAGATTTCTTTCCATAAAAATTTAAAACAATGCAAGCAGTTAATTCTTTTTTCATAGAAATATTTCATAGTATTGTACCGATGCCAAATTCTATGTAAGTGGGTTAAATATAAATCGTATACGTCAATAATGCACATTTGTATTGACAATCGATTTGAAAATCTTATGCCATGAAATTATAATTTAAAATTAATCATTTTATATTTAATTCATAATTTACGCATTACAGCTTCCTTTTGTTAATATACAATTAAAATCAAAATTAAATCAGCTTCACGCTGTATCCCGCACACAGCAGAGGGAGCCAAGTTCTGGAGGCATTGCGTGTTGAGTGGCGGAACTCAACGCCGCGCTTTGCCTCGACACCAGAGCGAAGAAATGAAAATATAAATGTAAATAAATATTTTATTTCCCCGATTGGGGATTGAACCCACAACCAGCCGATTTTACAGTCACACTTTGTGTCCCTGCGCCACGACTGGCCTCCGTTAAAATAGCTTATTCATAATTTCTATAATTAGTTTTTATTAGCTTTGCCTAGTCCTATCATTACAGTAATTTAAAATTCAACACAATAAAGTAATGTAACAATGAGATGTACCGTGCCGATGTGCCTGCACATTAAAATTTTTTTAACGAAATTTTAAACATATAAAAAATTTACTGGCTCTTTAAAATTGACCCGAAGATATATCACTACACTTTATTTTAACTAACCGGCTAACTTTAGAATTTAGATCCAATAACAAAGAAACTTCTAAATACTTGCTTCAGATATGATTATATTCAAAGTTTAAGTCATCGGTGACTTCATTGAGCTTATCAACTCACTCGTCTCATATGTCTATCTGTTTATGTCATTGCTCCTGATGACTGCCATTGTCCATTACGTTGTCTTATCATTTATTTATTATTAAACGACGTTGCAATAGGAAGCGTATCTATACTGCTTTATAGGTTTGTTGATTCATTTGTTCAGTAAAGTTAAGTTTTAAGCGCTATAGTAAAATTTTATACTAACTGCTGTACTGTATTTCGCGTGGTAATACCCAAAGCATTTCCTTGTGAGAAAAAAAAGTGTTAGCATCCTTGTTGCATATAGCAACTTAGATGTTGCGATCGGACTATATTTTATTATTATAAAATAAGTAACAATTACAGAATCATAATAGTAATTTATAAAATGTAATTTATGTTCACCAGTTCATTCATCTTGAAAAAAAAAATAAACGTCGATATAAAATTTGATAAAAAGTGTAGGTTCCGTTTAAATTAAGCGAATAAACTGGGAATTTAATCTCTGATTTGCAAATAAGAAATTTGCTTAAAAATATTTAGATATATTAGAAAAATAAAATACAGTCTTTTATATTTGATAATTGCTTAGAATTGCCAGCCAAAATAAAAAGAACTGAATTGAACATTACCACCGAGTACTCACAGTCATTAGATGGCCGAATTAAGGAACCAAGTTATTTTACTGTATCTGTTAAAAAAAATAAAATTATGTCTAAATTTATACGTATAATCTGCAGCAACCATTTTTATAAATATTAAAGTATAATTTTACTCTATTTCAGAACCATTAAAGATAAATAAAATATGCGCATATCTTATGAGTAGGTACGTTACACGCTAGTAGGATCTTAACTCGCCTCTTTACAAAAAAAATGAAGAGAGGAACCAGGAGTACTATTAAATATTTCTGGCGACCCTGTAATGGCGTTATCATGTACGAGATTGGATGCAACCCTTATTAGCATATATTGTTAAATTTATACTCTGGAAAAGCTTTTACGTATTGTATAAGTAGAATATGATTTTGGTATCCATTCTGTTAAATTTCTTATATATTTTTTTTTTTTTTTTATGGATAAGGCAAGGCAAANTATTATTTTTTTTGTAACGATTATGGTGTGTTAAATCATTACCTGCCTGTTCTATGGTCTGTATAGTATGAAATTTCAGGAAAAAGGAAACGTTTTACAATCACTTTGTTGTACTTGTACGTCTATCTTTCTGTGGGAGACACACAGACAGACATATATGCTTGTCAAGACCATTTCTATCAGGATCGCATGGAGATATCAAGTTTAAATAAATGTAAAGTCCTTCGGAACACAGAAACAATTAAACTTCTAATTGAACGTAATCAAGCGATATGAGCGTTTATGCTTTGTTTTAGCCGTATGTAAGTTCGGTTAAACTTCAAGGTGTAAGTGAGGTGAGTTAAACTTCAAAACGCGACAAATGGAGAAAATGTTAATTTTAATCAAAATTAGTGTACACGCCCAAACTTTTTATTGTTCAATATTATAAATTTTTATAAGTTGTACTTCTTGTTTACTACAATAATGAAAAGATCAGAGCCCGACTCGCGCTTGATCGGCTTTTTATTTGCTGTGAGTTTTATGAATGATGTTTGATTGTTTTTTAACATTTACAACTCATTCGAAGACGTTTGAACGTCAAAAACACATTATAGTACAGTACGTAATTTGAAGACGTTATAACGAGCATCATGGCCCGCTTTTTAACTGATATTGAATTTGGTCACGACATCATTTAAGTTGGCTAGTATTAGTAAGCTACTCATCTTGACGAGCAAACACAGATTATGTAACGCTTCATTTACACCTTATTAATTTTGTGATGGAAAAAAACATATTGGTCGAAAATTATTCCGAATTACTATGGTGGCACAAGGTATATGCTACTTTATATCAGTATCATGCACACTGTAAACGTGGCTATTTGCAAGTCATTATCGAGTGGTTTAAAGATTTTATTGTAGTTTATTTCATCCACTTTAAAAGTAACATTAAAAAAACAACTAGTGGACAAAGGAGATCCCATTTAGACACTTCCGTTTCCCACTTTCCGCCGAATTCTAGTGGTATTACGTGTTGAGTAGCGGAACTCAACGCCACGCTTTGCCTCAGTATCAGAGCGAAGAAATGAAAATATTAAATTTTATTAAGTTTAATTCAACACTCAAGCCACAATGTTGCATTTACAGTCGCAATGACTTGGCACTGGTCTCACCTACAGAACAAAAAAAATCACATCACTAACAAAAAATCCCTGGCATTCCCTTTATACCTATACTGACTCCTATTAATCCAGTCGTACATATTCTTAACTTACTTACTAACGCTGTCTGTGTTTAAAGGACATTTAAAAGTGGCTAAGAAGCTTAAGTGCTTAACTTTAATGAAGCAAAAATAACATTACTACAGCAGTGCCGTGTTGAAATAAGTTCACTAGAAGAATGTTTAATCAAATAAATAATTTCTTGGACTACTTTTAAAAAATATGCTGATCTTGTAAGTAAATGTTATATCGTCACCATTTGAAAAAAAAGGAACTATCATCAACTGGTGAAAGCAGAGAGAAAGAAATGCTTACGCTCAATATGTAACAAATGAAATCAATCAATAGTACATTCTTCATATAGACATATAGAGGCAGTCGTGGCGCAGGGGCACAAGAGTGTGACTGCAAAGCGACGATTGTGGGTTCTATGCCCTCTCGGAGGAATGAATTATTATTTATATAAGATATGAAAATATTATCTTCATTTCTTCGCTCTAGCATCAAGGCAAAAAAAGCCCAGCATTGAATTGCAACATGCAATGCCTCGAAACATTCGGTGGAAAGTAGCAAACGGAGTGTCTTAATACTATGTTCCCTTTGCCTATCCTACTATGTGCGAGATAGAGCGTGAAGCTGATTTAATATTTTTTTTAAACTAAAGGTGATGTACTTCACGACATCCTATAGCCTATTCCTAAAACAGAATAGAGAAACACAATACACCCATTAAATTCAAATATAAATTGCGCATTCAGATATATGACGTGTGATAGCGACAGAATACTTATATCAGCAGATCTAATAAAAAAAAATTCTAGTCAAGTTTATCATGTTTTTTTTAGTGGATGAAAGATAAACTACAGTCAAATCTTCAAACAATACGATAATTACTTACAAATACCAACATTTCGTCATTCTGTAAAATTGAAATTCAAACTGCTTGTCCTTATTAATAACTAGCAACACTCTTGCTTGATCTAAGCGAGCGAAGCTGCGAGTGTCATAATTATAATTGACTAATCTGCATTACTTTCGTTTTCTAATAATAATATCATTTTAAAAAACCATATCAGTACATATATTGAAAAGTAAAACCAATTTAATAAAACAGTTATTTATAGCAATTTTGTCGAGCAGCATTCATTAAAATGGTATAACTTTTCTTTTAAAAAGCGATTGAAATAGAAAAAAATCTAAATAAAAACTGAATAGTTTATTTACACTTCTGCTACTGGCCTCTGTTTCACATATCCTGTGACCGAAATAAGTACTTACGAAATAACATTGCTATAATAACAGTTTATTGACCTACAATAGGATAACATCTATTCGATCGTCAGATTTAGGTGCCGAGTGGTGTCTCTGAACCATGAAGTGATAAGTGTGGATAAAACAATGATGATAACTGCCGTATGTAATTTATATAGTTATTTATGTATTTCAAGTTAAAATTGAATCAGCTTCATGTTGTAACCCGCACACAGCCGGGTAGGCAGAGGGATCCTAGTGTTAAGACACTCCGTTCTCCATTTTCTGCCGAATTTCGGAAGTATTGCGTGTTGAGAGGCGGAACACAACGTCGCGCTTTGCCTCGAAAGCGAACCAGAGCAATGAAATTAAAATATAAATTTAAATAAATTTTGAAGATATGCTTTTAAAATTTAATATTAGTTGGTTGTATTAAATTTCAAATAGCCAATTTTAATGCAAAGACTCGATTATTATTATTCGATTATTAAATTTAATTACACTTATCGATTTATAATTTCTTTGATTAAGCTAGTAATAATTCGTTATATTGCAAGAAACGTGAATTATTCATTATTATTTTTTAAAATTGGTTATTAAAAGAATTTTATATTTCTCAAGAGAATTCTTTAAAAAACTTTACAATAAAAATAAAATATTACCTATAGGTAGTAGCTTTTAGTAAATAGATTTTACATGTACAACTATAGTTGCACATGTAAAATCTATTTCTATACGTATGTATGTTTGTCTAACATTCGGTTAATATAAATATATACTGATGTAGTCTCAAGGATAAAGTATAGTAGAACAAATTGCTTCACTTGATATACGGCTGAATTTATATGAGGTTATATTTCAATGCCCCTTTGAAGTAACAGATGTTACTTTCGTGACATTCCCAACTAAATAAAGAGATGTCTGTGGTAAGCCGTTTGATGTAAAATCGTTATTAACTCGAGTAATTACTTAATTGATGATATAAAAAAAATGTCTAAAAAGGTCATTAGGCATTGTTTGATTGTAAATACGTTGATTGTTAGTTTGATGCCCGCTCTGGTGTATGTTATTTCAGAAACGTTAAGAAAACGTAGTGTTCTTAGCGTACTAAGACTCTGTCAAAAATATGTTGTAAATATATCCTAAATTATTGTACGTATGTTTTATCTTAATAATTGGCTCTTTATGTATATCAGCTTCACGCTGTATCCCGCACACATCAGGGTAGGCAGAGGGAACCTAGTGTTAAGACACTCCGTTCCCCACTTGAGTGGTTTATTTTTTTATTTTTATATATGTATATTAACTTACACATAATTTATAAACTATACATAGATGAGAAATCGGGTAAAATATTGGTTACATATTATACTAACGTTTAAAATACGTTTAAAATGGAGAGCTTAGCTTGGAGGGCTTTGGATAATTGAGTTTGCTCTAAATGTTTTCAACCTTGCTCAGTGACCTAGAGAATATTATACGTACGTCGTAAAAACTCTTTGATCTCGCAACTTGGTCAAGTTTAAGGCGAATGTTGTAAGGATATATTGAAATCTAACTTGAATAACGTTAATAACCCTTTTTCAAATTAAATAATAACAAATATAATATTTAAAGAAAATATCAGTATAAATAGTGTACCTATATATAAAAGAAACGAACCTAAAAAAGATTCTACAGAAAATAGATTCTGCCCGTAACTAGTACTTGGGCTCTACTCATACATTTTGTTAGAGAAAAGAACGAAATTGTCATAGTAAAATAACTAAAATCTTACCTAATAAGAACTTCAAGAAATCGTATTAGTCACATATGGAAAGTCATCTATCACTATACAATTAAGAAAAAATATTTAATATCGATATATTATTTAATATAGATAATTTTTAATTTACTAAACTGCTTTACTTCCGTGTCCTAATGAAATAATTTTTAATACAATATCTATTTATACCTCGAAAGGAAAGTTTCTGCCAATTCAAAATATTTATTTATAACAATTTTGTGGAACAACATTTTTTAAAATGGTATAATTTTTTATAATTAAAAACTGATTAAAATAAAACAAACAACACACAGACATGAACCTGTTGACAATGAATCTCGCTGTATTTAATGGGCTCAATTCCTTTTATCGTTTCAATAACTTTTTGAGAGAATGTAAAATTTTACTGGATTATTGAAATTATAAATGACATGTAAGAAGTAATCGTCATTAGCAAATCGTGACATACGAAAGTAGTCATACAGGAATCTAGTATCAGGAATGTGGTAGGTCAACAAAAAGCCGCCCTTCTAATACTGCCGCCTTAGGCCGCTTTACAATTTCTGGTATATCCTCGATATTCAGGCAATGATAGTATAGTCCATTTCGAATTAATTTTACGCCTGTAGTTTTACTTAGTTATACATAAAATATTGAACCTGATATACAAAGAATTTATACAACTCTCGTGTACTTGACATTCATTTCTCCACTCACCTCCGGAATACGTATGGTTGAATGATGGAATTAAACGCCGCGCTTTGTCTTATCAGAGTGAGGAAATTATTAAAATCAACTTCACGCTGTATCCCGCACACAGCAGGGTAGACAGAGGGAACCTAGTGTAAGACTCTACGTTCCCCACTTTTTGCCGAATTTTGGAAGCATTGCGTGTTAAGTGGCAGCAACTCGACGCCGCGCTTTTGCCTCGACACCAGAGCGAAGAAATGAAAAATTAAATTTTAAGTAAATATTATTATCTCCTCGAGTGGGGATCGAACCCACAACCAGTCGGTTTTAGAGTCACACTTTGTGCCGCTGCGCCACGACTGGCCTCAAACTTGCGACCATTAATAATGTAACAAAATATATTTGTTTCAGGGCGTTTCGTTCATAGGATGGCATCAGCGGACGAAGTTAGAGCGCGTGTTACTTATCGTAAGCGCTGTATTATTGGTGATAGTGTTGCTGGCTATTAGTATAATGTTGACCGTACGTGGCGCTGTTAATATACCCGTACCACCGTGCTACCAGCCCGAGCCTAGAGGTCTGTATTTTATAATATCATTTTTCTTTGTATAATACTTAGTTTTTACCCATAATAAATTAAAGGTAATATTGTAATGTTGAAAAAAAACGTATGTACCTACCAAGTCCTAAGACCCGCATATGTTTATTAAGGTTGATTTAGATCTAGAAAAATAGCGTTTATACTTTGAATACTCGTAAATAGATTGGAACCATTCTTATTTAAAGATGAGCTTAAATTGCACAACTTCTTTTCAAATTCCACGTTGCAGACAAAAAGTCTGACGATCAAAGATTTTTCAAACATACGTAAACGTACTATATTATTTAGAATATAATTAAGGTAATTAACTTAATTTGAATAATAAATAAATTGATAATAAATAAAAAATTATAAATTCATAATAATGAAATGTCAATTACCTTCAATATTACTGCATTGTATGTATCATACCACATATTATTGTGTGTATCATATCACAAGAGGAGTCAGGTAGTCATCATGATCTTTACATGAACTTGAGGAACGGAAGTGTCTTAAGAGGAACGCAAATTCTTAACACTAAGCCCCCAGATTCCCTCCGCCTGCTCTGCAATATGCGGGATACTGCGTGAAGCTAAAAAAAGTTTTCGTGAACTGAGGGGCGGCGTAGCAGTTTTGTTTAGTAACATAATGTGGCAAAGTCTCAGGGTTGATAAACCGAAGATTGAAGGTCAGTGCCGGAATACGTCCTCTCGTGTACACAAGGTCGTGTTACAGCAAATGTGTTAGCTTTTTGTGTTTGCGTATTTTGTGTTTAAACAGGGGAAATGTGAAGCTTTAATACGCCTAATGTACGCCTATATCATCAAAGTCAAATTGTTGAAGTTTTTGTAATACTAGTTAAACCTTATTTTGTAAATTTTATTCTTAATATTAGAAAATGCTAACCTTAAAGTAAATTAAAATATGCAAACAGGCTGATTAAACTAAACCATAAAAGATTATGGTTTTCATCAAAATCTGAAATTTGTTTCATCAAAAATAATTTTACTTGGATCGTTAGAGTTGGACATGTTAGTTTCGATTCCAACTCAAAGACCGCTGACCTGATATAGTTATTGATAAGTAGTGATACTAACAATTCAGTAATAAAATAATTATAACATTTTTTATAAGCGGTGCCGCTTATAAAAAATGTATGCATATAAAATTTTTGAATATTTTAATGTAGATCCTAAATTCTTAGCTACAAACATTTTTTATGCTGAGATTGTTTTATTTTTTCTATTAGTGATCTTACTCCCTTGTCTGGTATCGATTATCTCATTCTACGATGCCGAGCCCAACATTACATGGCTCACATTTCGCAAACATAAAAACAATTGACACAATTGACTAGTATAGTTTACAGTTATAAATGTTTTTGCTTAATTTAGTTGTGACAATTTAGCCAAAATTTGCGTTTGGGTAAATTGTCATAATTTATTTTTTTTATTTTTTCGATTATTCTTTATCACGTATTATATTAAATCATGGTCCATGAATTCATCATGTTCATACTACATAATATATTTACTGTGTAACATGTTAATTTCAAAAACTACTGGATTGAATTGAAGAAATATTTTCGTATTACATGTTCCGTTTATCACATAACGTAAATCGTTTCAACGTTACTCATTGCACTTGTAGTCGGAGTAACTTCGTGCACTTAAAATGTATTATATGTTACATGCCACTAATTAAGAGACTATTTCCACTTGACTACGGGGATGAATCCGCAGTTAAAATCTGAAATTTGTTACCTTTTATGGTCGTCTTTTTTGCCGTCTCTGATCAAGAGCGTATTATAAAATAATTTTATTTTCTAAATTTTTATCTTAATCTCTTTATCATTTTCAGAAGAGAGCAGTGTCTGCCTATCAGGTTCATGCATTTACACAGCCAGTGAAGTAATCAGAGCGTTGGATGTCTCAAAGGATCCATGTGATGATTTCTACGACTTTGCGTGTGGAGGATGGATCAGAAATAATCCTATACCAGAAGGAAAGTCTAGTTGGGGCATCTTTAGTAAGATAGAACTACAGAACCAGCTTATTATTAGATCTGCATTAGGTAAGATTTCGTTTATATAAATTGTCCGTTTTCATTATTTAGACGTAAAAAATCTTAGTTTTCCAAATTATAGAAGTTTACACTTAAGGTGTGTCCCATGCCCAGAATCACTTTAGGGAATTTTTTTTTGTTACTTTTTTTAAATTTATTAATTTATTTTAATATTATGTAGATATTTAAAATATGTCATGTTTATTATTTTGTACAACTTAAAACATAGATGTTTACAATATTTGATAAAATCAAATTTAAACGTTAATAAGTTTACATTAAAATAAATCTAGAACATCTATAAAGTTTAATCTAGCATAATCCTTCGTACGAGAACTTGTAAACTAAATCGTCAAATTATTATCGTTTACACAAACCACTCGTGGCAGTTTACCTTATTCAAATTAGAGGATCTTTGTGAATTCGTTTACCACTCATTATTGGTGTCTTGTGTGTGATAGCAATTTGAACGATGATTTTGAGATTATTTGAGAAAAACATGGTTATCAGTTCGGCAAATACACTTGCACATGCGTGAAATGGATTGTGGCGTATCGATTACTCTTGTGTAGCGAAAGATGTTATTTTTCTGATACAATATAACTCATTTTCCTATGTCTTGCTTTGTATGAAATGTCTTACTTTGGATACACTGTATTTGTATGGATAATTCGTGAAAGCATTTAATTGCTCAAATATTATACTTACATTTTTGTGGTAAATTCATGAACTAAAATCAATAATGAAATATCCATGAATAACTTAAATAGCGATAGTTTGTTGAAAAATATATGATAAGAATTTTTAAGCAACTTCTTTGTTATAATATAATATTTTTGGTATTGTTTATAATGTATCTACATATAGTTATTAATAAACCAATTACTATATTAATAGATTTATAATGTATTCTTAAAACTTAAATAAAATATAAACTCAATTTGGTTTCTACAGAAAAAGTCAATACCACTGACCCAGGGGACGCTGAGGCTAAAGCCCGTGTGTATTACGATGCTTGTATAGACACGAACGAAACTATAGAGAAATTGGGTGAAAAGCCCTTAATAAATATTATAAAGAAACTTGGCGGTTGGCATATACTCACTAATACATTAGTGAAACAACACAAATGGGATTTGCAGAAGTTATTACAGGATATTCAGAATACGTAAGCAACTTAGTAGCTTTACTCAGTTTCTTCTTTTATTTCAAATGGCTTTATTAATGCTGATAATAAACTATTATTAATGGTTGTGATAATATTTATTGGTGCAATAATGGGTTCCAATTCAATTTATGCGAAGATATTTTTAATAACGTAAACATTTTCTTGAGTATGTACATAAAGTCCTCTTTTTATCCTGTAATGTGGGGAAGACGTATAGCGAAAAATGTATAGTTGTACAGTTTAAATTTAATGTTCAGTAACTAATGTTAGTTTCTGATTTTAAGGTACAATCTAGGAGGACTCTTCAATTGGGCTGTCACGGAAGATGACAGAAACTCATCTAAGCATGTGATCGTTGTAAGTATGTTTACATCAATAAAGTTTTATGAATCTTAAATTTAATTAAGAGAGTGATATTCAGAGATATTCATATAAAGTTAAGTATAATAAGTTCATCTTTTATTCACCATTACATCTATGAATAATCACCAAATAACATCTTCTTCCAGCTCGACCAAGGCGGACTAAACCTACCAACACGTGACAACTATTTAAACAAAACAGCTCACAAAAAAGTATTAGACGCATATCTAGACTATATGACACGTATATGTATATTGCTAGGAGCTAACAAATCTGAGGCTAGGGCCCAAATGAGTAAAGTTATACAGTTTGAAACCGAATTAGCTAATATAACTATACCGGCGGAAGACAGGAGAGACGAGGAAGGACTTTATAATCCCTATACTATAAAGCAATGGCAAAAAGAAGCACCTTTCCTAAATTGGTCGATGTTCTTCAATGACGCTTTCAAGCTTGTTAATAGAACTGTAAGTTTTGTGTGATGTTTTATTGTTGACGTGGATTAACATAATTTTAGATCTTGATGATTTTTAAATTGTTGTTGTTTAAATCTTCAATGTTTAAAATTGTGGCTTCAGATCTTATTTGAAATATTTATACATTAATTAAATCTAGTATTAACTAAATAAGACGTGTAGGAAATATGAACAAAAAAAATATATAAACTGTCATATACATATATTATACATTTATTCTGCCAATTCTGCATATAATATTGATTTATTATTTACTATTAAATCTAATAAAATAAAAGCATTTCTTTAATTTTTTGTTTTTTATGTATATCTACTTATATTTTCAGATATCTGACAATGAAAGAATTGTTGTGTACGCGCCAGAGTATTTTAGAAATTTGACAAGAGTTATAAAGAAGTACAGTAAAACGGATGAAGATCAAAAGTAAGTTTCTTAATGTATGTATTTTTATACATTTATGGAAAAAATATTAGTATCGGCTAAATAGGAATTAAAATTATGTAAATAAAAAGGCTACTCTGGGGTAGCGGCACACCGTCTGACTACAAGCACGATGGTAATAATCTACTCGGGGGAACAAATTATATTAATTTTTCCTTTATGATATGACAAATTGGGTTAGGTTCTACGGCAATGTCTTGAGTTCTTGTGGAAAAATATAATTTTAACGAAAATGGGAGAAAGTGAAAACTTTAGTTTGTCATCACTAGATTTTTTCACTATTCCTAACTGGCTATGTACGAAAGACGCACGAAATATTTTAATTTTTGATTACCTATCTTACTAATATAAATGTAAAACTTTGTGAGGATAGATGGATGTTTGTTCCACTTTTCCGCAAAAACTACTAAACTAGTTTTGATGTAATATATCATATACCATATCCATCAGATTAACACATTTAGTAAATTCTTGTAAATATCACTGGTTTTTATAACTTATATTTTGTTAATTCCAGAACATTAACAAGCTACATGATGTGGCAAGTATCTCGATCGTTATCAACCTATTTGTCTAAATCATTCCGAGATGCGACAAAAATATTAAGGAAAGCTCTCTTCGGTTCCGAAGGCACTGAAGAGTCGTGGCGATACTGTGTCACTGATACTAATAATGCGATTGGTAAGTTTTAATATATGATCAGCTTCACGCTGTATCCCGCACACAGCAGAGTAGGCAGAGGGAACCTAGTGTTAAGACACTCCGTTCCCCACTTTCTGCCGAATTCTGGAGGCATTGCGTGTTGAGTGGCAGAACTCAACGCCGCGCTTAACCTCGACACCAGAGCGAAGAAATGGAAATATAAATTTAAGTAAATATTTCATCTCCTCGAGTGGGGATCGAACCCACAACCAGTCGATTTTGCAGTCACACCTCGTGCCGCTGCGCCACGACCGGCCTTGATTTTTTTTTAATATATGATAAATTAGTATATTAATGTTATACGAAATGGACTACAAATATAAATTAGTAGAGCTTTTTTTAAATAGCTATAAAGCAATTCTAAGATTATTTGTATTTGTACTGTAAGTTCTGTAAAACAAAAAGCTATAAAAATAGACTTAGAAGTTTAATTTTCTTTCTGTGCTCCAAGGCACTAACCCTGGATATGTGTTTTTTTAAAGAAAAACGGTCGTAGTACATAAAGAGACAGACGAACAGAGTAAATAAATAAGAGTCTTTTTTTGAGATACGGAACCCTAATTACATTTATTATTATATTTTCCACAGGTTTTGCAGTAGGAGCAATGTTTGTACGAGAAGTATTTCACGGTGAAGCTAAAACCCAAGGAGAGATAATGATAGACAATATTAGAGCTGCTTTCAAGAAACATCTCAAAGATCTAGACTGGATGGACGCTGAGACCAGGGAAGCTGCTGAAACTAAGGCTGACGCTATAACTGATATGATAGGTTAGTTAAGTTATTATACATTTGTTTTTATTTCTCTCCTTCAGTAAGATTCTCACAGGATTGAATTTCTTAAAACTTTATGTGTGGCATTCTGGTTGTAGATTCGATCCCAGTCGAATGATTAATTCTATGTCTTGGGTAGAGAGACGGAACCTAATGATCCGTCCGTTTTCCGATTTTTTTTAAGCTTATGCTGTTAGCTCTATTGACCTTTTCAGCGACACTTTTTGGATTAGGGTACCTGAGAATATACAAGCGCTACGTAGTTGTTTGAGAGAATGTTGACAGTGGCAAAGGAGTCTCCTGAGGGACTCGACTTAGGTTTGCGGCCGTCAATCGGGCGAGAAAGTAACTAGGTTCCCTCTGCCCATCCTGTTAAATGCGGTACACAGCGTGAAGTTAATAATTTTCACTGTTAGAATAATTGTATACACATATACAATATAGTGTAAATTTAATTTTAATACTAATTTACAGGTTTCCCAGACTACATACTAAATAAAGATGAACTGGATAAACAATATGAGGAGTTAGAAGTGAAACCGAATGAATACTTCGATAATAATATCGCGTTCAACGTTTTTAGTTTAAAACACGATCTCAGGAAATTGGATCAACCTGTGAATAAAACTAAATGGGGTTTGTTTTTTAATTTTATTTTAGAAAGAAATATATATATTTGAGGCGAGTCGTGGCGCAGTGGTTGTGGCCTCGATTTGTACTCTTAATAAAATATATTATAGAAATATTTAATATTTTCATCTCCTTTCTATGATAATGAAGCAAAAATGTTCTCAATACTTAATGCCTTCAGAGTTCGGCAGATAGAGGAGAATGGAAGTGTCTCAATAAGAATGGAATATCTCAACATTGGTAGGTGCCCAGGTTGCCATAGCAGGTTTGCTATGAGAGGGATTCGAGTCCACGTTTGTATGGTTTCCATCAAACACAAGTTCCGATTTCGTCCCAAGTTTGAGTCCCGCTACGTTAAAATTTTTATATATTTAATAAAACAGTTTTTTAAATACGTACATATGATTACAGGCATGACCCCATCAACAGTAAACGCATATTACACACCAACAAAAAATCAAATAGTGTTTCCAGCGGGCATACTGCAACTCCCGTTTTACGACGGAGACAACCCCAAGAGCGTGAACTACGGCGCCATGGGCGTGGTCATGGGCCACGAGCTCACGCACGCCTTCGACGACCAGGGCAGGGAGTACGACAGGTGACATGCGTCAATGTTTATATAGAGAATACAAAAATATGTTTATTTTTAATACGTACAAGGGAAAGTAATAAATAAGAAATTAACGTTTAAAAACACTTTACAAAAATATAAAATCTATACCTCCTATTATATAAAGTTGAAGTTTGGTTGACCGCGCTAATCTCAGGAACGACTGGTTTTAATTTTTTTTTAATGTTTCTAATTAAGAGAAACGTAAACGTTCGTCGTGATATAACCAACTCTACCTGCAGTAGAGTGACCTCCTTCAATTCAAACGTATCTCTTTGTTAAAAAAAAAACCTTATTGAAATAATTCGAATAAAACTAGTTTCGAAGCCGCACTACTTGAGTTCTTTCTAATCTCTACATATATTTAATTTAATTAAACATTTTAAAATAATAATTTTAGATTTGGAAATCTCAATCGTTGGTGGAATAACGCGACTATATTAAGATTTAAGAAACGTACAGAATGCATACAAAAACAATATTCTAAATATAAGATGGAAGGACAACATTTGAATGGGAAACAAACACTAGGTAATTTAAGTGTTTATGTGCTTATAGTTATTTAGTTTCAAGCTTTATTCCGTATTTAGTAGGAACCTATCCTTCTAAAACCTAATGTTAAGACACTTCGTTCTCCACAACTGTCGCTGCAATGTCACGACGGTATTGTTTTTTTTATTGCTAAAATTTTATTATTGTTATTACATACATTATTATTTTAATATGCTATATAATTTAGAAGCCATCGTATCGTAGCGTATAACCGCAAATGAAATGATTGTGAGTTCGATTCTCAATCGATGAAATTTACATTTCCCCGCTCTATAGATAAAGTGCGCCACTGGGTGCCGTCGCTTCACTCGATTATTACAGAAACTAAATATAGCATCACGAAAAAAAAAAATTACGAATTTCTTACTGAAAATGATGATGAAAAATCTAAATAAATGTCTTTAGTATAGGTTATACGGTTTACACCTGCGCCTATGGATGTTACACTGAAAATAAAATATGGTTATATACCTACATAATTAATAATTATAATTAAAAAATCACATTACAAATGGATAATAATTACTTATTATTATGCATTTCTAATATGAATTTTTAATTTTTTATTTTCGTCAGGTGAAAATATAGCGGACAATGGTGGTTTGAAAGCAGCTTTCCACGCCTACCTCGAATATAGTAAAGGTGCAAGAATAAACTATACGCTGCCTGGACTCAAATATAATCACCGTCAATTGTTCTTCATATCTTTTGCTCAGGTAAATATTTTTTTATTTTCTTGTTTTTAGGGTTCCGTACCGTTTAAGGAAAAAAGAAACCCGTATTATATCACTTTGTTTTCCTTCTGTCTGTCTGTCTTCTGTCAAGAGCCTTTATCTCAAGGACGCTTGGAGATATCAAGTTGAAATTCAAACAATATACTGAGATCTACGGCTCCATGATTTCCTGAGAAAATTATATATCTACATTTATAAAAAGGATATGGCCGTTTATATCGCAATAATCGCGTATTTCGACACTATGACAGGAATCAAACTAGGGTAGTTCCGATTAACCTAGAATTTTGAAATTTAGCAGCTATCATCTACAGAAAAAAAATCTGAAACTGCACATTTGTGGTTAAATCCTAAAAAGTAATAGCCAATACTAAGCTCGAGATCTCCAATTTTTACGGAATTCCGATAGGCGCGCCCGACTCGCGCTTCTCCGGTTTTTTTTATTTAAAGCCAATTAAGTTAAATTATATACATATTTTAATTTCTTCCTTTAATCTTAACCTTTAACCTTTAAGCAGTGACCCTGCGAATTAAGTTTTTTTTTTTAAATGAAATTTGTAAAGATTTTTTTAACATCCATTTAAGTTCAGTTAAATGTTTAAATTAAGCCATAAACAGTTTTAATATAATACCAAATTATAATTATAATTTCATTTAAAAAAATAATGTTTTTCTATATAACATTTTTACCATTAATTCCATTTGCCCCATCAGGTATGGTGTTCAGCAATGACAAAGGAATCAACTAAAATGCAAATAGAGAAAGACGACCATACAGTAGCTAAATACAGAGTGATTGGACCCATATCTAATTTACCTGATTTCTCACAAGAATTCAACTGTAGACCAGGAACTAAAATGAATCCTGTTGATAAATGTGTTGTTTGGTAAATGTATTATAATATTATATTTTATATTAGTATAAAAGTGGCTTAACTCAAGAATTTTCTATTTATTTAATATTATGTGACATAAACTTAAAAAAATGTTTTTTGTTTGAAATTATGGTGAAGTGTTCACGATATGACATAAACTCAAATTTTACTATTTAAGGTTACCATAAAATATAAACATAAGGTTTGATTGAAAAGTTAGACCACTTTTATTCTAAGCTGATATAAAGTCCCAATTAATAGCTTTGAAATATATTAAAATGGGAATTTTTGAAAAATGTATTAATTGCTGACATATAATAATTTAGGTACTTGCTTAAGATTAGAATAAAACATAATACATAAGTTTAAAATCAATTTGTTCCTTTAACATTTCTAATACACATGTTAAATAAAATAAACAATAATTATTATTTATTTTATAAAACAATATATAATGAATTAATTAAAGTACAAAAATATATAATGAGTAAAAGCCATTGAGCTTAAATCAATAAATAACACAACATTAAGTCAAAATAAAACTTTCGGTAATTGATCTTAACCTGAAGACTATTAGAAGAAAGTTTTATTAATATTGGTTAAGCAAAAACATAAAATTGTGAGACTTAAGCAAGTATCATTTTGTAGGAGAGTATTTATTTTAAGAAATTGTAAATAACGCTTCGGCTACGCTGTTTTCGTAAGGTGGACAAAATTTTACGAATTGATAACATAGATTTTGGTTTCAGTTATTTTTTATCATTATAAGAGAATGAGAAAAAAGTAATGTGATTGAATAGGGATTGAATTTACAACCAGTTTATGTATCTTTTTAACTTTTTTTTTATAAAAGTACAATAAGTGCCAAAGGTCTATGTTTCAATGATATAAAATTTTACTATTAAATTGTAAGAGCTTAGCGATGTTCAAAACGGGTATATATTAGTTTGTAATTTTATATTAGAAACAAAACAATAAACAATATGCGTACAAATAATAATAAAAACATACATAGTTACAGTACAGTCGACGAGTCGTGGTCGTAGATGGCTGATTTTAATATGTTTCTTGTTTTGGATTATTTTCCTCCCGAGTGTACAATCCCACGACACATCGGCCGTACCGTACATACATAAATATGTATTATTTGTATATACTAAAAATCCATATAATATTTGAATGATTTTTTATATGAATTTCTAGTATATTTCTAATTTTAAATATATGTATCATTTTTTATTATTAACTAATAAGGTTACATTATTTGTGATAAAGTCTTTGTCTTTACCGATTTAATTATTCAAAATTTTATATTTTGTCTCAAAGTTCGTCTATAAAATCAATGTTAAAAAATAACAAACAAAAAGAATAATTTAAATAAAAATAAAAATATATGAATCATCTAAATTAAATCAAAGTCATCCGTTTTTTGTTATACTGAATTGATAAAAATAATTTATCAATAATAATAATAATAAATAATATATTATAAGCTAAGGCTTCTTTACTGGACGGGAAAAACTTGACATAGTAAAATATTTTTTTTAAGTAATTGACAAATTAGTGAATAAACACGAAAAAGTATTTTTTTAATATTCGCGAGCCATGGTACCATGTCAATTGCTGCATAAACCCGCAACTAACACTAAGTATGCGCTCCGTTTGCGACCCACCGCCATGACTTGCGTGTCTAGTGGCGGAACTCAATGCAGCGCTTTGTCTCGTTACCACAGCTAAGAAGTGAAAATAATTATTTTTCCCGACTGAAAATCGAACTCACAACCATCGCGATTACAGTCTGATGCTATACCGTTGAACCACAACGGCCTCAAATGTATAAATTACATTAAAATATTTTTTTTTATATTGTAAACACATTGTTTGCCAAATTGTTTGTGCATTTTTATGCTATAAGCTTTTTATCTATTATACTTCTATGTTAGGTGTACTTATTACTTAATTTGTAACTCAAGTGTCCATTAGGCTTCCTATAAATATTAATTTAATATAAAGAAAAAAATACAACTTAATTACTACAATATACGTTTAAATACACTCTTGTTGCATTAAAAAATGCTAAAACTATTAAACATTACAAAAACGAGAGTGTATTCTTCCTTAACAAAAAAAATCTGTTAATTTTCCTATACATGTTCATTTATATTAGTTAATAAAAAACTTCATTACTATCAACATTACTATCAATATCAACGACGGTGTAACGTTGCACTAAAAATACTAAAACAATTAAACATTTTAGAACTATGAACGTTCATACTCTCGTTACTTTAAAAAAAATATTTTATATTAACTAACATAATTAACCATTCTTAAATGTTAATTAAACATTTTGGAACGCTAAAATGCAAACTTACTCAATATTTAAAAATATTTTTCTTAATCATTAAAGTTTAATAAAAGTTAATTTTAAAAGGACCAACCAAACTACATTAACACTAACAACACTAATTTGCCTTCCACAAATAAAATTTTGTATATTTATATATATATATATATATATATACATAANAAAAAACTTCATTACTATCAACATTACTATCAATATCAACGACGGTGTATCGTTGCACTAAAAATACCAAAACAATTAAACATTTTAGAACTATTAACGTTCATACTCTCGTTACTTTAAAAAAAAAATTATATTAACTAACATAATGTTAAAAATGTTAATTAAACATTTTGGAAACGCTAAAATGCAAAGTTACTCAATATTTAAAAATATTTTTCTTAATCATTAAAGTTTAATAAAAGTTAATTTTAAAAGGACCAACCAAACTACTTTAACACTAACAACACTAATTTGCCTTCCACAAATAAAATTTTATAGTTATATATATATATATACTTACTGCGTTAAAATAGTTTATACATAGTATTACACAGCTTATATTTAGATTATAATATTGTTTAAGCTTTGCAAGGGAAAACATTAGGGGAGTTACGGAGCTTCGTAACCGAAACCGGAACCGAATCCGATATAAAAATTTGGGATAATTTTAGATGTGGACGGAATTTGTTACTTTTTATAATACATTGTTTACTTAGCCCCTTGTGAGTACGAAGTGGCGGTACAAAAAACTTTAGTTATTAAAAAAAATAATAAAAAGTAAAAGCAGGAAAAACTACACCGTCACAAGATATAATAAATAGCCGTATTATTCAAAGATAATGAATAAACTGAAATAATTTTATCCCCGTAATGGAAATTGAAACAGTATATTGTATTGTAGTCTTCGGATATGCGTTTCCATATGCGAAACATCCGTAATATCCTACAATAATATAACTATTCATATGCAGTATTGGCGTGAGTTATAATTTTGATTTTGACATTACATAGAAATAATATTTAAAAAGAAGAAATATTACATGAAGATACCATATCCAAAAATATATTAATATTTGGCTTTTATATTGAATATTGAATCTCATAAATAGGATTTTTTCAGGAAAGTTTCGATTCGAAAGAGGTTGACAATAAAAATCAACTTTTATTCTAATATATTTGACACAATAAAATAATTATCAGTAAGTATTTAAAATATTTTTAAAAAAAGGTTTTATATATAGTTGCAGGCAATTCATTTTTAAAATGGTAAGACTTTTATAATCCAGTTTTAGATTATATTTTAAATGTTAGTGATGCTTTTTAGTTGTTACTTATATTTTAGTTATATTTATATTATATCCCAATAAAAATATTAAATGTGATGTATTTATATAATGATTAGAAATATACAAAACCTAAATAATATTCTAAATAGCGTGCAAGTTAGCAATAAGTTCATTAAAGACCCAATTGTTCATCCTATGTTTTAAAGCATTTAGTAGCTAGTACCATTCACATACATACATACATGTGTAAATTATATGTATAATAAGTCGTATATACCTAATTGAATTACTTTATAATTAATATACATACGAGTATATAGTGTTTGAGGATTTTTTTAAATAATTTTCTAGTATTTTAATAAATAATAGAGTTCCGCTTTAGTGTAACGCTAAGCTGTGCCATATAAAACTAAAAATAAGAAATACCCATATTGAAATGTTACTTATACCATGTATGTGAAAATATATGTTACGAATATAGCATTAGTATATGTATATGAATTGATCTAGAGTTAAGACACTATTTCCCACGCACACCCCAATTTTTTGAGTCATTACATAATGTGTGGCGAAACTTAACGCCGCGCTTTGAATGCTAAAGCGGGACTGAAACTGAGCTTTCCCTCGAGTGAGGATCAAATCTACAAGCGTGCCCCATGGCTTCCCCAATGCTTAGAAATTTATATATGACTTATTATGTGTATAAATATATGTACATATGCATTGAAAAAAAAGTTAATCCATACATATCTTTTATCTTTGTCATACAAATCAAATTACAAATTTTTAACAGTATTAGCAATTTATATATTTAGATAAATTAAAGCAAAATATATATTTGCGATCGCTATAAATATATAAATAACTAAGGGTTATAAATAAAAAAAATATATTAAAATTATATTGACAAATAAAAAAATCTTCCTTCTTTATAATTAAAAAAATTATGATTGAAAATGTAGATTCAAATCCAATGAGACTTTTTATTATTTATGATTCTTAGTATAAAAATAACTCTTTATAATAACATAGAGCTAGTCATATATTTAATCAAAAGTAATTAAGAATTGTGTAACATATATTATGTATTTGTGTCCCAATTTTATTTTGCAAAACTTATTTGTATGTTTATTTTATATTAATATAATTACAAGTCATTTAGAAATATTATTAAGAGTTCATTTATAAAGAAAATTTGCTAAAGTATGTAAAGTTAGCGTCCTGAATATAACAAAAAATAGAAGAAATCTGATACAGTGGGTACCCAATTAACCAGTCATTGTTCACAATGATGTTAATATCAGATGATATATTAGGTAAGGAAAAAAATATGGAGATTACTGTGCTTTTTTAAAAACCAATTAAATTATTCAAGAAGAGTTAAATTTTATTAAAAAAATATGTTTAAAGAAAACTTTTCGAATATTTTAATTTGTTCCAAGTAACTCTTTCAAGTAACTTTCAAAGTATAGCTTTCAACAATTCCCAAAATTTATTGTCTGGATAATCCTCAACCCATATAGCTGAATATTGGAGAATCGAGTCTCTACTGTATATTAATAATTACTTTGTAATAAATACATTCTATCAAAAGTCCAAATAATGGTTGTTTTAAGATACATATTTACTTGTAAGTTTTGTTTCCCTATTGGTTCCACAAATATGTTGTAATATTTTTTCTTTAGAAAAATACTGCACATTTTTTTGTATTTTTCGATCAAAAATTATGTTATACAATTTATTTCAGACTGTGTGAATTCAATGTTAGTTCATTAAATTTGTGTTTTTAAATACACTTTGAAGCTGTTTTATTATCCTTAGATTATTTAAAATACTATTTCCATTTTCAGTTTGGTGAATTATATATTAAAAAAGGTAAGTTCAGAAATCCAAAAAATATATTATACACAATTTTATTTTTATGGCCACTAGCTAAAAATATATAATTTATGTATATTTTTTCTTTTCAATTCATTCAATCTCCAAATATTTAAGTTTGAATGCAAAAAAAAATAATACTTTGGAATAGGCCCTATATTATTACTCAAGAAATCACACAAAATGGAATGGTGAAATTACGCGCGAAAGAAATGAATAAATATAAAGGTTCCGACGCTATATCCTAGAGATAGGATGTCTGAACTTTTGCGGATTGTTCACTTGGTAAGAAAATAATCAGGTGTAAGAAAGATCGAATCTGTTCAGCCATTTACTGCTAAATTCACGGCGGCCACGACTCGGTGACCGTACTGTAATATTGGCAAAAAAAATATATATAATGTTGGTCTTTGGACTGACTCTGTACTAGTAGTAAATTTTAAAAATAACAACTTTTTAAATCCCCCTCAATTTTCTAAAAGTTATACTGAGATCTGAAAAAGAACATAAATCAGAATTACATTTTGAATAACATTTTTACTTAAATAAAATATTAAAAAAAATAAAGCGTAAAGACGTAAAAGATATTGTGTATTATTCTCCATTTATTACGTGAAATTTGTGTATTACTAAAGAAACTGAAATTAGTTAATCTTATATACATATGTATGGCTTCGTTTAACGAACAGTTTATGCAACTGTCTGTTATCAAAATGAAATTAGATGTAATTATTTTAGTATTATTAACAAATAGCTCGCACTTGTGTTATGTTTATGCAGAAAACAAATAAAATTTCAAGATAAAAAAAATATTATCGACTTCGAGTAATAATTAAACTATTTTTACTTTACTTGTTTATTTATATAAATTGCTTGTATGATATAAATTTAAGGAGATTAACATATTAAGAAAGAAATGTATAGATAAGTGAATTAAAAATATTACAACAATTAGGAAATTCATTATCGTGGACAACGTGACAAGAATATAAAGATTGAAGTTCATCCTATAAAAATATCGTATTGAAATCCGAATTGACCATGTCCGCAAATTTTCAAACAAATGAAAAGGCAAAAAGTGGATTAAAATAGCATTGCACAATATTCTTTCATTGTTAGACAGATAGAAATAAAAAAGGAAGATTCACCTTTTTTTATAATTTTTTTAAATAAAGTAAGGTTATTTTTAAAAACCTTATATTTAAAATTTCCGCCTACAAATGCAACTTGACATTAGGAGATGTCACATATAATACACATTTTTTATCTATGTATAATATGTTTTGTTTCACAAAATGGCGGACTAACACTAGAGACTCGTGATAAAATTAAAGCATTGCTGCGCTTTTATAGTGTTTCCGAATTTTCCGATTTTTAACCGGGAATGTCAAAACATCAAAACTTTAATTCAAATTTGTTATTTATTAATTATTACGTTTGCTTATGCAATTACGCGTTAAGTTTTTGCGAAAACAATGAAATTTTCTTAAATTAAAATATGTACAGAAATTGATATTATTTCATTGCAAATCGTATATCTTATTTTGTATAAAAAACGAGGAAAATTATTTTAATTTAAGCTTACTGTAAAATTAAATCGGTTCTGATTCAGTGTTAAAGAATTTTTTTATGAATTGAAGGAAATAAGGCCTTCAATATGGAAAACCAAATTGTTGTTAAAACTGAAGTGCAGCCTAATGGAGATATACTGTTATTTTATGTTGATGGTAAGAAAAAAGTTATAACAAAAATAATGTATATAAAAATATCAAGATTATCATTTATATAATATCATGTTAATATATTATCATGTATAATATTTTATCATATTATCCACATGTTTTTAGTTCTTTTAACAAAATACAATATTAAACATGATATATAATATAATATATTTTTATATAACAAGAACTTATTATTCATTACAGAACATGAGGGCTTAGATGCTAGTGTTTTGGAAACCTCAGATGTGAACAAAATAGAGGTACTTCCTGAAAAATATATTGTAGAAGAAGATATTGGGGAAGGTGATTCCACTGAAGAACTAGACATCACTCAAGCTTCCGAAGAAATTGTCAATGAAGTATGGGATGATGAGGAAATAAGACGTCTTATAATTTTTTACCTTGATAATAAAGAAACATTTTTAAGTGGAACTACTAAAAAAATACATTTATGGGCAGTTGCATGTAAAACTATGTTAATGGGTAAACAACCATTATCTTGTGAAGTAAAGCTTAGAACTTTAAAGAGAAAGTATGCACAGTTGCGTGTAGATAGTCAAAATGGAACTTTTATCAATTGGTCGATGTATGATTTGTGTCACCAAGCATTTCACAATGATACTTTTGTTCAAATGTGTTTGAACAAACCTGTTCAGGAGTCTGTTACTTTAAGCATGCCTACACAGAATGTTGTAAGTAAAGATGGCATTTTAGTTGTAAAAAAGGTTAATTCCAGCCAAAACAAAGATGAAAAAGTAGAAACTATGCTAAATTTATATATAAAACATAAGAATTTCTTTCAAAAACACAGTAACTCACAAAAAGGTTTATGGGAGGCCATTGCTATGGATCTAGGAGAAGCAGATGTAGATTATTGGCATAAGCGTTTCCTAAATTTCAAACAGCATTATATAAGAATGGTATACAAAAGAAAAGAAACAGGTTCTGAAAGTGTTAATTGGCCATACATGAAATATTTTGATAAAATTTTTGGTCAAGATGAAGAGTTTCAACGTAGATTCATAGAAAATAATGAAGATACACTACCAACAATACATGATGAGAACATTTGGAACGATACAGAAAAAACTTTTCTAGTAAAATATTATTTTGACTGTTTACATGACTTTCAAGACCCTTCCGTTCCAAATAAGTTTCTATGGCAAGAAGTTGGTAGATTATTGAATAAAAAACCTGAAATTTGTAGAAAAAAATTAGAAGAGCTTAAAAGTTCTCATTTTGATCAGTTAATTGAAGGTGGTTACAGTTTAGTTGAAAGAGTGCCTCTGGCCATTCTCTTTGACAATATAATAGCCAAAGAAGTGGAGAATGAAGTTGAAAATCCTACAAAACGTGACTCAGATATATGGAAAACTGAGCAAATTGATGAATTAGTGCAATATTTATATGAGAATATAGATATGTTGAAAGATTCAGTATGTTATTATGTATGTTGGGCTGCTTTAGCTAAGAAATTGCGTAGAAGTGTTGATTCATGTAAGAAACAATGGAATGATCTAACTTCTCTATATAAAACTATTTTAGATGACAAAAAAGAAGATCCAGATATGCAAATAGACTGGCGTTATATAGATTTGTTTGATCGTATATTTGATTATGGCATGGATACTAATTTACTGGACGGTTATGAGAGATTGAAAGGGTTGAGTCAAGTTAACAAGTCTAGTAAAATTGGAGGTAATTTTTATTTTATCACTTTTAATTTCATTTAACATAAACAATTAAATAATAAATGTATTTTGTTTTTCTTTTTGAAATATATTACATTATACTGTTAACTTTGCGAATTTTTAGTTATCGCTTATAACAGTCTATTAGACAGGAATAAATATTATATTGAAATTCAGATAAGGATAAAATTGAAATTTATAAAAAAATATGATTTTGCATGTTTCACAATATCTTACTACCGATAAGAGAGTTATCACTTGAAACATAAAAATCTAAGAGGTAATAAATCACTTACATATCAAAACTAATTTAAAACTGTTATTAATTTCAGTTAAAAAAATAACCATCCGTGACACCGACGAAAAGCTCATCGACGGAACCGACGACGAAGAATCTTACGACGAGCGAGGTTTCGCGAAACGTTCAAAAAAACGTAGCGGCGATACTAAAGCTTTTAAGATTTTAGAATATTATCTAAAAAATAAGGATAAATTTGCATCGTCCCAACAAAAGAAATTAGCTCTCTGGGAAATATTATCGCGGCAAATAGGCATTTCGGCCACAGAATGTGCCCATAGGTTCAGAAACTTTAAACAAGTTTACACAAGTTACGTCCAAAGGGAGATAAATAAACCGGAAATGCCCATTTTATGGCCATATTACAGTATATGTAAAAAAGTTTTCGGTTACAGAGCTATAAAGTCGAAGTTAAAAAACGGTAAAATGGACTCCGACGATCCAGAAGATTGGGCAGCAAAAGAAATTAAGCATTTAATTAATTATTTTAACCAAAATTATCACGAACTGTGTGATAATGTAGAGAAAAAAGGCAAATGGACAAAATTAGCACATGATTTGGGTAGAACTGAGAATAGTTGTTGCGAGAAATTTCTAGAACTTAGGAAGTCTTACCGTAAATTAAAAACCATGAAGTCAAGAAATCCAGATGTTAAAGTGTCGTGGAAATATTTTAATATGATAGACGATATTTATAGGAATAATGAATTCAATGAAAATACAGAAGTGCTTGAAACAATGGAAGTCGATGACAATAGTGATTATGATAGTACTGTGAAGAGTGAAGTACAGGAAGGTAAGTTTCCCTAGAAGTAAAATAAGTCGTGGCCGCCTTGAAGTATAGCTTTATGAATTTTCGCGCATTGTTCACTCAGGGAGAACATAAACAAAAATTCTTTATATATGGAAAACATATTGTCCTTTAATGTTATTAGAAGATTAATATATTCAATGTGTTAATCCAAACCTTGTATATTTTTTTCAACTATATACATGTTGCCGCATATAATTAGTAGGCAGAGAATACACAGTGTCAATACACTCTATTCTCCATATTTCACCTGAATCCTGAAATATTATTATAGTTGCAATATACACATACTATGCATTGATTGGTGAAACTCAACAACACTGTGTTACCAGAATGCCTTAAATGTAAATATTTATATTTTCAAATAAGGATAGAACTCACAACTTTCATATTTACAGTTAAACGGCGCTCCACTGCGCCATGTAGACCTCTTTTGTTGTATCCACAATTACTTTTAAATGGAATTAGATTTAGTTATTGGGTATATGTACATACTTAACGTTGTATCTAAATAACACTTACGAAAATAAATATCATATTGCTAGATAGCATCCAAAAAAAATCAAGCAATAAGAAAATTCTTCTATAATATGTTTTACTAATATTAAATTTGTATATTTTTCAGATGATGAGTTCCAATGTATAATAGTGATACCAGAAGGTGAAGATATCAATAACGCACAAATTATTATTCAAGAACAAGAAGGAAATGCCGTACAAGACACTACAGAAAAACAAACTGTTATAACTAAATGGAATAGACGAAGTAAAAAACAATTGCTAATACAATATCTAAAGTACCTAAAAACACATACAGATAAAGAAATTAACCTGAGAGATATGTGGACAGAAATAGCTTCGAAATTAGATGAAAAAACACCACTGTCATGCAAAAAAATATATTTAAAATTAAAAAACCAATACAGACATAATAAAAATAAAACGCCATATTCAAATTTAATTGAAAAAATCCTCAAATTTAAGCCTAAATTCGTTAAAACTATCAAAGATGATAGTTTAGGAGATATTTACGAAGACGTACTAATGTCAGATGATAAAGTGGAAAAAGCTCTAAAATACTATTTACAAAATTTAGAAGATTTCCTAAGTCCTAAATTCGAGCAGAAATATCTTTGGACAGAATTAGCTAAGTTTATTTGTGAACCAGTGAATAAAATATATAGTAAAATTAATTATCTAAAGCAAACATTTACTATGGATTCCTTAAGTCCTTACAAGAATATTTTATCAGAAATATTGTCAAAAGAAACTATATTAAAAGATTCAATACAAAAAGATGAGCCTATATTAGAAAATGAGAACGAAAATTGGTCTGACGTTGAAATAGATAGATTATTAACGTGGTATTTAGCTCATTTGGATAAATTTAAAAATCCTAAATTCGTTAGAAGTTATTTATGGATGGAGGCGTCCGACATTTTGAAAAAAAGTGCTTTAATTTGTTCCAAGAAAATGTTAGAAATAAGATCTGAATATAGAACAATGGTTAAAGAGAATCCAGAAGAATTGAACAATTGGAAGTTTTATAATCTGTGTCAAAGGATTTATGGGACGGGAAAGAAAAATAGTATTGCTTGAACTTTTTAATTGTTAAATTGGTTTAAATTTTGGAATGTCTTTTAAACATAATGTATGAACTCTATATAACGTTACTTGATACAAGAAACTCTATAGCGTCAAAATTCTTCTACTTTAGTTGGTTTAGTATTTCTTCTTGTTTTCATTACTATTACAGACACTTTGAATACAAACTAAAATAACATTCGGCATCGTATGTATATAAAATACTAAGAAATTGTCTTACAGTTAGTATATTATATTGATCTCCTTACAAAAAAATTAAAAATGTATTATATTTTTTTTATAAAGGACAAATTTTATATACATATATAAAAAACTCTTTTTTTATTTAATGCTTAGTACTTCTGAAATTGTAATAATAATAATGAGGTAAATATTATTTTTTCACTTAATATTATAGAACAACAACTCTATAACAAAATGTGCTAGCCCTTCAGTGTCGTTATATAAAGTTTACACTGTAATTCAATAGTGAGACAAAAAACAATAATAAAATGTTTAATACACACTTTTGCATTTTAACATTGTAGTGTGATAATAATTTAATAGAAATAAGGAAATATATATTGGATTAAGTTTTATGCTGCCGTCAATATTTAACTTATTAAGTAAGTGATAATCGAAGGACAATTGGTTAATAAACGCTCTTTTTTAAATATACAAATCCATTTTGTTTCTTCAGCTTAAAATTATCATCAAATATTTCTTATAAACATGTTGGAAAATGTTTTATATAAATTCAAAATATTATTTGCTTGGTTTTTTAGATTTTTTGTAATACTGCTATCCAATTATATTTTATTATAGCTTCACGCTGTAACCCGCACATAACAGAGTAAGCAGAGAAAACCTAGTGTTAAGACGCTATTACTCACTTTCTGTCTAATTTTCGAGACATTGTTGAATCACGGGATCAAGTCCCCATTATCTTATTTAATCAGAGCAAGAAAATAAATATACTTCATGCCCTCGAGTGAGAATCGAATATATTATATTATTATTCTTTTTTATTATATCCCTATTTTTAGTAAGTATTTGCAGCTCCGTCCTCCACCCAAAGCCGTTCCGGACATAGCGTGTTGGGTGGCGGTCCCCAACGCCGCACTCGTCGCCACTTGACACACCAGCGAAAGATTGGCAAAAGAGATTTATGATGGAAAGTGAGTGGTAAGAGAGGTTGAGGGAGAGGTCGGTTGACCTTCGAAAACACAGTATCGAAGACACATGGCCAGACAGTGGACGAGGCGAAAGAGTTATGTAGAGACCGTAGCGTTTGGCGCTCCGTTCTCTCTGACTACACCGTTAGGGACATGGCGTGAAGTAAGTAAGTTTTTAGTAGCAATAAGGGCACATTTTTATAAAATTTACCGAACAAGAAAATCGTATTTAAGGTAAAATTTGTAGTAGTTGTTTATGAATTTTTCACATTGGTTTTTCCCATATTTTCTGATTATAATTAGGTATGGTATTTATTATGAATAAAAAATTTCAAATATTGTCCTTCCATAAAAATATATCAACCAAATTTGACGTTTGTGGGTTCAATTCCCAATACACTAGGCAGAACGAATTATTTTTGTTTCCTCTCTGGTAACCAAACAATTTGGTGCATTGAGTTCCACCATACAATACACAATGTTTCAAAAATTAGGTGGAAAATGAGAAACCGAGTAAATTGACACGAGGTTTCCGCTTCCAATCCCTTTGCGGGATACAGCGTGAAGCTATAACTATATTTTAACGGTTGGAAATGTAAGTACTTGTACGAGCTTAGTCTTCAATTAGACCTTGTATAAATATCTACAAAAGTAGTTCTATCTAGATTTACATGTAACTAAACTAAATAAGATCTAAAACATCGAAACATACAAAGGGCATAACAGTACCTTCAAGTATGCTCAGTACAGTTCACCCTCAACCCTCGATGTAATACCATTTTCAATACTATAGGAACAGTTCAAGGTCTCGGCCTGCTAATCTTATTACCGCACTGCTATAGGTGATATTAATATGAATATTAAACCATATAGGGCTGTAGGTTCAAGTTCAATCTATATTTTGAGGTAAATTTCCTTCTAAATATTCGGTCCTTCGAGCGTTCCGATCTTGTTTTGATTTTGCATTTTGTATATAAATTATTAGGAAAAAGATAATTAAAGATAATTATAACACTTAGTCATTTTTAGTATTTTTATAATTTACATAGATACCTACATAGCAACCTAGAGCGGATAAACCGTTTCGTCTTTCATTTACAGTAGCGTTGTTGCGTGATGGGTGAAGAAGCCTAACATCACACTGTCAATTCAGGTCGAGAAAGTACTTATAATTTACATTTTCCTTAATTAAATTTTAACCCACGATCCACATTCACATGGCGCGAGGTAAGTTTTTATTAAGTCCAAAAGTATTTTATTTTCATAAATTATTTCTATTCGTTCTTAATTTATAAGAGGTACTGCAAAAGAATTCCAGTATATATTATAATTTTTATATGTAAATTCTATAAGAAATGAAGTGTATCTCTGATTATACATATGTATATTTAATAGTTGTACCGAGCTGAGCATCATGTAATATACTGATTTTTCTTATGACCAATACATTTTTTTATCAGCTTCACGCTGTATCCCGCACACAGCAGGGTAGGCAGAGGGAACCTAGTGTTAAGACACTCCGTTCCCCACTTTCCGCCAAGTTCTGAAGACATTGTGTGTTGAGTGACGAAACCCAACGCCGCGCTTTGCCTCGACACCAGAGCAAAGAAATAAAAATATAAATGTAAATAAATATTTTTTTCCTCGAGTGGGGATCGAACCCACAACCAGTCGATTTTACAGTCACACTTTGGGCCCATGCGCCACGACTGGCTCCTACCAATAGTTATTAACACTAAATATTTTTCTTTACTCACTGTCTATATTTAAATATATATAATGTTTGGACCAGTCGTAGGTTAACTTCGTGAGAAATTGTCACTTCGCTAGCGGTCCAAGGTTCCGACCTATCAGTTAATCCCATTACGACTATCAATACCTCCGACACTGGTGCTATAATTTTTTCCAAATGAACACATAATATTTTCGTTGAAATCTTTATCCTATCACTAATGATTACAATCTTGGCGCAGTGGCGCGTGCGACGGCAAACGCGACAGGTAATAGGTTCGGTTTTCACTCGAGGGAATGGAATATTTCATATTTAAGATTTCCTCCTCAACACGCAATGTCCTCAGAATTCGACGGAAAGTGGAGGAAATGAAAATATGAAATATTTCTTTTTTTAGAGACAATCGAACTCCCAACTTGTCGCACTTACTATCCCACGATTGTGCCTCTGCGCCACGACTGGCCTCAATTATTACAATGATAAAATTTCAAATACATCCAAATACATCGCTTAATCTATAATTATAAATAGAAAATAAATCGTTTAGCGCCCCGCTTGAACTCTCAACTTGTACCAAACTGAAAACTTTACAGCGTTTTCCTTCAGTCGGTGGTCAGAAGTCAACATGACCACTCTATATTATAAAAGTTTCAATATTTCGAGTAGATAGTGTTAATTAATATCAGTGCTTAAAGAGGATGTTTATAACTCGGCCTCAATAGGGAACCCTTATAAAGTCGATATACATAATTATATATTTTTTTATTAATTATTTAAAAAGAGATTAGTAGTACAATTTGTAAGTTTTTCAGTTTAGAATTTGAAGTGATAAGTGAAAGTGTTAAAATTGAGAAAGAAGTTTATCGATCATTTTATGATAGTTTTGTTAACGCGTAACAAAAAAAACGTATTTTTTTGTTTTCTTTTAGCTTCACACTCCATCCTGCATATAACAGAGTAGGCAGAGGGAACCTACTGTGTCAAGTCAGTCTGTTCCCCACGTTCCCTTACTTTCAGGACACTGCGTTTAGTGACGGAACTCAGCGCTGAGCCTTGTATTCTTACTAGAGCGAAAACTACAGAGGACCAAAACCCATTTTACGGTCAGGCGTAAATGTTTTTTTTAACAAATTTACAGTTACAAATTGGTATATTGAAATTCAGAATAAACTTTATAATTTTGTAATGTAATATTATTAATACAGCAAATTGATATACGTTGAATTAATATTAAAATCAAATCACAGATCAAATTTACATTATAAAGTTGTTAGTACGTTCTTGTTTTTACCCGTAAATGTAATTAAAAAAGACTATTCTATACAAACAGAACTATAACTCTACATATAAAAAAAACGATTTTGACAATATGTGCGTAAAAATATAACCTTCATATATATAGTTAGTCTAAAATAAACGACTGTAACTTCAAGTAATAAAAAAATAGACAACCAAAGCCGAACGTCCCACTAGTGTCACAGCGACATTCACCGTAGTCCGCATTAATGTGTCTAGGCTAAGAAACCGTACAACTGACAGACTGTAAGTACAACCAGTTTTGATGCAGTCTTACTTTACTATTAAAGAATACTGAAATATTATTTTTATACATATGTATGGTATATAATTTAAAAGATTATTTAATAGATTTTGCTGTAAGTTAAGAAGAATATATTGTTCGTTCGTATGGGATAACACTGAATTATTGTAAAATTACCGATTTAATGGATTTCTTTCTAACTAAATGACTATTATTTATTAAATAAATAATCATAATCATTACACTATATACATAAGCGTATCTAGAGATATTTTCCTTGCTTGGACTTTAACTATGACCAGATAGATATGTTCGTGTAAATGTTGTCTTTTCTTTATTTTTCGAGGTAAATTTTTGAGCTGGGCATCAGACTATTCAAAGTGGGCACGATTTAATAGATGTCAATATATTTAGGTATTGTAAAAGGTATTAACTCGTATCAAAAACCAAAATTCGTATTACACTATTGTGTAAAATATTTCAAAAATATTTTCCCTTTCCACATCTTCTCAAATAGAAATATAATGAAAATTTTCACCTACGACTTGTACTATTATATTTATACGCATTTACAATGTATCAATGAATATTTTGAATTTAGTATACTCGTTTGTACTTTATACTTTTTTCACGCTTTAAAGTATCTGAGTACGGAATAAAAAATGTTTTAATAATTTAAAATATTCAACATACATCAACGTTATTTACGTCGTAACAAAAGAAACGATATTTTACAAGATTTACCATTTTTAATACAATCTTTTCTGCATGTCCAAGTTCACGTGTTAATGGATTTATAGCTACTAGTACAATATGCGTTAGGTAACTCCTTCTAAAAAGATTACAACCAACGTGGTAGAGTCTTCACTTGACAAGATGTGTTGATACCTTCAAGATTAATGAGATTAGAGAAAAAAAAATAAAGTAAATCTTTGGAAATGCCTAAACGGTGATAGTGATAAGTGATAGTGAGTGATTTTTTGGTCAGTCAGCCAAAATGAAGTGGGAGGTTACTATGCTGCCTTTGATACCACTGTTGTTCCGGATGGTGAACGCCAGTCGGGTTCACGCTGTTACATTTCTGTAAGTGGTTTTTGAAATTTAAGTTCATCATTTATTCATTAATCTATAATGAAATTTATATTTTAACGAGCTAACTAACTTACTACTAGTAGTAAGAGATCTACAACAGAAATTGGCGGTTTGATTTTTTTTGTTTATCTGTGTTTAATTATTTTGGAACATATGAATCGATTATTATGCAAATTAAAAAATATGTATTTTGAGATACGTACAAAACTTTTTACAACTTTATTCGTGATTATTTGCATTTATTTTATATATTATTATATTATATATAATACATACGAAACCATTCCGTTAATTTAAAACAATTAATAACTTTGGAAATTCAAGAATTTGCTTAGAAAAAATAATTTACATATTTCTTATTTTAATTATATTTTATATACCATATACCGTACACAGCAGGGAAGGCAGAGGAAACCTAGCGTTGAGACACTCCGTCTCTCATTTTCAGCCCAATTTTCGAGACCACGCATTATATCGGTTGATTGCCAGAACTCATCAATCAGTGAGTAAATGAAAATAAACCATTCCCCCAAAAAACCTATAACCACATTACCACTTAATTTAACGATTTTTTTCCTAACTTTACTTTTTCCCTACATACATTTAAAAAAAATAAAATGAATATCTATATTAATAAAATAAGAAATTAAATGAATCTAAATACTTCTCTGTCGGTCTTTCGATTTGTTTTAACATCTATATGTTTTAATTTTTATTTCAGGTCCAACGCTACACTCCAGGAAGTCGAACTGAAATCAGAGTCTAGTCTATCTCTAAGAGATATATTGCCAGTGAAGGCAAAGTATTACGACAAGAACAGAGCGCCCAAGCTGGCCGGCCAACCTACTATAGTATATTTCCATGTTACTGTCCTGTCATTGGATTCAATTAATGAAGAGAGTATGGTCAGTTCAAATTGTATTATTTCATTATAAATTTCAATTTTCTTGATTTTTAGAGGGAATTTTCCTACTTACGCCAATATTGAGATTTTACTTTAAAAATTGCAATACTTATCGTACTAGGTAGGTTGTATTAAATTAAGCTATTATTTTAATATTTTTACTATAAATAATTATCACGTTAAATTAAATACAAGTATACATCATATCGACAAGTATGTTATTAGTACTATAGTACCATTATATGTTGTAGTATACTTTTATGTTTTTAAGCGAGCTTAAATGTAACTTACTTATTTAGAAAACGTATATAAAAATTTGAACGTAGTGGGACTCGAACCCGCGCTACCTGGAAACCGACCAGGTCTTTCCTAAGTGACACAATACTTTAAAAATGTTAAAAATATTAATTGTAACTTTTTGCTATGTGCGAATTCGAAAGAAGTAGCAAATTCCTCCGATTCTTAAAGAACACCAATAATAACGACAACCAAAAGTAGCGAGCCTTCTCGTTACTTTTAGTTTTATGTAAGACTCTCATTAACCAATTTTTTTCAGACGTACGTAGCAGATATATTCCTAGCTCAATCATGGAGGGATCCTCGCCTCCGTTTACCAGAGAACATGCACGAGGAGTACCGGATCCTGGACGTGGACTGGCTGAACAAGATCTGGAGACCAGACTGCTTCTTCAAAAACGCGAAGAAAGTCACCTTCCATGAGATGAGCATTCCTAACCATTATTTGTGGTTGTATCATGACAAAACTCTGCTTTATATGTCTAAGTAAGTCGATATTGAAAATGTAAATAGAACTATTAAAAAAAAACGCAAACTTTTTAAAATCTGGAAATGTTATCATTCACTCATTTGATAACACTTTATTTTTTTTTATTACTAACTAAGTAGCTAATAACTTCAGTTAAATTTAAATCCAATTAAAATTGTGACACGCGCAATTTTATTATTCCTAAATAAAAAAAATAAGTTTTCTAATCTGACTTTTGTTCAAATGGAATTTTTAGTAAGGTAAATAACTTTTTACGTTGAATGACAAATTAAAACCATTATAAAATAGTTTTCATTAAGTAGTATTACTCCACTGTCCATTTAATCTGAAACACGTGCAAAGACTCTAGCAATTCGCCGTAGAAACAGTTAAGCATATTTATTACATATCGATTATATGTTCCTATGACCAGAGAATAAATAATGTTTTTCTACTCGTTTCCTGCTTATTTTTTAAACGTTAACAAAACGCGAGTTTTTTTATTTCAATACGTAGCATATGTAGAGTATTAAATTTCATAAGAAATGATATGTCAGATATGTTTCAAAAAATACCTTGTAGTATTTTCAAGTCGACCTGTAAACCGACTTGAAAATACTGTCTTTTGAAATCTGGTCTTGTCGAGAAATATTTTTAGTTTTAGTTAATTTATAAAACTTATCTTTATAATGGATCCAAAGCGCATTATTAGCATTATATCAAATTTGGTTAGGTAGAAGCTCTAACGGGCGAATATTAGTGATTTTAAATAAGCTTTTAAAGAAGCAACATGTCTCATATCTTAATTAAATTTACTTCTTATTTCTAAATATACTAAAAAGTTTATAGAGTGCTTTGAGTCCATATGTACCTATATATTTTTATTAATAATATCAAAAGTGACCTGAAAGGTTTTTTATTCAGAATTGGACCTGTTTCGTCTATTTCCACCTAACACATCCAAATATATTATAAAAAAAAAAACTAAGAAATAATTTTTTAAAACATTTTTTAAATATTCCAGACTAACGCTGGTGTTATCGTGTGCAATGAAGTTCGAGTCGTATCCCCACGACACCCAGAGCTGTTCCATGATGATTGAAAGCTGTAAGTTACCTTACCTACTTACATTTACCTACCTATATAAAAATATCACTTGGTAATTTCGTATGATCTAAAAATAGGAAAATTGTAACGTGGTTGTTGATAAGCTGCCTATATTAGTAGGGTTAAAAATAATTAAACTTGAGGCCTGTCGTGTCGTTGTAAAGAACATCTCCCACTTGAAGAAATGAAATATTTAATATTGTTATTTCCACGCTTTGGTATTGAGATAAAGCGCGGCGTTGAGTTCTGTCACTCAGACGCAATGGCTCAGAGTACGGCGAAAATTGGGAAACCAAAGTCTCTTTATGGGAACAGACTTAAGACACCCTTAACAGTAGATTTCCAGGCTTCCTCTGCCTACACCCTGCTAAATGCTGAATACAGCGTGAAACTAAAAAATTGCTTCGAGGTGCGCCGTTAGCCAAGATAGCTTACCATTTGTAGAATTTATAGAATATGATATTGTGACCTTTATTTTCATAATATAAATCTTTTCTTATAATTAAAATGACTTTGAAATGCGAAATTTCTTAAAACCTACGAAAACTTAAAAAAAAACCTACAAATTTCATTGAATCAAATTATTTTTTACTATAGAAAATATTTTCATAGTTATTATAATTATATTGTAAATTTTTAGTATCACACACGGTCCACGACTTGGTCTTCATTTGGAACCTAACAGATCCCTTAGTGGTGAATCCTGATATAGAACTGCCTCAGCTCGATATATCCAACAATTACACCAGTGACTGTACCATCGAATATTCTACAGGTAAAGCATCATATTTATTGTAATTAAAATATTGTTTAAACTGCTCTATAAATAATTATGGAACTAAATAATTCAAAACATTTTAGAAGACTTATAAAAATATGAATGTAATTGAACTCAAACTAGTGTCTCTTGTGGAAATTATATATATTTTTTTAATAAATATTTGTTGTGTTGCTGGTTCTATCAAATACGTGTTAACATATTTTTTTATATTAAAAGCCCGGCGTTGAGTTTCGAAACTCAACACGCAATACCTCGAAAAATTCGGCGGAAAGTGAATAGTGGAGTGTCTTAACACTGAGTTCCTTCTGCCTACTCTGTTATGTGCGGAATATAAAACGTGAAGCTGATTTTTACAAATTTTCCAGGTAATTTCACTTGTCTGGCTGTAGTGTTCAACCTGCGGCGGCGTCTAGGGTACCATCTCTTCCACACTTACATACCGTCAGCTCTAATCGTGGTGATGTCTTGGATTTCCTTTTGGATTAAACCCGAAGCTATACCTGCGAGGGTCACCTTGGGTGTGACGTCGCTCTTGACTTTAGGTGTGTATAAATAGATATAGAAGTTATTAAACAATATGAATATACGTAAATATAAATATAAGTAATAGATATAGATAATCAAAGCCGATCAGTCCAGGTCGTGGTGTAAGCGCACAAGAGCGACTATAAACGCGACAGGTTGTGGGTTCTATCCACTTGAGTAAATGAAATATTTCATATTTTCGTTTAATACCTCTGGTAACAAGTGAAGGCGCAGCGTTGAGTTCCGCTACTCAACACGCAATCCCTCCAGAGTTCTAGTTTTTCTGTTTAGTTGTGAAGCTTTATACTCAATGTATGTAAATCTTGTAGGAAAAATAATTGTTTTTCAAGGTAGAAGCTTTCAAATATTTGCTGCTCTTAACTCTACAATTGTCAGTTCCTAGATAATTGATGACATTTACATAACTTTAATTACGATTTTTAAATAAAATCAGCTTCAAGCTGTATCCCGCACACAGCAGGGTAGGCAGAGGGAACCTAGTGTTAAGACACGGTTCTTCATTTTCCGCCAAGTTCTGAAGGCATTACGTATTGAGTGGCGGAACTCAATGCCGCGCTTTGCCTCGACACCAGAGCAAAGAAATGAAAATATAAATGTAAGTAAATATTTCATTTCCTCGAGTGGGGATCGGACCCCCAACCAGTCGATTTTACAGTCACATTTTCTACCTCTGCGCCACGACTGACCTCTACGATATACGATTACGCTATACGAGATACGATTTTCAAGTGAAAGTAACAAAATTGTTTATAATTTTTTCTTAAGGACAGAAAAGTCATTGACATAATATGTCACAGTCGTATACCCATAAAATCTTTTTAATTTTTATAAGATAATAAAAGATACAATCACATATTAGCCGCCCTAGGGCCAAGGCTCTCGAGCTTATTGGTAAATCTACCACAGCTATTTTCATTGACTTAACTTAACTTAACTTAGCTTCACGCTTTATCCCTTGCGGGGTAGTCAGAGAAAACGGAGCGCCAAACGCTGCGGTCTCTACATACCTCTTTCGCCTCGTCCACTGTCATCAACCTCTTCATACATGCCCTAACGACCTGTTTCATTGACGGTTTTATAAAATAAAAAATGCATAGTTTCACATATTTATATTGTACAATTTTATTTATATTGGATTTACTCTACGTTTTTATATTCGAGTATTCAGCACTTTATTTAATTTTTTTTTTCAACTTCACGCTGTCACCAGGGTAAACAGAGTAAACCTACTGTTAGGATTTCTAGACATTGCGTGTTAAGTGGCGGAATTCACCGTCGTGTTTTGCCTTGTAACCAGAGTGAAGAAACGTTAATAAATAAAAAATAATTTCCCTGAGTGGGAATCAAACCCACAACTGTCGCATTTACAGTCACAAGTTTGTGCAACTGCGCCACGACGGCCTCAAATGTATTTAATTGATTTTCCGATATGAACTTACCTCATAGAATTACCGATTCAAAATAATATAAATAAGAAAATATGAAAAAATGTATAAAACTAATTAAATTTAGAGTTTCATTAAGCATCGTTAGGGCCCTGGCCCATGCTTTCTTATATATATTTTTTAATATTAATAATAATTAATAATAATTGGTGTTTAATTTGGGTCACGCGCGATGTAATTGTTATTGTTAGCATTGACATTGCCTGACCTCTGTCTTTAATATTTTTATACAAGTTTGTTATTTTTGTAATAATTGACATTTTTACTTTAAAAACTTTTTATTATGTGGATTATAAGTGTTCTTATTATTAAGAATGGTTCTACTTTTTACAGCTTCACGCTTTATCCTGCATGTAGCGAGGAAGGTGGGGGAGCCTAGTGTTAAGATTTTGAGTTTCCCATTTTGTGCCGAGCTCTGGAGGCATTGCGTGCTGAGTGGCGAAACTCAACGCCGCGCTTAGCCTCGACACCAGATTAAAAAAATAAAATATTAAATATTTCATTTACTCGAGTCAAATCAAAGTTAAATAATTTTATTTAAAATAAGAAATTACGTGCTTAATTTTTTTTAACGTTAAATAATTTATCACCAGTTCATTAAAGTTAATGCCTCAGACTTGAGAAGAACCGGCGCGAGAAACTTTGTGGGACTTTTTTTTAAATCGATTTTATGCGAAACCCACTTAAACATTTGTGACAATGATGCTTTGAATCAGAATGGAGCGAGCATTTCATTCCCAAGGCGTGTTGTCATCTATAAAATCATTAATTTACTATAGAACATTTTCGGACGTTTTCTGTGATCGTATTGTAAAAGCATACACATTTTCGTATAAAAGAATTATAGACTCGATGTAATCGGGTTACAGGTGCGATAAGTTTACTCTTATTTCTATTATTGATATTATATACATTACCAGTTTTGGTAAAACCATTATTTTTTTTCAAAAATGAATTGAGATGCAAATGCCAATATATTTTTAAATTGTGTCTAAGTTATAGACTGCGCGAATAGCTCGCTTCTATAAGACTAAAATTAGCCCAAAGTAGAATGCCATAGGACATAATACTATGAAAGTAGCTAAAGTAAAAATGCCGAGCCTTTTCCACGTCAGTTAATAGTCTGATTTTTTAACCGCATAAGCCCACCCCCCACCAGACCCCACTGTAATTTAGAGTCAATGGTGATACCGACAAATACCGTAGAATCAACAGAATCCACAGCCTCCTCATTCGAGAAGATATCAGTTTTATCAATTTTTGTGTTAGGTGTTCTAAAAATCATATATTTAGTTTTTTTACTATTCAATAGTAAGTTATTAACACTAAACTAACTTCAACTGTCGATAGAGTATTGTTTACATCGTCATATATATTTTGACGTCGTTTTATTTTAAAAATCTAATATGTAATGAACTATCATCAGCAAACAGTACCATCTCATGGTTCTTTCCAACTATAAATGGTAAATAATTTATACATATTAAAAACAGAAAAGGATCATATATAGGAATAGACCCGCTAGAAAGTGGGACCCGCATGTGGGAATTGAACCTGCAAGTAGCGTTTCGCATTTGCAGTCACACGCTAGTGTCCCTGCGCTACGACTGACCCCTACACTTTCTTTATAGCTGCTAAGTTTTTATAAATAAAAACCGTATAAATCCTTAAATACCCTACAAAATCATTTCAACTACTAAAGTTATCAATATATACATTTTTGTTTCCTTCAGCCACACAAAACACCCAATCCCAACAAAGTCTACCACCGGTGTCGTACGTGAAGGCCATAGACGTGTGGATGTCGTCGTGCTCTGTGTTCGTTTTCCTCTCGCTATTTGAGTTCGCGGTGGTCAACAACTACATGGGGCCGGTCGCGACTAAAGCCATGAAAGGATATTCTGATGAAGATTTGAGTAGAGAGCTAGATGCTTACAAGGTGCGTTTGGTTATTTTTGTAATTGTATATTTATATATTTTTTTTATATCGTGCAACATTTATAAAAAGAACCTAGTTTTTTTTTTATCAGCTGTACGCTGTATCCCACACACAGTAGGATAGGCAGAGGGAACCTAGTGCTAAGATACTCTGTTCACCATTTTCAGCCAAATTCTGGACATTGCGTGTTGAGTGTGTTTTTATTTTGCTAGTGTACAGTAAAGAATATGTATATCCCTATCTAAAGGTCAAATACTCTTTATTATAAACTAGAGCGAAATCCATTTCGTCGAAATATTGTAAGTTTAATGACGTAACTCAACGCTGCAATATTTCATTTTAACTTTAATAGCATTTTTATTTCCAGCACATATTCCCCAACTCGGTGGACCCTCGCGCCAGCACATCAGCGTCGCTCCCACAGTACGACACGTTCTGCAACGGTCGAGAGACGGCCGTCTACATTGATAGATTCTCACGTTTCTTCTTCCCATTCTCCTTTTTCATATTAAATGTTGTCTATTGGTCTACGTTCTTGTGAATCATTTTGTTTAATATTAAATAAATTTAGAAATTTAATGAGTATTGTTTTTGTTTTTATTTATCTTCCTTTACACAACTAAAATTAAATATAGTTGATTAATAATAATATGATTACAATTATAATATATTTTTTTATTTCACGTTGTATTACGCAAAAAGCATAATAGACAGATGAAACCTAATGTCAGTTAAAAAGATATAACAAGATATTGTATGTTGAACGGCGGAGCTCAACACCGTTTTTTGTTTTGGCTCTGGTATCGAGGCGAATCGCGGCACTGAGTTCCGCCACTAAACACGCAATGCCTTCAGAATTTTGCGGAAAATTGGAAACGAAGTGTGTAACAGATTAGATTTGATTGAACTCAGGAGGTACTAATTCGAAATGAAAAATTATTTCGTAGTTTATTAATAATAGTTCGTTAGTCCATTTATTACGCTATGACATAGAAAAACGATTCCCTCGGTATACCCTGCTATGTGTACGGAATATAGCGCGTAAAGCTATAAAAAAAGTACATTCCCATTAATTTCTCTAGAAAAATTATATAAAAAAATTGTTTCACGCTGTATCCCGCGCACAGCAAGATAGGCAGAGGGAACCTATTGTTCACTCCATTCTTTTCGTGAAATTTTGGGGGCGTGTTGAGTGGCGAAACTCAAAGCCGGGCTCTTGTTTTGTGTCCAGAGTGAAGATAATAAAAATATTAATAAATAATAAATCATTACCTCGAATGGGGATTGAACCTACAACCATCGTGTTACAGTCACACCCTTGTGCCACTGCGCCACGACGACCTCGAGCACATATATGTATATACGTACAAAAGTAATAAAAATTGAATATTAAAGAGTAACATGAAGCAACTACTTATATAATCAATAGATACATATCCGTAGGTAGCTACGAGCTGATATTGGACACTAAAATTAGGCGTGCCTCTGAATATATTGCTATTTGAAGTCTAGACTTTGATTTTAGATGCGTTAAGGAGAAGTGTTGTTTTAAAAATATATTTACATTTTTTTTTGTTGTTTCTCAATTTTTTGTCTTTTTAGTACATAGAAACCAGCTATTTCTTGCTTCTGATTTGGATATTGATTCTTTTCGAAGATGGTGCTCAAAGCCGCGGTTTGTTTATTAGAGAGGGGAAATAAAATATAATATATTGAAATATAAACCAGCATATGTTTAGTTGGTTATATCAAATATTACTGAGGACAGTCTATAATCGCGTTAGGTTGTGGATTCGATTCTTATTCGAGGAAATGAAATATTTAATAATTTTAATTTCCTCGCCCTGGTAAAGAAGCTAAGCGCGGCGTTGAACTCAATGCAATGCTGCACATGCCTTCAGGATTAATTAAGCCTGTATAGTAGAATTGTTTTAAATTGCCTATCCTGTAAAGTAGTAGTAGTATAGTAGTATAGTATAGTAGTATAGTAGTACAGTAGTATAGTTATATTGTTAGTAAACATTCTTTCTCCTTAATACTTAATTTGAGGAAATTATCCTTATTTATGAATATGATGATTTTATGTTACTCACTGTACTGTACTGTTTTTTTCCTCGTCTGAGAGTCACCAAAAATACATAATATATGAAAATCGGCCCCTGCTGGTGTGCTAACCACTCCACTTGCCGCTCTATGGATCTGGAAGCAAACACAAACAAGCAAATTAATTAAATAATTATATATATAATTATATATATTATTCGGAAGTTCTTATAAAAGCTATATGTATGTACTCGTACAAAGAATTGATTTCACTAAATTGACAGAGTATTCAAAACTAGTCTAATTAATAGTAGTATATAAAAAATCGCATTTTCCTATACATTATTATAATAAATAATCAATAATATTCATATCAATATCTAGCCTTAATCCGCACTACCGCCGAATACGAAATGGCTAGGTAGCCGAAAATCGGACAATTGTATACATTTGCATACAACCGACCGTCTAGACAGTACGTGGACAGACTTACGGAACACCTGCACGGATGCACTTCGAATTTTTGTTAATATCTATATATACATACATAGAAGTATATATATTATATACTTATATATGTTAAATATATGTTCAAGATCAAACGCTTTATCCCTCATATAGTAGAGTATGCAGAAGTGGCAGAGTGTTAAGACATTCTGTTTTCGAGACATTGCGTGTTAGTGGAATTTAACACCACTCTTTGTCTTGTTACTAGAGCGAGGGTGTGATAATAATTAATTCAGTTTCAATCGAAATTATCTATAGAGCACGAAAGTATCACATTTCCTTCAGCATAGTAGAGTAAACCTATTTTCTAAAAAAACATTTTTCGCTTTGCGCCCCGCAAAGCGCGCCCGTGTCAGGTGGCGAACTTCAACGCCGAGCTTATCAGACCCGGGAAATGAAGATAATTGAAAGATAAACGTTCCTCCGAATGAGGATTGAATCCGTAATTTGCAAAATCTAGAGGTGGAAACTAATGTCAAGACACTTCGGGTCTAGATTTTATGCTCAAATGCGTAACTTAATGCTACATTTTGTCTTTATCAAATGAAAATAAATAATTGCTCCGAGTAGGAATCGAACCCATAACCATCGCATTTACATTCAGTCCCAATGGCCTCAATTCGGTAGACTTAACTCACTGATCCAGACACACTTAGGCCAGTCGTGGCGCAGGAGCACAAGCGTGTGACTGTAAGTGCGGTAGGCCGCGGATTCGATTTCCTCTCGAGAAAAATAAAATATTGTCATTTCTTCGCTCTGGTTATTGAGGCATCGAGAGGCTTCTGTTTCTCAGCGAATGCTGTTCAATCTATTCAAAACCTCTAGAATTCGACGAAAAATTGGGAAGTGTCTTAACAAAAACAAAGGCTCTATATTTTAACTTTAAAATGTTGGCTCTTACCTTGTTTGGTTGGTTGGTTTTAGAGACATAAGTTATATAGTTACACACAGCGCTGCACGTTCTGCGTCACAACTCTTCATATTATTCAATTATACATATATAACATGACGTCAGATTACAATCATTTCATATGATTTACATATATGTTAACAAAAACTGACGTCGAAAAATCATTGAACCGTGGACCACCTACGACGTATGGAGTCTTCAATATAACTGTTTAATACTGTTTATCTTTACATAGTAAAACACAANGGGTCGAGATTTTATGCTCAAATGCGTAACTCAATTCTACATTTTGTCTTTATCACATGAAAATAAATAATTGCTCCGAGTAGGAATCGAACTCACAACCATCGCATTCACATTCGGTCCCAATGTCCTCAATTCGGTAGACTTAACTCACTGATTCAGACATACTTAGGCCAGTCATGGCGCAGGAGCACAAGCGTGTGACTGTAAGTGCGGTAGGCCGGGGATTCGATTTCCTCTCGAGAAAAATGAAATATTGTCATTTCTTCACTCTGGTTATTGAGGCATCAAGAGGCTTCTGTTTCTCAGCGGCTGCTGTTCAATCTATTCAAAACCTCTAGAATTCGACGAAAAATTGGAAAGTGTCTTAACAAAAACAAAGGCTCTATATTTTAACTTTAAAATGTTGGCTCTTACCTTGTTTGGTTGGTTGGTTTTAGAGACATAAGTTATATAGTTACACACAGCGCTGCACGTTCTGCGTCACAACTCTTCATATTATTCAATTATACATATATAACATGACGTCAGATTACAATCATTTCATATGATTTACATATATGTTAACAAAAACTGACGTCGAAAAATCATTGAACCGTGGACCACCTACGACGTATGGAGGTTTCAATATAACTGTTTAATACTGTTTATCTTTACATAGTAGAACACAAAATAGCCTCTACTAATAGTATTAATAGTACAAACTATTTTGTCTTCTAATATGAATTTTATAAATGATATTTTAAAGAGTTTTTTTATTAAAAAGTATCTTTAAAATATCTAATGATTCTAATGCAGTTTTCACTAATATAGTGAGTGATTTAGGAGCTAGGTTTAATATTTTGTAAGTTATAATAGACTAGTCGTCCGCAACTTAGTTTTGCGTTGAATTTAACATGTAAAATGAAAAAGCCTGTTTATTCTTACTTGTTTGTCTTTTAACTTAACTAGGTTAACGCTTAGGCAGAGTTACTCTGGGAACCTCGGAACTCAACGCCGTGTTTTCATTCAACCAAAGCGTTCCTCGTTACCAGTGCGAGGAAAAATTTCTACGAAAAATTCATGACAGAAAACAAAAGTAACAGTAGCCTTTATTATTTATCCTTATCTCTTTATAGGTAATAATATAAAATATTTTTTTTTGTAAAAACGTCACTATACTTATAACAACAACCGTTTTAGTCTGTACTGCCTTAGCAGTTATATCTTCAATGTCTCTGAAATCGTTAGTAACTTATTAAAAAAAAAAAAAAAAAATTTAATAATTAATTTAATTTAAAAAGATTTCTCACTGTGTGTGGAATAATCCACTAAATGCTGCAGCATGCCTGCCCCATTTGGGATATTTAATTTTGGGCAAAAAATTGGGATGTCTCGCTGAACAGGAAATCTGATAGATAGCTCGATAGACCAACTTTACAATCGTAAATTAAAGACCTAAAGACAAATGTTACTAATAAATACTACTTATATAAATTATTCACTTTACTGCTTATATCCTTCAAAGGCAATAAACTTGTAAACTTTTAGGTGAACGTAAAACTGCAAATAAGTTTTACGACTATATATATAGAAATAAATACATTTGTCTGTCTTTCGCTTTCATTTATGACACTTTTTCCAGTGATGTATAATAGTATTTAAAATTGTTTTATGAATAGGAATGGTACTTCGTGATATAAGTTTAGTAGGAGAGAACTCCTTAAATTAAAAAACGCGGAGAACAAAATTATGAGTCACAAGGCTTTCCATACGATTTGCAAGAAATACATATAATTACACTTTATATGTATTCATCACTATTGTGACATATATTTGTCTGGACAATCCTATTAGCACGCAGCTTCAGCTCGAAGTGTCCCTACCACGTGCACACCCACGAGCACATTTTGAGACACTCCGCTGCCTACTTCCATCCCCACTTTTAGAGCGTCTACCAAAACGTATATTATACGTATATAAACGTATTGTTGTTCTAATGTATAAATATAGAAATCACTAATTTTGTATTCTCACAAAACTGGTAATATCTACAAAGATCTCTATAAAATAATTATATTGAAAGTTATTTTATCATATACTCATTATACCTCATTTGGACACAAAACAAGCACAAAGTGGACAACGGAGAACTAGATATCCAGGTTCCCCTTGCCAGCCCGCTATGTCCGGGATACAATGTGGAGAAAAAAAGTAATAGATAAATTTAAATAAATAAATTGTAATCATTTGGTAGCCCGCCATTTCAGCAATCGGGCTTTCCATGACCTTGTTGAATATAAGATTAAATGTATAGGGGAGAGCACAAGTCTCCTACCCCTGGGCTGTCGTCGATCTATCTATCAATGTACACTTTATATACAAACAGTACAAATTTATGTTTAAATAATATTAATATTTTAACAATTGCATATATTTAAAAATATCTAAAATGACAAAGGAAAAAAAAAAACTATATTGAAGAGAAAAATAATATAAGAAATTTAATTATATTTTCTTTTCAGCTTCTCTCAGTATCCCGTAGGTACCAGGGTAGGCAGAGAGGGCCTAGTGTTGAGACACTCCGCTACTTTCCACCGCACTCTGAGAACATTGTGGCAGAGCGGCGGAACTCAACACCGCATTTTCATTATATTTAGAAATTCTTTGTTTTATATCATATTAAAAAAAATCAAAAATTACGATAAAACACACAATGAACACTAGGTCAATATATATTTAACGATCTACATTTATTTCGTAAGCAAGAGGTTATTTATAAAATCAACAAAGATTCTATTATGTTGCTTATAAATAACGTAATGTCAGGAGATACGCGTAAATTTCATATTGACAGACGGACAGACACGGGCTGATAACGGTGATTAATGTACTTTGTTATTGTATAGAAATTAATTGGTTTGTCTAAGATAGTTGGGTGATCCCATATTAAGTGAAGTTTAAAATTAAAAATTTACAGCGTACTCGAGGAAATTAAATATTTAATATTCTCATTCCATTGTAACGAAGCTAAGTACGGCGTTATTTTTTGCCATTCAATACGCAATACCTCCAGAATTAGACGGAAAGTATGAAACGGAAGTATTTTAATACTAGGTTCCCATATTCTCTCTGCCTGCTCCGCTATATGCAAGCGACAACGCGAAACTAAAAAAATAGTTCTTTTATATAGAATTGTTATTGAGGCAGTCTTGGCGCAGCGGCACAGTGTGTGACTGTAAAATAGATGGTTGTGAGTTCGACTTGCACCCGGGAAATTGAATTATTCTTTTTTCCTTACCTTGGCAATGAAACAAAGTTCGAAGTTAAGTAAAGAGCACTCTCTTTACATAAAAACTCAATTAAGACTCTCCTGGTATATGTGGGAAAACCTTAAAAAATCAAAGAATATTGTGTACGAGGAAACGCTATCGTAACTGCATGTAATTGGCAAAAATACACAGTTATACTATAAAGTTTTTTTTAAATTTCGGCAAATGAGCAGGGAGCGAAGCCTCTATGTTATTTAAGAAAAAGTATTTTTTATATTTATACCACGAAATATATTTAAAAAAAAATCAGCTTCACGCTGTATCCCGCACACAGCACGGTAGGCAGGTTGAACCTAGTGTTAAGACACACCGTTACCCACTTTCCGCCGAATTCTGGAGGCATTGCATTGAGTGGCGGAACTCAACGCCGTGCTTAGCCTCGATACCAGAGCGAAGAAAATGAAAATATAAATATAAGTAAATAATTATTTTTATATATACAAAGTTTTATTAAAAAGTTCATTTCAGTATAATTTGTGTATCAAGATTTTAACGATCTTGTCAAATATCTGTTGATAAAGAAACATGCGTACCCATCTTGGTTTATCGATTTTTTTCTAAGGTACTATATATATTTTTTTTAATAACACCTTTCACGGATTATTATAACACTATGAGTCACTTTGACACTCAATCCGTTGTGATCTCAGCGCGTCAGCGTCTGTACACGCGACGGCTCTAGTAACATAAAATAGTGCAATCATTCGACAATTTTCAATTCTGCTCCATGATGTTACGTAAAAATTGATTTTTCTTTGTAACAATTAAAATTATTTTATTCTTATTTAAACTAACCTTAAAACTTGCTGTGGTATAAATCTCAAAATATATGTAAAAATACGGACAATACTATACAAACAAAGTCAAGTACAATCGACTAGCGTACATTTAAAAAGACGAAGCGGCGACAAAAAAGATATGAAGCAAGAGAAACAGTCGTAAATCTCAACGACAGCTTACAGAATGAAACTAAAAATAGAACCTGGTATAAGCTTGTACACACAATATGTACGATTTAGATATTTACTAAGAGATCTTATATTACTTTTCCTCGAAAATATGAAATGATAATAATTTTATTTTTTATAATGCTTTTTAATTTTCCCGAATCTTCTGTATGCATATTAGTCGTAAGTAAAAATATTTCAAATAAATTATATGATGGATTATATTTCATTTATATCTTGTGTATGTCGTTGTGGCGCAGTGGTTTAGTGTTTGTGAGTTTGATTCCCAGAGTGGCAAACGCATTATTTTCGTTTCCTCTTTGTCTTGAGACTCCCCAATGAACACGCGGTGCTTGAAAAATTGGGCGATTTGTGCGGAACGTGTCGTCATAAGTGTACGAGTATATAACATAATCTATAAATGAAAACAGCATCTCAAGATCGATCTCAGAGATAAAAAAGAATTATAAATTGAAATAATAACGGGCCTAAGTGCGGTAATTAATTAATAAAAAAATATAATAACATAAGAATATACAGTGAATTCAGTTTTATAAGTATTTTATTGCATTTTTTTTTCAAAACAATTGACACGAGTCTTATATATATAAAGTTTTCCGAAAAGTCAGTTATCAGAGATCTCATAAGTGCACGTACTCGTATCACTACCGTTAATGTAGCAGTATTTTATGGTACAGCTTGCATCGCTATAGGGAACTAAAAGTTTTAAACTTAAACAAATTAAATTTACTTGGGCGATTTTCAAGAAGCCTGAGCCTGAGTCTCACTACCTTCAAATATTTATACATTTTATAAAAAAAAATCTATACTTGGGGTAGAATAATATTAAAAAAAATTATAAATAGAATGAAGAAGGATGTTCTCACGTTCCATAAAAAGATAGAAAAATACTCAATTTCCTCAAATTTTCGGGACTTCGCGTCTTGATTAGCGAAACTTGTCACGGCGCTTCGACTACCAGACCGAGGAAACATAAATAATAATTTATCCGTAATTTTCGATAGAAAAAAAGAACCAATTTAACCTTATAATTCAACAATATGACAACAATATGAAACATGTGCCCACATCCTTAAATTTAAACCGAAAACGGTACATTTATGTGCTTGCTGCAGCTTACCAAAGACGTTCCGCTTCTGCAACGGTTTTGGGAGACCCTTATAATGTGAATTTGAAATGAAGAAATCCATATATTGATCAACTTTTTTTTTAAATATTCGATCACATTTATATACTTTTTTTTTTATTTCTCACATTATCACGTAAAACAAAAGTAAGCGAAAAAAATCTAACATTGAGTGAAATGCGTGTTGTGTGCCAAAACCAACGCGCTTTATCGTTGTTCATCAGGACAGGGAAATGAAACTCATTTATTCTCTTGAATAGAAACCGAACCCACAACCGACGCGCTTATTCTAAGTGCGTCGGTCTGACTGTAAGCGGGTCGGTTTTGGGTTTGAAGGCTGATCCAGTTAGTTTTAATAATATTCAAACATGCATTTCGTAAGATACGCAGTAGCTAGTTATGACGGAATATCAAAGAATTGTGCCCGTCAGCATAAACAGTGTAGTGAATATTAACTTTTAATAAAATTAATTAATAATAATATATACAAATACTACACTATATTCTATTTTCAAATTTACTTAAAACTAAAGTTAATATTTATATTTATTATAATTCATCCGCACGCAGCGCATTCGCAAGATAAACTTGTTTCGAGTTTTTTTGCTGTGCGTGACGTAGCCTGCTTGCTAGCTACGAGTAAAGAGTCGGCTACTATCGCTTGCGACGTTCACTTGTTTTAATATTGTACTCATTGCTTGTTTTCAATTTTAAGCCTTATCTTCTTACTAATACGTATCTGTTTCGCTTATCTGTTTCTTTTACTATTTCTTTAAATTTCTTTATTTCCTTCTGTGAGTGTGTAAAATTATTCTCTTGTGTATCTTCTTAAAGTGTAAATAAATTTGGACAATTATTCCACAAAATTTTGGAACTTTAATTTCACTCCATAATTGAAAATATAAAATATTATTAAATAGCGTAGTTCACAAAAACCGCTATAGGTCTACTTTGGGTTGGATTTTCTCAGAGAAATTAATAATTTTCATTTCCCAGTTCTAAAAAGAATATAAAATCGCGGCGTTGAGTTTCGCCACTCAACATTCAATGGTGCAGAAAGTGGGGAACGGATTGTCTTCGCACTAGGTTCCCGTTGTCTACCGCGATATGTGCGGGATAGAGCGAGCGAGAGTGTAGATAAAAAAAGTGTTAGAAATTCAGAACATCATTAAAGTAGAGTTAACATTTTATTTAGATTTATGCCTACTGCGCCTTAATGATGAGAAGAAATGTGTCAAATGGTTTTTTTTTAAATAAAACAAATATTAAGTAAGTTTTTTATATAATTATCATTTGAGGATTTAAAAAATAGTAATGCAAAAAAAATGTTAAGTCATTTAAGATAAGGTTCATTTGGTGCAACAATGAAGTAATTTCACTCTTAAAACGAACAAATTTAATATGTCAACACTAACAACAAACTTTGATTGTATCTCCAACACTTAAAAAAATTGTAATAAGCAATTTATAAAAACTACAAATTTTACATTATTTATACTTATTTATCATCAGGATACTGTGTAATAATGACAACACGTTCAAAACCCTTCGAGTAACACCTCCAATCAGCAGGGTAGGAGGGAACCTAGTGTTAAGACACTCCGTTCCCCATTATCCGCCGAATTCTAAAGGCATTGCGTGTTGAGTCTTAGAACTCATCGCCGCGTTTTGCCTCGACATCAGAGCAAAGAAATGAAAATATAAATTTAAATAAATATTTAATTTCCTCAAGTGGGGATCGAACCCAGAATTTTGTCCCTGCGCTTGCGCATGACCAGCCAAATATTAAAGTAGGTTCAAATTCAAATGAATACTTAAAATCTACTTAGCATTGCTAAAATAATAACATATAATCCAATGACACTGTCAGCTAAATATAACGGAAACGACGCGTGCGGTCGCCCGCATCCACATCTACAAGACGCATGGGGGTAGGTCGGACCCCACACGATTTGCACTCATAAGCAAATAGCGGTTCCTCCATATGAGTGATTTAGATTATTTATAATAGATATCTGTTTTCTGTTTGCTGAAACCAAACGAAATGATAAAAGGCCGCGTTGAGGCTGTTGTGGTGGTTGTATATTCGATTCCCATTTGGGGAATCGAATTACTTTTATTTCGTTGCACTAGCAAGGGTGGGAAGCGTGTAATATTATGAAAATTAAATGGTAAGTGGAAAAACTGTGTATTACTAGGTTCCCTCTTCCTCACATATTATACTTGTATGCGGATTTACAAGAGATATATGTATGTGCTTATATTAATTTTAAAGAATAGAATAAAAGAATAGAATATAATAGAGTTTTCGGTATTAAAAAAAGACTTAATTGTCATGAAATAACAATAATTATAAATTTCGTTAGTTGCCCGCATTTCTTTCATTCATTATTGAGTATTATAGGTATAGGATATGTTTTTTTATTGAATGATAACCTACAACAGTTTATATACATAGTTTAGATAAATTTCAAAGAAAAGCTTTCTGAACTTAAAATAATGATTTATGAAGGAAAAGTGAGTGGCAAAAGAAGTGTGGGGAGACCTCGGTTGATCTTCGAAAACACAGTGTCGGTAATACTAAAGAAAGGTTTCGTGATTAAGGCATATATTAAGATATAGATGACAATGGACGAGGCGAAAGAGATATGCAGAGACCGTAGCGTTTGGCGCTCCGTCCTCGATTTCTACCCCGCTAGAAGTTTTCTGAGGAGGCTTTCTTTTAATAGGAATTTAATGCCTTTTTAATTTGTCTAGTTTTTGTACTTATTCTTACATTAGCATTCTTTACTTGATTTTTCAAAATCCGTCGTCCTAATCTTGTTTTTTTTTTCAGTTTCTTGTTATAAGCTATATCCCGCATATAGCAGGTAGGCATTGCGTCGATTCGATTGAATAAATCTCACACGACACACTCGGGATTCGGAACCTAATGCTGTGATTATTGTTGTATATCTTTGCTCAAACTATTCAAACATCTCTGGTACTAATAACCAACATTTTATCCTCGATATTTAGACACTACATATAATGACTAAAATGCTCTAACAATATCCTAGAGACGCTACCGTACTACATTTAGGGCAGTCTGCGGGGCATCTAAAAAGTCGCTGGCGATGATGTGATAAAATTCGTGAGGTGATATACTCGTACGTCTACCCTTGACTATGGAACAAACATAGACTATAGCAAAATGTTCAAAACATTGGATTTTCAAAAATATATAATTATAACCCACAAATATTCCCGATTAATCTGGTTAAAGAGTTTCATTTAAAAATACGTAAGCTAACTCAAATACAAATCCATATATCTTAAAGTTGGTTAAAACAGTGCAAATATAACATTACGACAGTTACTCATAACTGTTGCATTAGGGCTTGATTAGTCCCCTTTCTCTCTCATGGCATTGGCATTGTACGGGAATTAGGTACGTTGGAACGGGGGTGGCCATGATGTGGTCTTTTTATGAAAATTATATATTTTTCACTTTATTAATTTAATTTAATTTACATTTTATGTAGGCCAGTCGTGGCGCAGGGGCACGAGGTGTGACTGCAAAACCGACTGGTTGTGGGTTCGATCCCCACTCGAGGCGATGAAATATTTACTTAAATTTATATTTCCATTTCTTCGCTCTGGTGTCGAGGCAAAGCGCGCAAAGTTCTGCCGCTCAACACGCAATGCCTCCAGAATTCGGCAGAAAGTGGGGAACGGAGTGTCTTAACACTAGGTTTCCTCTGCTTACCCTGCTGTGTGCAGGAGACAACGTGAAGCTAATAATTTTTTAAATTTCTATAGTTGTAAGTTCCTAGTGATTGATTAGACAAAGTATGGGTATGATGAGTTTCGCCATCTACGATACAATTTCTCACTATCTAGTTCAACAGTAGACCTTTTCTGCGTATGCGCAACGTAAATACAAAATAGAAAAATTTTTTTTTTTACTTTGGCTAGCGTATCTCGGAATAATGGAATGTCATGTCCGTCCACGTTATATTTTTATTAATGAATTTATCAATTTAGATAAAAGAGACGTGTTTAAATAATTAAGCTGTTACATGTTAAAGATCATATTTTTATTATTTAGGCGTGAGATTATTTTGTTTGTGCCATTGATTAAAAAGAATGAATGAGATATTAGTTATTATAACGGGTTATTTGCAAGTCACATTAGCACTCTCTACTATTTATACGTTATTTTGCTTTCTGGAGAATATTCACTTCGGCGGAAAGTGGGGATAAGGAGTGATGGTGATGGGAACGGAGTGTCTTAGCACTAAGTTCAGAATTTCTCTCTGCCTACTAGAGCGTGTTGCTAAAAAAAATATGCACCAGACATGATTCCACCACTTAATCTATAGGAAACTAGTTTACCTAAAATTTGAATAGTAAAACCAGCAATTACATAACGCCTCTAAAATTCGGCGGAATATGGGGAACGGAAACGAAATGTTTTTACAGCGTGAACAAAAAAATACTGAAAATTAACTTTTATCAGAAACTTACGAGGAAAGACCTCTAACATGGTTAACATATTGTGGCGCACCGGATGTGAACATTGTCCTTCGCTAGCCTTGGCTCGTTTATAGCTGTGATTGCTTCAATCAGGGATGTAGCGAGCAAATCTTGGCAGTTCCTATAGCCATTACACCCGGCCTTGCTTGACAGACGTAATCAAATATAATTAATATCAAATATACTTAATATTGAACACTACTATTATATAAATTTGGCAAACACTAGGTTTAGGATAGAATAATATTTATCTTAAATTCCTTATAGTACCTACCTGATGGAAGGTAAGTAGTTAGTTATTTTTATATTACCATCCTTAAATAATGTTAAAAATAACAAAGTAGTATTAGATTATTAACAATTTTATCCTATACAAAAGTACACTTTAAATATATATATGTAAAATTATGACTTGAAAATCATCTTGACCTAAATCCCAAGCAAAAGTATACGATCAGAAATTTCTTTTGACCTATTTCCCAAATGGGTCTCATCCTCCCGCGAAGTTCAGAGACCGGTGTACGTGAAATGATGTATGTATGAATGTATGTACATAATTAAAAATGATTTGTTGAGGGCGAATGACCCTATTCTTTATTAGTGTTGGAAGGAACATCGCCGTTCTTGGAATGATGCTGAATTGTATGAGGATATTTGTTGCTGTTAGTTTCATATTGAACGTTTAGGAAAAACTATATCGTAAGTAAAGGAAAAGTATAATCTACATATGGAGATGCTTATAGAAATCCAGCCCACTACAGGGTAGGCGGAGGGAACCTAGTGTTAAGACACTCTGTACTCCACTATCCGCCGAATTCTGAAGATATTGTGTGCAAAACTCAACGTCGAGTCTTTGTCTTGGAGCCAGAATGAAGAAATGAAAATTCCGATTTTTTATAACAGATTATTATGTAAAAAAGCTATGTATTGTGTGACGAAGTATTTATTTTTTAAATAAAGAGTTACGTATGATTTGCAAAGGCATTAAAGGAAGCACTGGCGTAACTGCTAATAAAAAAAATGTCCTTGTCCTTTAAACATTTATTATTACGGCAAGCAAAGCGAGCAAAGATTGGTAAGCGAAGCGAGCTTGGCATAACCAAAAATAGAAATTAATTTAAAATAAAACTGTTATAGAGACGTCATCCATTCACTTTTCAATAGACTGTCCAGACAGACCGGCGTCAGTAAACTAATGTTAACCTCAGATTTACGGTTATCAGTCTACTATAAACGTCATTTTGACAAAACAAAATTATTTCATTTTAGTTTTGGCCCAAGGTTATTTTTAAAACATTTTTTTAGTTATGATTGGGTTAAATATTGAAAAATTGATCTTTCGTTCCGTTGCACCATGCAACACGCAATGTCTCCGCTAATGTCCGTGACACTGTGTGTTGACTGGCGGAACTCAACGCCGAGCTTTGCGATGACAATATTTATATGCCTGGAAATGTAAGTTTATTTATTTCTCTTAAAATATATCACCCGCATACAGCAGGCACATAGAACCTAATTTTAAAACAGGAGTGTCTGTCTTCTGAAGAACAAAAAAAAAGAATCTCTACCCAAATTCTAAAGGAACATATACTCAAATACCTTATATATAATGATAATTCATCGATATCTCATATAGCGATCAGACATCACTAAACCAAGCATCTCTGGTAGTGACCGCGAACATCCGTTCCTTCGTCGTGGGAATGAAATCGCATCCCTTCAATCATTCTACATACGAGTTGGATGTAACCAACGATTGTTTTGACCAATGCTCTTTATAAAGTGAATGACCATTGAAATTGTTGATGGTTGTGAGTTCAAAGTTAATATGAGGCGTCTGAATGTTTATATAATAGGTTTCATATATAGCTTATCAGAGAAACCATATTATGGATATTTATTTATATTTCTTAATGGTGTTTGGCGGCAATGCCAGTTCAGGGAAATGAAAAAGTAACAATGTCTATTTCCTTACTCTATTAAGAAGACAAAGCACAGCGTTAAATTTCGCCATTCTACAGGTTATATCTTGAAAACTGGTCAGTCCGTCAGTCACAGAATGTGTTGTTAACATTGGGTTCCACGACTACCTTGCTATGCTCGATACGTGTAAACCAAAAAAAATCCTAAAAATAAGGTAATTAACATTTTATTTCATTACTTTGAAGAAAAAGCAAAAGAAAAAAGAGAGAGGAGGCAACGCAATACGAATACGAGAGGAGACAACTTTGTTAATAGTAAATAGTAATTCACTTCAACATATCTTGAAATATTATTAATATAAGAGAATCCTTGTACTAAAGAAAAAGATTGTAAAGATTCTTAGAATAGCAGTCATATCTGTTCACTACTATGATATCGTCACTCGTCAGCGGTGACTTTGAACTTTAGGCACTCGAACTCCGGCTACGTACTCGTATGTACTTAAGAAAAGAATGGTTTTAAATTCTATTGCAAATTAATAAGGTTCAAATTGTTATGAACATTTTATTTCATGAAGAATTTGATAGATAATCCACATGTGGTTACAATATTGGCAGTAATTGTGTTAGTGAACATTTTTTTTTACGGTGACAGATCACTGTAGGCTGAATGAAGGATTAATTGGCCTTTTATTTTGATAAGATACTAGTTTATTTTTAAATTTTTATGTTTATTATATGAATCGTTATTGAAGTATTCATTAAATATTTTAAAGAATACAGTTAAAAAAGTTAATTATTTACTTTAGTTATTAGTTTAAATTTCAACTTTTACTATCCCGTTATTGTATATATTGCTATTATTATAATTATTATTATTGAATTCTGATGATTTTCAAGTGACAAATAAATTGGATCTCGCATCTCTTGGATAGCACTGATTGGCCACATAACAATTTCTACATCTTAACATAGAATTAATTCGATACATTTCCGATCCTTAATGTCCGAATATATCTAAAACTAGTCAAAATCATACAACTACCAATATCTCGAAAGATATCTTGTAAACAAATCAGTTTCAATGATACTTTGCGGCCAGTTAGGGGGACAACGTCCCGGTTGTGTCATTCGAGGTCCGCGACCTTTCTGCCGAAATCTGACTCTTGTCCAATTTATAAAAGATTGACAGGACGCTACTAACATTTCTGCAGATGAATCGTGAGAATGAATCAACACTACGTGTGTATAAACGTGATTTGTTCAGTTCTTGAATTTGTGCCTTGATTTAGCAACCAGAAATAATCTAGCCTTTACTAATATTTTGTTCAGAGAGCTAATCTCAGGATTTTCTTCTTCGAATTCGAAAAAAATATATTTATTCCATATTATACTTAATTCTATATACGAAGATTTTATATAGGATACGTCACACTAATCGACGCCCGATATTAATAACCTATCTCCAACGTCAATCTTAGATTGTTTCATACATCTCTCCAATCTCTAGATTGGATAGATGTATGAAACAATCTAAGATTGACGTTGGAGATAGGTTATTAATATTGGGCGTAAATGTAATCTATAGTACCTGCGGCCAAGTCTTGCAAATGCCATAGGTGAAATTTAGTGCCATATACATATATTTGTTTGTTATTTTTCATACGTTTTGCATAATATTATAAATTTTATAGAGGCCGTCGTGGTCCAGGCGCAGAAGCGTGGGTTCAATCCTCAAGAAATCGGTGGAAAGTGCAGGATACAGCATGAAGTTAAAAAAAATATTTTAATGATCCTTCCTCTTTATCTTGTTTTAGTATAGTGTTATGTAAGTCAATTATAAAAAAAATTAAATGTGCACTTAAATGTCATAGTCACCAACAAGTACAACATAAGTTTTGTATAGGTTTAAAAAAAACAGTCCAAGAATGATATCAGTGTAAAAATGAATATTATTTGATCTTACTCCGTATGGTTTTAGACCAGATGCTATTTTTTTATATCTTTATAAAGTCATAAAGATAAAAAAATAAATTAAAATGGAAATGGCTTAACTTGGATCGAGAAAACAACTTTGAAATTGAAAATTGCAACTTTGACAAATGGAAGTTCGCACAAAATATTTTTCTTCGAACATTTTATTGCGTATATTTGATTTTTTTTTGAATAGCCAATATCTCGGTAAGCGATAAAACTTCAAAGCATACTGTATGAAATAAAAATATTTGAAAATGACTTCCTCTTTCACTTGCATCAGTCTTTTTATTTATCTACCGATAACCTTGCTTATTCAATTTTAATCGAATCCACGTTCCATGGCAATAAAACATTATGATTGAACATAACAAGAGAACCAGCTATCAGTTACATTATCAGTCTAAAACATGTCCAATTGTTTACATAATACGTTAAAATAAAACTGCAGATGTAATTAATTGTAATCTCTTATTAAATACGAGTATATTTACTTAATGATTGTTCAGTACAATGCAAGTACAATTATTTTTAAGGTCGTTTAACCTCAAAGGATAAAAGGAAACCCTATTACTTAAACTTGCTGTCCATCCGTCTGTCTGTCAGTCCGTCTGTCACTAGACTATATCTCATGAATCGTGATGGTTAGATGGTATAATTGATGTAATTCTAAGGTCGGACGTATTTCTGATGGCGCTATTATTATAGCAAATGCTAAAAAACAGAATAAAATAAATACTTAAAGAATTTCGTGTGGCGCTTCCACACAACCAAAGTGAAATTTTTATTAATTTCTGCTTGAGGTTTGATAACATCAACAGATAGATACTAGAAATATTAAAAGAATATTTAGTTATATATTCACTTTAAAAATAAATAATTTAATTAAAATAAAACAAATATTAATGGCTGGCTCCCATACAGCAACATGTTTTTTGTAGCTTTTGGTGGTGGTGAAGTGCTGAAATCTGACATCGTTATCTAGTATATAGTGGTCCACAAACGCAATCATTATGATTATAATAGATTTTTAGAAAATATATCATTTTTTTGCAGAGTGCCTTTTCTTTTTTCAAGTACCATGCTTTTCTTTTTTTGTAAGTTATTTCCTTTTTTTTTTTTGCAAAAATAAAATAAAAATGGAGAACGACTTATCTGTTGAATAGACTAACGGTTGAAATTTCATCTTCTCTGAATTAGTTTTCCTTTTAAATAAATAATTGAAGTTCATGTAGCAGGAACTATTCTGGAACAGTCATCTACCGAATTAGGTTCCCGGGACATGCTCCGAACGGGACGAAACTATGTAGGTATCAATATACTATATATGTACTGAACAATGCTTATTTAAAAAATCATATGTTTATATAATACATAATACATTTAGATGCACTTGAGCCGCCGAGGTGCAGCTGTACAGTTTCTGATGTGTGTGGGTTCCATTCCATTCGGGGATAATTGTTTTCACTTTCTTGCTCTAAGTACGAAAACTTAACGCGGCTTGGAGTTCCACTACTTAACACGCAATGTCTCGAAAATTGAGTGAAACTAGGGAATTGAGTGACTTAGGACTAGGTTCGGAAGACACAATCCTGCTATGCAGGAAAAAGCGGCTTTTTGCTACTATAAATATTATTTAAGTTCGAACACCAGTATTCTAATTTAATACTAAAATAGTCTTTATTGGAAAGAAGTTAAGAGTTAAAACTACACAAAAACAAATATTAAATAAGGGAGAATCAAAAAAATATACGGCCCAGGTCATTGGCGTTCCTGTTAGGATTCCTGTATGAATGACCTTAGTGCATACAAAGGGATTACGTGTACAAAAAGTTATATATATGATTTTTTTTTATTTTTAGCTACAAGCACCGCCCGCATTTCGCAAGTTAAGAAGCTATTGTCAAGACACTCTGTTCTCCACTTTCCAGACGTTTGAAGGACATTACATGTTGAGTAGCGGAGCTTAACGCTGCACTTAATATAACTAAATGGGATAATATAGAATAGTAAGCTTAAATACAGGCTTTAATAACCTTAAGTGAAGTTTAAATCCATTCTTCTCCACTTCAAATGCGAGAAATAAGAAAACGATCTGTATATATGTACACATATACAATTCTTATATGTATGTCATATATATTATTTTTTTATGTATGAGTGTTACTTAAGATAGTGTGCTATGGCGTCACAGTGTCTATGTAGAGCGAGCTACGAATGTACGAAAAAAAGTATTTATTTAAAATTATATTTTATGTAATAAACAAACAAACTTCAAGTAAAAATATATAAAAATATTATATAAACAAGTCTGATGTTACATTTTTCTTTGATTTTCCCTCCAATAGGTAAATCTAACAATATTCTATTAGATGCATAATAAAAAAATCTGAATATATAAGATCTAGGTCATATACATACATAAAAGATAGAGTGAATTTTCACTATTTACATTTTAATTGCTTAGAGAGATATAGAGAGAGAGAGCGAGAGAGAAGGAGAGCATTCCTCAATAAAAAAAGAACGTATAGACAAATCGAGTAAATTTTTAAATATAGGTGCAACTTTGACATGGTTACACTGATAGCAAAGTTGGCTTATAAATTAAGCTGGTGAATATGTATATATATACATCTATCTATACAAAAAGATAAAATATATTATAAAAATAATTAATTCGACTTATCAAACTTAACTTTACTCTACTATTATCACAAAAAAATGACACTTAAACATAAAATATTGAGAGTTCATTTTGCAATACGTTCGTAAAGTGTGTACGATGATTGAATCTCCTTGTGGGCTAACGCATGAGTTTTTTCGCATTGTCCTCCCACGATATTTTTGCAATATAAAAAAGACGTGTGATAAACAAAAATATGTTATATTTTTAATTGATATTTAATTTAAAGAGGCCATTCGTGGCGCATGGACATAAGCGTGCGTAAACGGTTATGAGTTCTTTTCCCACTCGAGGAAACAAATGAAATATATAATATTTTCATTTGCTTACTCTCGTAATGACGTGAAAGTGAGGAATGGAAGTGTCTTAATGGGAACGGAATGTCTTAACACTAGTTTCTCATGTTCTCTCTGCCTATCCTGCCACAAACGAGATACAATGAAAAATATTTTTATTGAGATTATAATACACATTTATTTATACATTATGAAATTTGAGAATTATACGTAGCTTAAGTTTATATTAATATGAAATCGACGGGTCAAGTTCCCATAGGTTCCCCTATGGCAACTTGACTTGATTTTTCAGAGATTACTAGTGAACCACTCTCTTTTAGGCTCGTATTATTTATAGCTACGAACACTTTCTATAGCACTTGTAGCACTTCGTGTAAAAAAAAGTTTTTTGTTCTAAGTCAAGTTTATTTGTGGATGGCGCGACGTCGAAAGAACTTAATTACATTTCATTCTTACACTTATCACACTTTTCTGTGTCTGAGAGGATGTAATATTGAAACATAGTGATTTTTCGTCTAATAAATTACCAAAATCTATTTTGATAAGTAAAATTTAGTTAGTATTTTTTTATAAAATTTGGAACACAATATGTAATATACAATAAGTAGATCAAAGATTGAGATCATCGTGATACTGTGCTTTTGTGTCCGACTGAAAACGCGACGGTAATGGGTTCAATCCCCGCTCTGATGACTTAACCCACTAAGCTCGCTGTCCAAAATTCAGGCGGAAAGTGAAGAACAGAAATATCTTGATACTATCTTTAGGCTCTGTCTACTCTGAGGGAAATGAATATATTTTAAACACAATTATTTTACAAAATATTTTTATCCTTGAAACAATGCACCACAATAGAAAATATCGCACCTTTATTGCTAACTTAATTTCGTTAAAATATTTGTAAATTTGTGAATGTGACACATTGAGCTTAAAGCACAGTGACTTTACTTACATAAATAATAATATATTATATAAGAGTATGTCGTTCCAGCTAAACTTTAGTCTTCACATGCGTGCGTGCGTGCGTGGTAAATTATATGATGTGCAAAAATTGAAGCTTGTTGTTTCTTATTTTGAATAAAATTGTTTAACTTTATTTTGGCCCATGATAATTTTATGTCATCTTTGTCACAAGCAAGCCATAAAACATCGTACAATGATGACAACGTTTGTCCTTAAGCAAGCATAAAAAAAATTAAGTGCTAGAGCACTGAGTTAGGAGTCCTAACTCAATGCCTTTATTTTTAGGGGAGAACTCAAAAATTAAAATTTACGAGAGTTTACTATAACATATAGGAAGTTTTTAGATAAACAAGAAATTTTAAAAATATTTTTGAAAATTATAGAAATTTTAATTTATCTTATCATTAGTTAACTTCATAACTTCAGTTATGAAAAAAAAATAAAAATGCATTAAACTAAGACAGAACTCAAACCTCGATCGAAAAATAGCGTTAATTCCAACAAAAATCTTTGTTTACTACAAACATTAAAATGCGATAAAGTGACGTACTATATGTTGAACGTTATCATTGTACGTACAAATAGTAACAATCCACCGGTTGTAGACGAGAGTCTATTAATATATTATTACATAATATTAGTGATAGAGATAGAAACGAATAAATTAAGACACAGTCTTCGTCTCTAACAGTCAGTCTTGTTGAATTTTGTTTACGGTAAAAATAGTGACAAATTTCTTTCTCTGCCGTAGGAAGTGTCTGCTTCTTTTATTATTAATATGGAGTATGTATTGTGCGGGATCCGAAATCAGAATCATCGTGCAATTTTACATCGCCAGGCAGTTTGACGTCTGTAAATGTAACGATTGTGGTTTCCATTTCGGCTTGGGATATTGAATTGTTTACATTTCGTTGCTTTTACAGGAAGACTTGGAATGTCTCGAAAAATAGGCGGAAAATGGGGAATGGAGTTTCTTAAAACTGGGTTTCCTCTACTTACACAGCCTTATACGGGATACAGGATGACCCTAAAAAACACGAAGATAATTTATAAATTATTATAATACATACATCAAATTCAAAAAAATAAATATTAAATCAGCTTCACGCTGTATTTTGCTCTCTGCAGGGTAGACAGGGGGAGCCTAGTTTTAAGACCGTTCTCTACTTTACGGAACTCAACGCCGTCTTTTGTCTCGACACCAGAACGAAGAAATGAAAATATAAATTTAAATAAATATTTCATTTGCTTGAGTTGGGATCGAAACCACAAGCCTTATACGGGATACAGGATGACCCTAAAAACACGAAGATAATTTATAAATTATTATAATACATACATCAAATTCAAAAAAATAAATATTAAATCAGCTTCACGCTGTATTCTGCTCTCTGCAGGGTAGACAGGGGGAGCCTAGTTTTAAGACCGTTCTCTACTTTACGGAACTCAACGCCGTCTTTTGTCTCGACACCAGAACGAAGAAATGAAAATATAAATTTAAATAAATATTTCATTTGCTTGAGTTGGGATCGAAACCACAAGCAGTCGCGTATACAGTCACACTTTGTGCCCCTACGCCACGAATGGGCTCAATGTAAATAAATCTATTTTTTTTTCCCAATATCATAAGGCAAGTTAGCAATAGGTTACATTTAATTGGCATTGATAAATATTACATTTTCTATATTTCAAAATTTGTCAGGACGCAAAAAATACAAGAGCATTTTTTTTTCCACAATAAAAAAAATATATACGTAAAATTATTTTAGAATTCAAAATACAATTGTATAGAAACATATAAACATACATACATATAAACTATTATATATAACATACATACATATAAATATATTGAAAAAAAATCGTTATTCCACAATGGAAACGCATGCCTATCCCACGCCTTTTACTTCGCAGACTAAATCCATCCAGTGTATCAGTGGAGGTTACACCGCGCGCGCGCCTCTCGGCGATAACGGGTTCGAATATGATGAAGCCATTTCAATATACGATAATTTGTATTGAATTTAAAAAAAAATACATTTGAACAGTGATATTTGAGTGAGTTTCAGTTTGTTTCATTTTGGGGTAACGTATTTTTGTTTTTTTTTTTAATATTAGTTTTTTTGTTTTACTTTCAAGTCATATTTACGGATATCTTTATTTATATTTCCAATTTTTGTCTACACAATGATTAAATAATCAAAATCTAACACAAAGAAGTGGTTTTATATTTTACGCGGTTACAGAAAATTAAGAAAAAAAAATTATATTAAATTCTACGATATACATGATTACATATGAATTATGAACAATGTACATATATAATTTATTAATTCGTTACTTTTAGAAGTAACTAAAGATTATATAAAAATCGGCTATTTTATGTTTTTGAATAGTAAATAAATAAAAATATATTATTAAGTAAATTAATCCCGTATATTAGTGATATTAGAACATATCGCGTGCGTCTCGACGATAACAGGTTCAAATATGTTGAGACAATTTCAAAGATTACATTTTATTTTTAAATACTGTCATAAGTGATTATTTTGGTTTATTTAGCTAATCTAAATAAACATAAATTATTGTTTTCGTAGTTACGTAGATTTTTAAATATTTTTTTAGAACTTCTTTATATGGTTTGTCTCATCATTGTAACAATCACGTGACAAACCATATAAAGAAGTTTTCTTATATCCATGTTTTCATGATAGACTTTTGTTAAACATAAAACAAAAAAAAAATTCCACATTTTTTATAAATGACTAGAGGCCCACTCGCGGCTTACTCATAATTCTTTTATAATGCTGCATTTGCCATAAGATAATCAATATAAATTGTATAATTAATATAATTTATAAGCCTGTCCTGGCGTAGGGGCACAAATACTATAAAAGACAAAGCATATCTTCGTAAAATTTCCTTGATGATGGAATAACTTTCGATCGTAAATTTTAATATTTTTTATCAAATAAGAAACGTTGAAATATTACCTTGCAATTTTCAATTATTTTTTGTCACGAAATGCGTTTCTTATAAGAGATAGATAGATATACGGTATCGCGGACTTTTTTTAGAACTAATAAAATAGAACATTTTTTAGAACTAATAAAATAGAAGCAAGCGCTTAAAGCAATTTGATGGCGTTTATTATTATTGTTATTTCATTATTTAAGGCTAATTAAGACTAACACCATAACCACACTATTCCTCAGTAACGTAGCTTTCATACAAAACCAAAAATAAGCAAATCTGACCAGTAGCAGAGATCTTAGCTTTTAAACAAACAAACTCTTCCGCTTTATTATATATATTAGTATAGATTAAAGAGAATCCAGAGGTCATTCTTTTCTTCTTATATTAAACTATGTATCCCACATACAGCAGGGTAGGCAGGTGGAACCTAGTGATAAGACATTCCACGCATCGCACTATTTCCTAGATATTGTGTGTCGAATAGCGGAACTCAACGCCAAGCTTTGCCTCGTTACCAGACCGAGGAAATAAAAATATTAAATATTTCATTGTTTTGGATGGGGATCGAGCCCACGACCTGTCGCATTTACAGTCGTACGTTTGTATGCTTTGCGCCACGATTGTTCCGGTAAGGAGTATAAAATTTATAATTTTATCACTTATTAAGGGGATTTCATCACTAAGATTACAGTTTTGATAAGTCTTTTTAATATTCGCACTAATTTGCTTAATTTAATTTTTTTTGTTTTTTTTTAATCCTAATACATACATTCCACGCAAGTATTTGTTATTAAAAAGCCTAAAAAAACTTATCAATGTGCTCTTTTATTCTAGAGCATTTTAGTTTTTATGTATTTTGTAAAGTTCAGAATATTTCGTGGTATTTTTTGGATTTTTTTCCTTTTATTACACGCTGGATATAAATTAATTTTTAATAAATTGTATGACTTTCTGTTGAGGCGGTCGTTTCGCAGCGGCACAGCGTCTTACTGTAAATGTGACGGTTGTGGGCTCGATTCTCACTCGGGGGGATAAATTATTTTGCGACAGAATACTACACCCTTAAATATGACTTCAACAACAAAAATTGTCCAAAAGCAGGCGTATCCATTCACAAGTTCCCAATTAATATTTTAAAACGAAAATTTTGCATATAGAATATTAATATTTTAAAACGAATATTCTGCAATAGCATAATGTTAACCAGGGCAAGTGAACTGACATACCCCAATTGATTCGTTGGTCTTTAATAACATAAATTATCATTTCTAAACAATCGCAGCCTCAAAACTATATTAACAATAAAAAAAAAATAAAAAAAACACAACTTTCTGTATCTTATCCGTGTACTCTATAAATAGTTGTTTATTTATAGCTGTTATCGGACAGACATTAAATCCTTTTATGTATGATGTGTGTATAATTAATTTTCAGTACATTTACATATAACTATGACGTTTCCTTTTCACTGAGATAGAGAAAATGTCTAATATAAAGGAAAATCTAATTTTAATAGGCGTATTTGGCAAGTGTATTTATTATACTGGATCCCAGGGCCCCCAGACCCACGTCATTTTAGGAAAGCTGAAATTTTGGAGATTAGTAGACTAATGTGTTATTGAGACTGTATGCGTACTAACTTAAAAGTGGGGTCATTTCAGAGCTATCGTCAACTTAAGATACACGTTCACGTACTTTAAAGTAGAAACGCTCGTATTTAAATATATTTTTAAGAATAATGAAAAAAATGTATATTTATTATTACCAGCACCTTTTCATGCGCCCTTACTACTGCCTGACGTCCTAAAGGTTGTTTAAAATTGGAACAAACTACGTTGTACTAGCAAGTTTTAATTTTAAATATATTGTTTACGGACTATTTTAAAATCCCTTATAAGCACCCAGACCAATTCGATAGCTCAAGCATCCTCCCAGACAGAGATGTTCCTCTATTTGACCTTACCTCTGAAATGGCCCAACTTTCAAGTTAGTGAGTACGCATACTGTATTAATTACATATTAGACTAATAGTCTTCAAAATTTGCTTTTGCTTTGCTAAAACGACGTAGGTCTGGAGGCCCTAGGATCTTGGGCCATATAACTAACGTCTATCTCCACAACTTTCTCTTTATTTTTTTTATAAGATTATATTAAAATATAATTCATAAGCTTAAAAAAAACTCAACTGCATTGTCTTATCAAGCCGTGCTGTAAGTGCTATAAGATGTTGACGGAGATATATATTATATTCCACTATTCACTACTGGATCCATTATCAGACCAGCTCGACCAACTCGACTCGATACCATATTTTTGTATAATATTGTCATCTAAACTATATACTACCAAATAGATGATATAATTATTAGAAGCGGTTTTCAAATTCGATTTCTTAGATTTTATTACATTATTTGAAAGTTAAATAGCTACAAGTCGACTGAATAATTGAGAATTAATTATTGTTTATCGTAATAGTTTTGTTTTCTAACAATATTTTTAATATTTGGTGCTACATTCATGGGCTAGAGATATTCTCCAGGGCGGCCTGAACTTTAGCTTTGGACAAGTGTGTTCTTGTAAAGAAATATTTTTTTTTCACGTAAATTTTTCGTTACCAAAGATTCTGGGGTGCTATTGTGGGCTGGGCACGGATCATTCCTTATTCCTACGCCTATATCATTTAATATTTGTCAACTAACTACAAAACACAAAATTTGCAATTCGATTGTATACTTATTGTTTAATTAAATTTATCCAATTTGACACCGATTCCAAATATAACGTATTATAAGCAGTATATGGATTACAAAAGTATTTAAATTTAAAATTTTATTATGTAAATGTCCAATAAATTCGGGCCTAATTTATTTACTTCCTCGGGCCATAGTTTGAGTGCTTTGTATAATATTATTTACATATTTTTATTGACAGATGTTTTGTTATCGAATAGTATCATTATATTAATAAGGTCAAGGTTAATATTATTACTTCAAGAATAATAAGCAAATATATATAAACTTTGCGTAAGTTTTGTCTTAGTGTCTTGCTATCTGTGATTCGGTGAAATTAATTGATTGCAAAATTCGGTGATTATTAATATAATTATTTAGTTTTCAACTGACTTCCAGGAATTTTTAGACTATATTATAATGATTTTTGTAAGAAAGCTTACTATAAAAACACCAATTTACTGGCGCAGGGGTACAGGAGTGCGAGTTTGCGCTATCGTTTTTGGATTTGATTCAGACTCAAATATATAAAACAAAATATTTGTATTTCCTTGCTCTAGTAACGAGGCTAAGCGCGACGTTGAGTTCCACCATTCAACACACAATACCTTCAGAATTCGGCTGAAAGTGAGAACGAAAGTGTCCTGATGAAAAAGGTTAAAATACTAACGCTAGGTTCCCAGGTTCCCTCTTACCCTGCTATGTGTGGAATATATCATGAAGCAAAAAAAAATAGATAATAATTTTTTAACACGTCTTTATTAGGTCGGCTTGTTACTATGCAATAAAACATAAGAAACTGATTTTGACCCACTAATAATAATTGTATCATCATGAAACTTGGCAGTAGTTTCACCGAGCTGGTCTGACGATGGAGCAAGATCCTGAATAGTGGAACTCTGTAGACATTGCTAGTTATCTACTGGTCTAAGGGTCTAATAATTTATGGTTCTAAATGTATAAAAGCGTGCTTTTTAGGTTTTAAAAAAAAACATGTTATTCCTACAATACTATCACAAAACCAAAATAAATTAATTTGACTATAAATTATTAGCACTGTTATTCAGAGATTGTAAGAAATTAGCTAAATATTTTTATCAGTACATTTTTTGGCAAGGTCGCCGGAGATTTATTTGACGGAAACACTTGTCACTACCGCGTGTAGTGACATCTTTATCGCACTAAAATATACGTCACGCCCACTGTTACTAAAATAATGCTTTTTTGTAGAAAAATTGCACTTGATATATTAAAATTCTGCTTACTTTATTTTGTTACAATTAAATGCTATGTATTTATGAACCAAATTGTTTTTTTTTTCACGGTATATTATATAATTTCCTACTTGGTTGTTTCTGAGTTTTCGAGACATTGGGCGGCATCAACGCCGCATATTGTCATAAGCGAATTTTAGTAACGTTTAATGTAAATAATGAATTAAAAGAGCAACTTCAGTTTCTTTCTAGTTCTACTTAGCAGAACTGCTCTCCGAGCCGGTAGTAACGTTTCAAAGATGGCACTTCTTTCAAAAGAACTATCACCCAAATCCACTTTGCTCTGAGTAGCTCATCTTGCATCTCAAAGAGCACAACAGGGAGAAACCATGACATGTTAAGGAGTTTCTTCTCATTGCCGTAAAAATAAAAAAAAAAAGTGCTTATTTCTTTAAATATTTACTTACTTTTATATTTTCATTTCTTCCTTGTTGAGTACTGCCACTCTACACACCTCCAGAATTCAGCAGAAAGTGGAGAACGGAGTCACTTAACACTAGGTTCCCCCTGGCTACCCTGCTTTGTGCAGGATACAGCGTGAAACTGATCCTTATTTCGTTAATGAAAGACGTAATTTGGCACTTCTAGTACTAGCAGGTGCCAAGTTCAACATCCAATAAAAACTGTTTACACCTGGTTTAACCTGGTTTACATACAAAAAAATATATATTTTAAAATACATTTTTAAAGACTTTTTTTTTCATAAGTATACTTGAAGATGATAAAAAGAAGATTGCACATAATTTTTTACGACGGTCACTAGAGGTATAAAAAGACTTTTTTTTGTTAAAATCGATCTTACGGTATTTGTTTACGTGACTGCTGTCAATATTGAAAATAAATGTTATAGTGCGGCTATATTTTTTTAGCTTCACGCTGTATCTGTCACGTTGCAGGGTAGGCAAAAGGAACCTGGGAACTTAGTGTTAAGAACACGAACGCGGATCGGTGAGCAAAGTATGTAAAACTAGTCTTTACTCTGTCTATTATTATATACGAGATAATTAACGGGATTAAACGTGCAGCTTTATACCACAAAAGCAGAGTGTCTTTTCTCTATATGTATTCTTCTTCATAAGATAAATAAAGCAAAGTTAATAATTATGGGGAAAAAATTACGGTGCGGAACTGTCAATAGGTACTCGAGTAGCCCTCACATTTGACCGGGCAAGTAGTTGTTGACGTTGGAAGGACATAGGGCTCAAAGGTAAGACAGTATGTTTGCTAATTTATTATTAGCACAGATATGCTTACAATCCATACATTCTTTTTTGAGGCCAGTCGTGGCACAGCACAAACGTGCGACTGTGAGTGCGACAGGTAGTGTCTTAATGGGAACGGAGTGTCTTGACACTATATTCCCAGGATTCTTCAGCCTACCCTACATACATACGGAATACAGCGTGAAACTAAAAACAACTTATTATTAGTCTATAGGTACATTTTTATGAATATGTTTGAGGACTGTATACAGTCACCGTAGGTTCTAATCCAGTTCTTTAATTTTATAATATTTACAGCATATTACTGAATAAAATACCAATGTAAGAAACAATTTGAAAAAATTGTATGGATAATAATAATTATTAATTAACTCGCATTCATATAATCGAAAGAAAGTAAATATAGAAAGTCACTTTGTGTTCTGAATTCTTAACAATAGATAGTGTTAGTGTCTATTTATATAATATATAACTATGTTTACATAATTCTATGGTGGCAGCAGGTTCGATTATATATTTTTTATTTATTGTCCGCTAGCGACCTATACGCGGCTTCGCCCGCGGTTATTGTTATGCTACATTATTGTAAAACTTCATTTAAATATTCTTAGCAGTTTTTGCGTGAAAGCTGAACAAACAAAAGTTTTTAAGCCTTTTCAAGGCTTAAGAAAACTTCGCAGATGTTGATGGAATGTCTGGAATGGAATGTCTCAACACTTGGTTCTTTCTATCTACCATGAAAAAAATGTTTTCTTCTAAATCAAATCAAATCAAATCAATTTCACGCTGTATCCCGCACACAGCATGAAACCTAGTTCCCAACTTTCCGTCGAGTTCTGAAGGCATTTCTTGTTGAGTGGCGGATTTTTTTTATTTCCTCAAATGGGGATCGAACACACAACCACACACTTTACGGTCACACTTTGTGCCCCTGCGCTACGCCTGCCCTGGATTTACTTCTAAAATTAAAGTTAAACTACTTTTACCACCTATTAAGTGTAAGCAAGAGTAGCTGATACATTATCAGCACAACTTAGGCTAGTCTCAAAGGCACAACAAGTGAAATAAATGTTCACGTCGTACGTCATGATGTCACCCGATTAGTCATAATAAAGATAGTTCTGCCCAATCCACGATCACGTAGGTCATGTACATATTTGTAAATATTATGTTATACTTATTCGTTTGAGAATATATGCGTTGGTTGTGGATACGACTCCCACCTGGAGGAATATAACATTATTTTAAAAATCAGCTTCACGCTGTATCCCACACACAGCAGGGTAGGCAGAGGGAACCTAGTGTTAAGACACTCCGTTCCCCACTTTGGGGCTGTTCAAGTATTACGTAAGAAGTTTTTTGCAATTATTGACCCTCAGTCATCACCCCCCCTCTCCTATGTCATCAAAAATAAGCAATCCTCTTAAAAATATTTCATTGAACACGTATTTCGTGGTTTATTTTAATACCTCCCACCCCCCATGTCATCAAAAATAAGCAAACCCAAGACTCCCCCGCCCCCCTACAGTGCTTACGTAATACTTGAACGGCCCCTTTCCGCCCAGTTCTGGTGGTAGTGGAAATGAAAATATAAATGTAAATAAATATTTTACTTCCTCGAGTGGGGATCGAACCCACAACCAGTCGATTTTACAGTCACACATTGTGCTCCTGCGTCACGATTGTCTCAAAATTATTTTCATTTCAAATTTTAAATGATTGATTGCGTATATTTAGTATTATAAGAGGCCGTTCGTGGCGCAGGGTCGATTTTTACATATATATTTTTTTTTATTATATTATATATTTCTCGCTCTGGTGTCGAGGCGCGGCGTTGAGTTCTGACACTCAGCGCTCTCCAGAAATATGTTCAGAATTCGGCAGAATATGAGAAACGAAGTATCTTAACACTATGTTCCCTCTGCCTACCGTGACATGTGTGGGATAAAGCGGATTTAATTTAATTAATTTCATTTAATATTATACATTTTTGGAAACCCCAAAACTTTGTAGTAGTCCGTGGTAACGGATACATTAATTTAAGTAATTTAACAATTTGCAAATTTAGATCTTATTAATTCCATGTTTTACAAAACTGCATTAACATTAAAAATAAAATATATTACTTAAAAGATTATCTAACCGTATCACTCTTCTATAGTTACACTATCAAGAAAATATAGACATATGTTATCTTATGTTAAGGAAGTTGTAGTCCATAACATCGTTTTTGTGGATTATTTAAAATAAATATACAATGTAAGGGCCCGAGTTCTCTGTGACCATCACACCCGGTACAAGTGAATTATATCAAAACGATTAATATGTTGGAAATTTTATTATTAATCGATACTTTCTAATGCAAAAATAATCTTTCAGTTCGAACTAGTAGTTCCTGAGATTAGTGCGTTCAACCAAACAAATTCGACAGCTTTATAATATTAGTAGGCATATATAGATTCTTCAGTACATTTATCGCACTTTTCGATTCATACAAAATATTCGCCAACACATCCACTGCTCATTATTATGCATTAAATTCAAATAATTTAGATAAGATATAAGTTGTTGTAGTTTTTTTACTTTAGTAAAAAAATTGACTAGATAATAGCATATTTGAAAATTGATTCATCATGCCAACATTATAAATTTTTATTTGCTTGGATTTAGATTACAAGTAAAAAATTGAAAAGGTAATTTAATTGTTTCTAACTTACAAACAGACATATAATAGTTACAAATAGTTATAAATAAAAAAATCTCTTTTTTAAGATTTACGCTGTATTGCATAGCAGAGGGAACCTATTGTTAAGACACTCGGTTTCGCACATTGCCCAATTTTCGAGACATTGCCTGATAAACGTTGGAAATTAAACGTCGCGCTTTGTCTTTCTCCCAGAGTGCAAATATGGAAATAATTCGATCTTTGTAACATTATTCCTAAATGAAAAGAATTTTACCTTTTCATAAAATAGAACTCGATAAAATACAAAATTAACCTTATATTTTCATAATTTAGATTTTATTTCTTGATCGAGATCTAGATCAGAACTTCGTGGATAAATGGAAAAAAAAACCTACAGTAACTTATACAAACGCTAAGCAGAGCTGACAGTGAGATATTGTACGAACAAACATACTGAACTTAATCCTAAACAATCGATGACGGATATATATACAAATTTGTTGAAAACTGGTAAATATTTGCCTCTAAGAACATTTTTTATTTTTAAATATGTGATAAATTGCGGCAAAGGTAAGTGGGTGGTGGCCTTCCATACTCTACACTAGATGAACGAACTCGATATTTTTAAATGCCTGTTTTTGAACATCTGCCCTGTTCGCAAACTATTAGATTTCATTATTAGGATAGTATAGGATTGTAGGACAGCTGATTTCTTGCAAATGTGTTGCGTTGCGCACGCGCAGGCACATTCCGCTGTAAGGCACTTTTGTGTTTAGATTTTGATTGTGCTTTATTTTTGTGATTGCTTTTTTTAAATCTTTTAATAAAATGTAGAATAAATAAAACATAATGTTATATATTTAATTATATAATAATACAGTGTGGTAAGCAAAAATGTTTTTTTTTGTTTCAGATTCGTAGAAACTTCGTGGGAGCAGCGCTACAAGAAGCTTTATCGTTACCTAAATTTCGAATTTAAATTACTTCTATATATAATAGAAAAATTATAAACACAAAAAGATGTAGTTTAGTTTTTTTGTAACATTCGCAAAAATATGAAAGGTGATGGAAATATGATCAGAATATGGGAGTAGTTTTAGAGTGGCGGCTCTTTAACTACTTTCATTTGTTTGTATGGATATCGTATGGACTTTGAAAGAGTTTGTGGTGTTGTGAAAAAAGGAAACTCCGTTAAAAGTGTTGTATATTTATTTTATATTGTATTGTTGTATATTTATGGACTGTATAAATATTGTATAGTTTTAGTTAGGGACGAACTTGGCTCTTTTCTATATTTCTAATAACGATACAAAATTCATAAAATCATTTAATTTTTATATAAATTTAACAAATATCTTTCAAAATTTCAGATACACGACGCCACAATCACTTCAAGGGTCTAAAAGTGATCAACTTCCGTTTCACCAATAAAGTACTTCAGAATGAAGTGGACGAAGCCATCCTTAATCTACATATACAAGAGCTAGAACCTAAGCATAATATTACTATAACAGAAGACCATTTTACTATAAATATCCAAGTAAACAGGGTCACACGGAACAGTCAAGGGAGTAAGGCATCAGTGCCTTACGCTGAGAGTGCAGTAAAGTTGTCTAGGAAAGATTTGAAAGTTGGTAAATGGGTTAAAGTGAATGTAACCAACATGGTAGCGGAGTTCTTCAGGTTGCCGAGAGACAACCTGGCGATTGTGGTGAGAGTACAAGACTCAAAGAATAGGATGAGCTTGGTGGTTCCACACCCGAGCTCAGAATCAAACAACGCGTTGGTAAGTTCATCTTGATATCAATAATAATATATATCTACTAATATGATAAATCTGTACAGTTTGTTTGGGTAGATCGCGCTAATCTCAGAAAGTATTTGTTCGAATTGAAAAATGCTATTTAGTATTTTAATATTCATTCATATTCATCTACATATATATCTACGATATTGATACTGAACGAATATTTTTTTATAAATATAACTAGAAAAGTTATGTAATTTTTTACTTTAATTAAATAAATAACTTTAATTAATTAAACCCTATTTTACATGGGGACTTACTAAAATAGCTGTTTAATCTGGCACTATGAGTAGAGATTTTTATGGTNTGTGTGTGTGTGTTGTAAAGAAATAAAAAGAAAATCGAGAATAATTGGAGTAGGGCTAGAATTATATCCAATTTTCCCTTTCCTTTCCTTGTATAAAACCTCCTATTTATATAATATCAATTGTTATTTGCTGTTAAAATTTATGAATCACTCCACATTCAATTCTCGGTAAATTTCAATTTCAATATTACTTATACGATAATGACAATAAAAATGTCATAAATTACCTTTTTAAAGCTAACATAATTTTTAATATCTGCCCCCGTATATATCGAATTGACCCATTACCAGGTCAATATTTAGGTCAATCGACTTCATCTTCATACTTCGTTTGAGTATTGATAAAAAAAAATGTATATTGTCAAATTCTGTTTTATGATTTTTAAGCAAATTTAGTTCATTTTATAATTTTTTTACAACTTTATATTTTTTTCCATATACTCGTAAGTGTGTAGGCAAGGGAAACGGAGTGTTAAGACAGAAATTACGTACGCCACGCGCTGCCTAATTTTGAAGATATTGCGTGTTGCGTGATTCAACGCCATGCTTTTTTAACAGAGCTCAGAATCGAAATTAATTTATTTTCTCTCGAGTGGGGACCGAACCCACAACCATCAAATCTGTTCTCCCTGCCGTCCCACACACCAAACTATTGTATTAATTTCTAAGAATATTTGGAATGTTTATTGATTTGCCGGCTATTTATAACAGTAGCTATAGGTACAAGTTTCTTTATCTCATTATGCCAGTAATGTTAATAAATTGATACATTTAAGAATGGTTTGTCGCTATTGTGATTCTGTATCTCTCACCCAGGAGTGGGAACTACGTTCGATTTTATTCCATTATAATTATCTGCTTGTTTTTGAGGCTAGTTGTGGCGCAGGGGCACAAACTGACTGTAAAATCGACTGGTTGTGGATTCGATCCCCGCTTGAGGTAATGAAATATAATTTAAACACATAATTTTTTAATTTGTTCGCTCTGGTATCGATGCAAAGCAAGCGTGGAGTTCCGCCACTCAACACACAATGCTTCTAGAATTAGGCGGGAAATGGGGAACAAAGTGTCTTAATAATAGGTTCCCTGTGTGCCTAATTGTGATGCTAATTTATTAATTTTTTTAATCATCGTTTTTATACATTTATAAAAGTACAGATCTGTATAGTATTGTCTAATATCAAGACATTGAACAATAAAAAAGCGAAAACTGTCTTAAAAATGAATTGATTGTTATTATAAAAACCCACTGTTAAACTAATTATTGGATTAAACTTTTTATATGTTAAGATATAGTAGAATTTCAACATTATGTCATTTACCATATTATTGTCAATAGTATATAAACTTAAGATAATCCTTTAAATTAAAGCGTATCAGGAAGTGTTTCGGATGACGTAAACTGTATGCGACTTGCGACTGTTGCCAATTAGTAACTAAATTATAAACATAAAAAATTATCGTTGATGACCTATAAAGCAACTACGTCGACTTGTCTTTACTATATCCAAGTTTCATTAACTTTAAACTTTTGTTTCAGATGCCATACGTAGAAATAAGTCTAAGGGACAATTCACATAAAAGAACAAGAAGAATGATTGGAATGGATTGCACTGAAAACTCAAAAGAAGTCAGATGCTGCAGGTACCCGCTGTCTGTGAACTTCGAAGAGTTTGGATGGGACTGGATCATAGCGCCGAAACAATACGACGCCAACTACTGCAGTGGGGAGTGTCCGTATAGTTTCATGCAGAAGTATCCTCATACTCATCTCGTTCATTTGGCCGCTCCTCAAGGAAGTGGTGGGCCTTGCTGCGCCCCCAGGCGTATGAGCAGCATCTCCATGCTATATTTCGATCACGATCTGAATATAATATACGGAACTATCCCTGGCATGGTAGTGGACAGCTGCGGCTGTTCATAGCAACTGCTCCATCAATTATTTGGATTTACACTTTTGGTTCAAAAATGGTCTAACCTATCAAATTTTGGACTTAAAATTATGTAACATGAAGATTAAGATTTGAGTTTCCTTTCTTCACTTGTGGCTTTAAGTGTAGTGTTCTTATTGTGATACATTCGGTTGAAGACTGCGGTGCGGACCCTTGTGGTGTGTGTGTGACTATGGACGTTATTACACTAGTTCTAGTTCGAATTTCATTTCATCACAACGTTGGATTCATCCCAGTTTAGACCTTCCATTTATTTTCGCGAAACTAAAACAAAGCAATAGTATCTACTTATATATCTCGCGTATTCTTGTCATTGATGCGTTATTTATGCGTTTTGTATACATTTAGATATCAGCATCGACAGCATTACTCTCATTCTTCTATTTGATATTTATCTCTATATAAATTTCTTTACATTACTTCAAAAATGGCATTTATTTTCGAAATTAGTTCTTAAAATTTAGTTTGTAAGTTATATTTTCAATTGTAAGTAGCTAAAATGTGACACAGGCACAGTGTTTGTTGTGATTTCAAATAAAACTTATACTTTAATCAATAGTGCGTTGAACTGCCAAGAAAATAACAATAGAGAACGTACAAGGCTCATACATACGATGGCCACCTTAGAGAACCGCGAGGTTTTTGAACTATATTGTTAAACAAGCAATCACTTAAATAATACAAATTATGTAATAATTGAAAAAAATCTTTGTTTTTTTATATTTTTTATGAAAACAGTACTGTGCCTGTGATAACTGTCCTCAAGTCATCAAAAACTGTCATTTTAGTTAGATCAGTTTAGGAGTTAGCGCCTAAAAATTTTTCTATGAAATTCTAATTTTAAGTAGATAGGTAGTTTATGTAATTTCGATGTATTTCTTTAAAATGTATTTGTGAAAAAAAAAGTTCTTGACATCATTTGGATCTCGTGCAAAATTCTATTTCTACTGTAGTTATAGCGGGTGGTGCTTAAACGTAGGACATTACTTGTTCGGTGCCTATCCTTTGAAAAAAAAAACGTATTAAGTCGAAGATTAGTTTTTTTTAGCTTTCGCATAAGTTTTAGAAAAGTTTCGGATTTAGATTTTCAAAATTAGATCTCATTTGGAGGTTCGTTTGTGTGCCTCGTGACAGATCTCCCTTGCGTTTGAGGTGTTTTTTTTAATAGCGGTTTTGAAATGTTTCTTTACAAACATTATTGTAGTGTTAAGTGAGTTGTTCTATGTTTACCGTAACCGATGGATATTGTCGAAATTTTAACTAACAAATTTGTGTCATAAGATTAATGAAATAAATTTTTCAATTCATAATTTTTTATGGTATTTTTATTTCTTTTAATTGCATTAAATTTTGCACGACTATCAATAATATTAAAAATAAGTGAAAAATAAGTAAAAATAAGTGAAAACATACAAAACTCTTTTACTTACATCCATTCATCAACCAGATATAAACTGAAAATCTTCTAGCGGCTGAACATATTTTCTTGAATAATTAATAGCTAAGTATAATTTTGAATAAATCATATCTCAAACACTATCGATTTATCCATTTCGGAGCTACTACGTTACAGACAAATTAAAAAAAACCTAGTTTATGTATACGTAAAGAAAAAGGCAAGCAAAGGGTGTGATATAATAAAAGACACAAGTCCATCCGCGGTCATCCTTTCAGAACAGCCGCTCTTTATTTATATAAACTTTAAATTATTTACACATTCTGTTCGTTCTACTTTACATTAATATCAACGTTATTAAAATACAATTAAAACAAAAAAATAATAATATATAACAGAAACACACATACATGTACATACAATTAGTTACGAAAGTGGGAGAAATAGTCGGACTAGTATACCCAATTACAAAAAATAAGCCCCCCCACATTATATATGTATATATATATATTTTTAGTTTGATTTCCTCTAAAAAAAGTATTTCATAAATGTTGGCATTTAAAATATAAATTATTGTGTTTGAAAAAAGCCAACAGTTTATTAAACACTTCAGTCTAAGTATTGCTTAATCGATTCAAAATATACAAGAAAACAACGTTGCACCTGTATATAGGTAAGAAACAATTCCTTATGTTATTGTTGTACAAAAGGTCATGGCATTTAAAGACACGATCGACTCGTGTACAGTACGCTCGATGAGTCGTGGCCGCCCTGAAGTTAGATGTAGATAACTGACAGATTTGATTTTAGGATTTATCTTTTGATGAATTACTTCTCGAGTGAACAATGCGCAAAAGTTCGGGAAGCCAAGACTCTAACAACTTCAGGGCGGCCATAACTCATCGACCGAACTGTACTCACCTAAATCCTAATTTACAAGAGAGTGCACAACATCGAGTGGTGTCAGTCTATAATAAGTTGGATGGATTATTAAAATCTCTATAGCGTCAAGCGTAAAAAAAACTAAAATAAAAAAAATATCGGTATGGCAGTGTTTTCGTTGAAAACTTAACCTTACACGAAACATCACAGTTTTCAAACTTAAAATATTAACAAAAATCGAAGGAAACGCACATGAATGCCATGATCCGATAGAGTAGTAAGGTCACACAGGAGGTTACACGAGTGTCTAACGCTAAGTATGTACAAGGCCGGCGCTCACGCGACTGAAACTTTGAGCCGTTATTTAAATAGGATCACAGTGGAAAAAGTGATTTAAAGATACGTTTACAATCTAATCTATAAATATATAACGTCCACATTATGGCAAGGTTCTACATAAACGCTATCACCTGTCAGTGACACTAAACTATGCTACGTTTATAGTCATTTCGCTATCTGTACACAATCACGGGGCCGAGTTATAGCACTATTTTAGAAGCCTTAGAAGGTTGAGGGGCAGTACTCTGCTCGACTAAGAGACAGTTCCCTGTTCAGAAGATCATTTGAGAGACACTTCCTTGTTTAAAGTTCGGCTGCAAAACAGTTCTTCGTTTAGAAACTCGGCTGAGAAACAGTTCTCGGGTTAGTTTGTGGCTGGTAGGAATCGTATGGCGCGTGTGGTTCTAAATGGCAAACAACATTATTCTCTCCATTGAGGACGGCCGCCAACGCCCTCATATTGCTCTCTGGCTGGTGGTAGGGATGCATCAGTCTACCACTCTCATATCGTGGATCGTATGATCGATCTAGTGCATCCCATTTGCCGTACTTCCCATAATGTTCCTCGTGATGGTGCCTGTCTCCAGGGCTATATGAGATTAGTGGCCGATGGTCTCCGAAGAACTTGGAGCCGGACGACCCGTGGTGTCCAGGGTTCTGCCGGCAGTTATCGGGTCCGGAATTATCGTCGGACATGTCCGACATAAGCGTCTCGTTTCTTTCGATCTCTTCATACACTGGGTCATCTTGTATTACTCGAAATTCTTCTGAACCCCGTCTGTATATCCTTCCTTGCTGGGAAGCTATTTCGGAGTACGTGTGATTCATATTTTGGCTGCCGTGGTGGTGATGATGTTTTCGTCGGTTGTCGTCTTTGTAATGTTTCCGAAAAATCATCTCCTGACTTCCGGGCGAATGCTGAGACATGAAAACGTGGGGATTTCTAAAGTCGTGGTTGTAGCTCCTGGTCGTTTGGTATCCTTGATGATGGAGTGGACTTTCCTCATCCTTGATCACGTGTCTAGGGGATCCGGGAGCTATTTGGCCATCACAGTCCGGGTATGGACTATGAATGTGGCTTTGTTGTGCCAGCTGACGAGAAAGCGTGTCGTGATGAGGTAGAGTCGAGGAGTTCACTGGATGATGCTTAGAAGAAGTGTTCTGTAAAAAAAACGTAATATATAGAGTAATTTGTTTATAAGTTGCATGTTGTAATAAGTTAATAATCAAATCACACAATGATTTAAGCAATGACAATTTACTGTAAAACATTAAAGACAGCTCAAGTTTTTAAATTTATTCTGATACAGTTCTAAGTAGAGCTTGTTAGCTTTTTAAACATCTTCATATTAATTGTGTGATCCTTAGCTTGTGCTATTTTAAAAAGAAGAAAAGAAATCTGATTACTTTTAATTTCCGTCAGATCGATTACAAAGTGACATATGAAGTTTTATCAAACAACAACAAAACGAGAAAAATAAATATAAAGGAGCATAAAAATATGTCACCAGTATTTTTTACAACAGATGCGAAACAACCTAATGATTTACGAATAAGATGAGATTACTACTTAAACATTACTAGATTTAGAGATCTATAGTTTACGAAATTTCTACTAATAGACAAATAACTTTAATTATATGAAATTAGTTTTCTTTTTATTTTTGATCGATTTGACGGATGAGGAAAGTGTCTGCGATGTAATTAAAATTAGAAGGAGCTGGGATGGGCTACATGTGCGTGGTTCATGCAATGTTAGGTCATGCAGTTAGGCTACGCTTAAGTAAGATCTCTAAAACCATCACCTGAAAGATTTTAAATATAAATACGAATAATACATAATAAAATAATAATAAAAATATGTGTTTTCATTACTATAGATTCTTGAAGATAACCAGAATTATTATACTTGTGAGAATGTTTATTTCAATTGCGGCTATTTCCTTGGAGAATAAGGGTTTTATAATCGGAAACGAATTGTCGTACACAAAATAAAATCGAATAATTACACAAAATAAAATAGAAATACTTCATCAATTTTCCTTACAAATAATGAAAACTAAAAAAAAATAAATAAATCCGACGTAAATCCTTCCGGTGGCGAGATCTTACCAAAGCCGTCGAAAGCCCTCCCCTCACCTTCCACACATTCGTGTTCACAGTCCACTCGTTCCCGCCAATTGAGGCCGCCATTTTGTTTGAATAGCAAGATGGCGACCGCGATCGAAGGTTCTGGTAATCGCTGGGAACTTCGATATTATTCGTATTTCTGTAGCTATGCATTGACGCAATGCTTTGTGAATGGGAGCTACTGTGTGGTATTTGTGGGGGATTTCGCATCTCTTCGTTTGGTACGTATATTGGGGCGGTGGGACGTATCCATCTTGACGCTTCCGGTTGTAAGTTGTAACTCTGTTGTATATAATATAAATGTATATATAATGGTCTGTATTAAAAAGTTGTATGTATGGTTACTTCATCTTTAGTGAATGAGCTTTCGAATTAATAATAAAATAGTATACAAAGTACAATTAACATACAACATTTTGATAAGACACAAATATAAATAATCTACGTACACATAATATAATATGATACGACCGTAAAGTTATTGAATTCTGAAAGAGCTACGAAAGTCATACGCATAATATAGAGATAGGATTTGGTATCGATAATGACCCATTAGATGCACTACCACCATTACTATATTAATTGTTAGTTATCTGTGAAGCATTAGTTAGTTGCTTAGAAAGAAAAAAAATAAAACTTACCGTTTTTACGTACACATAATCTTTACACAACGTTAGTTAAACACTTAAGAAAAAAAACTGAGCTGTCTTTTAGTCACTGAAGCCAGAGTGTTTTGGTGGTATATATATGTATATATTTTTTTATATTTTGGGTAATTTTGATAATCCTATCTCTATATATGCGTACGAACCTTGTTGGACATTCTGTCGATATCCCGACGGGTACCGGCCACTTCCTGAGTTAATTGGATTTCTTAAATGAGACATTGGAGCTGATTCCCTTTCCGGGATATTATGTGAAAAATTTGACGTAGCATTGAGAGTGGGACCGAAATTAGGTCCAAAATTTTGATTATCTTGGGAATTTCTACGGTTTCTATGTGGATGATAGTTATGAGCGGCGGCGGCTGCCGCAAAGGACGCTACTGACGCGTTGTTGATAACATTGTTGTTATTATGATTGTTGTTGTTAACAACAACGTTAAGAGTGTTGATCACGAGGTTGTTTGTTGTAGACGCTGACACGGACGTGCTCGCTGAGTTCTGTTCAGAATTTAATAACTTTTTAATTTAGTTTTTATATAAAATTATGTTGTATATATATGTATGTAAGTTAAAACCATGTGTAACCTTCCACCGTGTAAAATATTAGCTTTTTATGATACTATAATTAAGAATATATGTGTAAACTACTAAACTATTTACTTTAAGCCTCTTGAGCACAATGATTAAACACTAAACATATACATATCCCCGACCATTCCCAAACAGGATATTTCTAAAAATTATTGTTAGATTCTTTTAGTTTTTGTTTTGCTTCACGCTATATCCCGTACCGCGGGATTGGCAGAAGGAACCCAGGAGTTTAGCGTTAAGACACTATCGTTTCGTTCGCTGCGCTTTGCCAAAGTGTGTATAATGTGTATGTATAATAAAAAGTAATTGATATAAATACGATGTTATTATATACCGATGTTAATTTAAACCTTGTTATATGCGGGCCTAAAATTTAAATGACGCTACAAATTTGTCTGAATATTCAAATCCCATTTAAAATTTAAACCTAACCTTACAATATAGTTAGATTTGTATCTTATAATAAATAACATAAAATTTTAAAACTTATTTGTGCTCTAACCATATATTATATACCACGTGTTAAATTACAAAAATATGCATAAATAAATATATTTTTATTTATGGAAAGGGAAATATATAGAAACATAAAAGTTTAAATGTAAAAAAAAATTAACGGGATTCGAACCAACGATTTTTGGAAACCGTCCTCCAAGCGCTTTAACCAGAGTATGGGTAATGCACTTTTTCTAAATGATACTTACGGTAACATCACGAGGATCGACAACATCCTCGTTGTCAGCCGTATTTTGGTTGTATCTCCGACTCTTGACGGAGCCCTGGCGCGTGTCCACGTGCGTGCTGGAGGCGGGGTTGCCGGTCATCTTGAGGCAGCAACTCAGCCACGAGTACCGACGGCATATGCGGATGAATTCTTTTTGGAACTGTGGATTGTATATGTGCAGATATAAATAATATTCATTTTAAGTAAGAATGTCCGTGTATGATGATTATTTTAAGATTAATTAAAAATGAACGTTTCGCATCTTTCTAAAAAAAAAACTACTTTTCTATATTTTACACACGACATTGGTAATGAAAATATTTGATTATATGATAAAACACAAATTTAACTTACAATTTCATTTTGCAGGCAATAAAAGATGAATATGAAGAGTCCTTGTAATGAATTTAGTATAGTGAATACATATGCGAAGATGACTGTTTGTTCGTTGATGTAAAGTAGCCCAAAAGTCCAAGTTAGACCCAAAATGACCGCGAGTACCATTGAACTGTAGAGCCACACCCTGGAAATATAAATATAGAGTTTAAAATTCCCGACAACAGATAAGATAATTATGGTTTTCATTTAAATTTAATATAGTATTATGTTTAAGATCATCAATCAGACAATCATTTAACTAACAAATATAGAAACTTTCTCTTTTTAAAAAAGTAGTTTAAGTTTAAAGAAGTAGTTTAGAAAATAAAAAAAAAACAATAGATCCAATCCTTTAAAAAAAACTCTTACTAAAATTGCATGCAGCTTAGCTATAGTCTTTTGCTTAACCTTTGAATAAATAACGTCCAAATTTCCAAAGTAATATTTACCTTATTTTATATATTTTTGTATTGTCCTTCGCTTTAATTGAGACCGTTGAATGGTGACACATCATGTAACCGACTAAGCCTAAGCAGAACCAGTTAGCCTGAAAGAGAAAATTCAAAATTAGCTTTTCACTGTTGTTCATTACTATCTTCTAGGACAGAAATTTTGCTATCCCCTGGTTGAAAGAAAAACTTTTGTAAATCTTTGTAGAAATGTTTAACTTACAGATTGTTAAAGAAAGCTATTTAAAAGAACACAATTATCTTACACATAGTAGTATAGGTTCAGTCTTTCTGACAAATTCTTAAGGAATTACGTGTTGAGAGGCTGAACTCAACGCCGCGTAAAAAAAACAATTTTCTCTACAAGGAACAACTTACAGCAACAACAATAGCAGCAGGCCCAACGAAGCTCATGATCATCATGTTATCAGTTGACAGCCAACAGTGGTTCTCTGTGCCGTAGCCGCGAGGGTATATCGCAGCTGATATCGACACCACGAGCAGTGGAGTGATGTACGCGCCGGCGCAGTACCAGCGAGCTCGGGGACGTTCGGGTTCGAATACTTCTACTAGCATGGCGTAAAGGTGGAAACCTGGAAAATACAAAATAAAAAATGTGTTTAAAACTAGTAAGTGGGTATTACAGATTGATTTATGACGTCACGCTGTATCTCGCATTTAGCAGGGTTGACAGAGGGATTCTAGTGTAAGATGCACAGTTCCCCACTCTCGGCAATTTTCGACATATTCGACATACTCGTATTTCAATCGAAACCACATAAATACATAAATGGCCGAATAATTAGTAGAAACTAATAGGCCTTTTTGAAGATAATTAAGTTGCCAAGAAGTTGTTATTTTCTAAATTTTTATACGGAATAAACAAAGTTTTTCACAAATAGGTAGTCTAGTCTAGTGTATGTTGTATATATCATTCACTCAGCTATTAATAGAAGAGTTTACATAATATTAAGATACTTTACCTTCTAAAAACATCCAAGCAAAAGCTGCCAAAAAGAAATAATGCAGTAATCCAGCTATGACTCCACACATTGTACTGTTTTGCGTCTTATCTATGCCACACATGAAGACTATCTCAGCGATTAAGAGACAAAAACACAGGTTTTTGTGTATGAAGACTCGATCAGACTGGAAAACATAATATCAATATTATTATTATTATACTTTGAAAAAAAATAAAGTTATTTCATATTTTATAAGTATTTATCATTTAAACTGAGTTAATATCATTGAATTACAGGAATATCTAAATTTTGAAAAAGAGGTGCGGGTACAGAGTTTGCAACAAATTATTATATGTAATATAAGATACATATTAAGGCCGGTCGNGAGTGTCTTAACACAAGGTTCCCTCTGCCTACCCTGCTGTGTGCGGGATACAGCGTGAAGCTGATTTATTTTTTTTATTTTATTTTATTTAAGATACATACAATTTATTCCTATATATTTTTCTCATATTTTGTGAAGAATTCCTTTAATTTTTGTTAAACTCTAACTACAATCATCAATTATCATTTTTCTAATTATATAATCCCTATAATAAAAAAAATCTATATAAACTCACCTTCATATTCCTAACAAACTGGAACACAAATATGGCAATGACTAAAGCAACGATAGATATGCTACAACCAATCGAAGTAATTAATCTTAATGCCATCTCGTGTGTGGAACTCAGAGGCACTCCATGCACGTCCATTAATATTGCGAAATTAGTTAAATGTGAACATGCACAGCCTGTGTGTGTTCTGTTCGACCATTCTACTTGACAGCCTTCTGATGACCAGCCACTGAAAATTATAGATTTTTGTTGATTACTGCCATGTAAGATTAGCGATCCACCTATGGTTTTGCCAGCTTTAAATTATTGTTATATAATAGCCAAATTATATGAAACCATTACATAAATTTTAGGATATATATTATTTTGTTGTATAAGATATGTTACTATAGTTTTATTTAAATCACATCAGTAATTTTGCGTGAAAGTGGAACATTCGAGTGCATTTATCCATTTTCACATTTGTAATATTATTTCGCGATGAAAAGTGTTTTTTATATGGTTTTTTGGATATAGTTATTTTTTCTTATTAAATGTATAATTATTAAATATTGTATAGTAACAGAGATTTAATATACCAATCTTTTTTTCTGCATATTAGCAAACATTTTAAATAGAAGAACTTGTGGTCATATAAAGTCGAAATATATTAGAACAAAAAGTATAATGAACTTACTGTAACGTGTAGTCCCAGAAAACACAAGCTGGGTTAGTTAAGTTTTCAGTCTTCAAATGTTTCATAGTTAATCGTACCATTTGTGACAGTTGTATGTGCCGCCCGTTGCCTAAACTTGCTGATATTACCTAAAAATAAGATAAATTTTTAATATTAATTATACTTCAAGAGTTCAGGGTTCGATGATTACACTACTCTTTTTATTTTTCTTTTTTATCTTCACTCGTTTATAGCAGTGTAGGCGGAGAGAATATTGTGTTAAGATACTCAGTTTCGCCTGCCAAGTGAATAAGGGGTAACGCAAATGTATTGGTTTAAAGAAAATTTATAAATTTTTACATATAAAGTTATATGGGAAACATTACTGGATTTCAATATGTTCAAAAATAAATAATCTCAGTAAATAAATTATCTTTCTTATTATAAAGTCTGTATATATAATATATACTCGTATATATATACAGTTATGATTATTGTAATTAGAAAAAAGTCTTTTCCATAAATAAAAAGATAACAATAAAAATATTTTGTGTGTTTCAATAGCGCTTGGTATGGTTTCCAAGATGCACGGGTTCTAATCTCGCTACGTATTTTTTTTATACATCTCTGAATATATATATTTCTCTATTACTTACCTTAGAGTTTAAAACTCTTGTAATATTCTTCTTTTCTCGTTCAGAATTAAGGCTGATGGAAGATCCATCAGTGGAATAAGCAGCGAATTCAGGATTTTTACCAAAAGTTGGTGGTAAAATCTGTTCTAAACCATCAAAGGCGAAGAAAACTATTCTCACAAGGTCTACTTGATGATTTTCTGAAAGTAAAGGATTGCTTAGGAAAAATTTATTACTATTAACTAATAGTATATATTAAAAGGGAGAGGATGGTATAACTTTTTACACTTGTTTTTTTTTTTGAGATCACAATATATTAAAATATAAACCAATATTATAGTAAAGTAATATTGAACACTTAGGGAAAAAAAATATTTAGAAAATTTGACTCGGAAGGTTTAAGAAGGCGCGAGTTTAAACACCGCTACGTCAAATTATTATACGTTATCTAAACAATTATTTAACCTTAATGGAAATTAAAGTCTTATAATTAATTTACCTAGTAGAGCAGCTTTCGGTATAGTGATAGTGTCTTCAGAAGCTTTCCACTGTTCCTGTGCTATTAGAGACGGGAACGTTTCGTCTTCAACATTCTTTACTTCTAAAACTCGTACTGATAAACCTAGAATAGATATATAAAACAACATAAATAAAAATCTTGCATAAATATAATAAATTTATAAGTTTTTAAAATAAACTAAGTAGAATTTAAGAATACAATTTTTTTAAATTTATTTTAAACTGAAACAATCCACTATTTATCGTTAAGAAATTACTTGAAGTAATAAGACCACCTTTACATGTATTTTATATGCATATATATTTAAATTTTTAGTATTTTTCATATTTATATGAGTACAATAAACACAATCTTATTCTATTCTAAGTAATCTTTATTAAATTTATACTTGATACTCACTCCATTTTTTTTGGTTTTACATTTACTATTACTATATTGAAAATGTAATAATTTTTTTTTATGCAATATCGTTATTATACATTTCCTGACCGTTAGTGTTAAAGTTATTTTGAACTATAAATAACAATTTATAATAGACGTAAAATATGTACTTACATATATTTTTAACGGTTTGTAAAATAGTTTTTTCTGTTGTAATAGCATCGGCTAGTAAGAACGCGTTTTCTTCCAACTGGGTCAATAAAGCACTGGCCACTCTGTTTTGGGCATCTGCACTAAGATCTGACCAGCACGCTCTCTGGCTTTCTTCTAGAAGATTCGAGCCTAGGAAAGGGAATAGAAGATTAGTTAATACAACACAAATGTTTCGCACCTTTTCAGAAGATTTGAGAATTGTTTTTATTTTTTTTCTTTAATATTTATATTATTTAAATTCAAAGCATTGCGTGGCAAGTGTTGGGATTCAACGCTGCGCTTTGTCATACAGAGCGGGGAAATGCAAATGATATAAATACAACCAATTCCGCGAGTGCGGACTTGAATGGGACTGAGCCCACAAATCGTCGAAGTTACAATCAATAGGTACTTATAATAATATTTTTTTCAATTCGTGTTCTTACTTTCTGAGATTATCACAGTGAAACAATTTTCAGCGTTATATGACTACAGAAGTATAAGATTAAGTTAAAAAATCAACTTCACGCTATATCCCGCACACAGCAGGGTAGGCAGAGGGAACCTAGTGTTAAGACACTCCGTTCCCCACCTTCTGCCGAATTCTGGAGGCATTGCGTGTTGAGTGGCAGAACTCAAGCCGCGCTTAGCCTCGACACCAGAGCGAAGAAATGGAAATATACATTTAAGTAAATATTTCATCTCCTCGAATTGGGATCGAACCCACAACCAGTCGGTTTTACAGTCACACTTCGTGCCGCTGCGCCACGACTGGCCTCTAAGATTAAGTTAAACGACAATAAATATTATTGAAATTATATAATTGTCACTTAGCTTTAAACTTTCAAATATTTAAAAAAAACATTCCTATTATAAATCTTACCAGTTTTAATAACTCCAAACAACATATCCGTCACAATCGCTTCTTTCTGACTTGGATCGGTAAACGTTTGTAGATTTTGTGACATTCTTTGAGCGAGTTTCTTCATTATATTGGTTGTGGTCATCATGTCGCCTCCGTAAAGGGTGTTCGAGGATGTTACCTTGAGAATTAACTGATTATTAATATAGATAAAATAAAATATTGTACTTTTTAGTTTTGTTGTAAAAAATTACTGTAATTAAATAGTTTGGCCTGTGTATTTTTAACTTAAGAATTATTCTTAACGCACTTAAATTATCTTTTGAAGGAAATTATTGATATTTAAAAAATTATATTTCTTAAAGTTTCTTTCTTAATTTTCTTTTCAAAACTATAAACCACAACTAGTAAGAAATAAAAAGCACAAATTGAAACGAAAATCACTATCATAAATCACAACAAAAATTACCTGAGCCAAATCATTACTAATGCTCAACAGAGATTCCCCTTCACGTACTCTCGCTTCGAGGCTGTTTAACCAAACTGATCTACATTCACTGAGATCTGGAGTAGTTCCGTGCCATTCTGGTATTGTGTCCGCTGGAAAATTAGATTTTATTATATATAAAATAAGGGTTGCCATATTAGTAAAAAATGTTTGCCACATAAAGTTAAAAGTGGAAAGGCAAACAAACAGCTTGAAAATAGTTTTGTATACATTTATGACGAGAGTCCAAAACTATAATTGCTGATTATTTATATTAACAATATTTTTTTTTACTTTTCACATTAGAAACACACAGAGTGAGGTTGATGTGCAACGTTTTCGTTATTTATTATCAAATACTTTTTAGCGTTACACTTAAATTAAATAAGCATTAAATGAAGGCAAAATTAATACAGCTCTAAGAAAACATGTATAAATATTAAAATAAACAACTTACAATATATAATATCTCCACTGGAGATAAGATTGTGGCTGGCCTGAGCATCCGGCATGTTAGCTGTTCCTCGGTAGTCTATTAGGTGTTCTGGAGAATCTCCGTCGCGACCTATAAAAAATATGGCATATTTGTTCAAAAAATAAATTGTATGCACGTTTTTGATATTTACTTTAAAACAAAGTACATAAGAGAAAACTTCTACTAACTATATCTTAGTTTTTTTTATAAAAGATTTTTTTTGCTTCACGCTGTATCCCGCACATAGCAGTGGGACAAAAGGGGGTCTTGAGATCTGGATTTTAATATACTCCGTTTCTATTAAGATACTTTCTTTTCCCATTTTCCGACAAATTCTAAGGCATTGCGCGTTGATTGGCGGAAGTCAATGCCCCGCCATTTAAAAAAAATATTGAGCAAAATTTTAAAGGCATATATATAATATTTTTTTACTAATGCAGAGCTTTGTTTTTTTTTCTGCTTCGCGCAAAGAATCTAGTGTCAAGGTACTCCGTTGTTCCTAAAGATTCGTTTTTAAGATCTTCTTAGTCATAATAAAATATCCTAATAATATAAAGATAACAAATTGATTAAAATACCTTTCAGCAATGCCTCAGATCCTAGTCGTCTAATCAATTGCATCTGCCTATCATTAGGCTGGTCTAGACCGAGGTCGTGGTAGTTTTCCCCAGATTGTAACCCAGAACTTCTTCGCCTTGGCCTTTCTTCTTCGATATAATGATGGTTCGTTAATGTGCATCTGAAATTTTTAGGTAATTTTAGTAATATTTTTTCAATAAGAAAGTTAATTATCTTATCAGAAGATAAAAGTAAATTACTTATACATTTTTAAAAAACTATTGTTCATTTGATATTATAATAATGAAAATTCACAAACAAATATTTTTTTTTATGAAATATAATAGATATATTGTAAAAAAATAAACAATCTTTAAAAAAATTAAGACACAAAACACTCACTTCCATCGTGCCAAACCCGTTGCTCCTCCAGGACAAGGTTGTACAGCGTATGTACCAGCTAATGTCCAGTTCCAATGTAGTCCCCTCGCATTTATTTGTGGGCAGTACGCTCGTCTACCCATTGTAGGCGTTGACATTGTTGCTGTAATATAGAAAATAAGACATTATATCTAAGGTATCATAAAAGAAAAAATATTTTTTTAAGGAACTACTGAGGCCGTTGTGACGCAGTGGTGCCACGTCAAACTATTCTATAGTTTACCTACACGACGTTTGTGGGGCCAATTCCCACTCGGAGGAATAAATTATTTAAATTTTCTCGCTCTGGCAAGAAGACAATATAGACAGTAAGCAGAGAACGGAACACTGCGTTATATGAGAAGTATCTTCTTGTGGTTAGGTTTGATTAGGTTCCCTCTGCCTTACTTGCTATATACAGCGTGAAGCCAAAAAAATAATTAGTAAGTAGGTAATAAAGTAACAAGAATTAAAAATACATTTTACTTTATTATTAAAATTTAATGTACGTTCGTTTATTAAAAAAAATAATTGGAGGTAAGAGCCTACTATTTCTATTTTTATTAAGCCAGAAACGCAACTTTTAAAAGATAAACTTTTAAAAGATAAATATTTACTTACAGAAAGTCTTTTCAAAATCATCAATGATGTCAGGATTGGGCCGATTCTCTTTAGGTGGCATATGATGGACGGGTGATGTGGGGTCAGAATCTTCATCTCTTGACGCCCAGTGAATAGTTTCGTCTGTAACGGTAGCTATGGAAAGATGTGTAAATAATATTTTAGAATATTTAAATTTATATTGTACAAGTTTATGAAATATTCTGTAATCTCGGATTTTTTATTTTTCATGTTTTTTTTAGTGATTTATTATTCAAATACTTACGACTTTCAATTTCTTTTGGTTTATCAATTTTAGGTGATTCCGGTGCAGCAGCTTTAGGTGACTCTTCTTTGACTTCTGGTATTTTATCGAGAGTACTTTGAGGTGGTTCCTTTTCTGATGATGAATCTGGTTGTTTTGTCGTTGTTTTCTAGAAAAAAAAATAACTTCTATGTAAAAAGACGTTGGTTATGGGTTCGATTCCTACATGGGACAATAAATTATTGTCATGTTCTTGTTCTAGCAAAATTAAATACAGAGTTGAGCTTCGTCACTAAACAGTATCTTGAATCCAGACGGAGTGAAAAAATGAGTGTCTTGACTTCATTCTTTGCAAACTTTGCTGTATATACTAATGTAGCACAATGATTTTTCCGTTGAGTGCATTAATGCAGATTATATATTGGGTTTGCTTCGAATGCACTGAAGCACCTGAATATTCTATCGCATTAACGACCGCAACCACTAGCAAATTGTTAATAATTAGCAATTGCTCGCGGCTCTGCCTCTATACTGCCTGCACGTTGCACATTACTATTCAATCGATATATCAAATTGATTATGCTACGTTGACTTATATAATTTCTTGAAATATTCGAATGTACGTTTTTATTAAAAAAAACATTGGTTAGCTACTAGTTGTTGACTCTTTACCCGTTTAAAAAAATAAAAAAAACAAAATCAGCTTTACGCTGTATCTCACACACAGCAGGGCAGGCAGAGGGAAACCTAGTGTTAAGACACTCCGTTCCCAACTTTCCGCCGAATTCTGGAGGCATTGCGTGCTGAGTGGCGGAACTCAACGCCGCGCTTTGCCTCGACACCAGAGCGAAGAAATGAAAATATAAATGTAAATAAATATTCCACTTCCTCGAGTGGGGATTGAACCCACAACCAGTCAATTTACAGTCACACTTTGTGCCTCTGCGCCACGACCGGCCCCCGTTTCTTTTGAAATACAATATCCAAAATGTTTTTTCGACAAGCAGTCCACTCATAGGTTTGAAGATTCAATGAAATTAGTTTCGATTGAAAATAAATCCCAAAAACTTGTATTAATTGGAAATGCATTACATAAAAATACAATAAAATATTATGTTTACTTCAAGTAAAATTTTATGTTATACATATTAATTTATTAGATTACATAGATGATCAATCAGATAATGTTGTAATTGTGTAATTGATTCTAAGAATAATGAAAATGGATTCATATTTCTTAATAAAATATAGAAAGTATTTATAAATGTTATTATAAATTATTTCTTACTAAGTTCACTCTTTGTGCCTATAACCTAAAACATGTAAAGTGTTATAAAACAAAACATTTTACCTTAGTAGCAATATTCCCAAGCTGCACTTCCGGAGGCAAGGTGATATGTGGTCTGAAGGTGGGTGGAGTGATAACAGTTGGTTTCTTCTTCTCTTGAGGAGTCAGCACTGGGCTCTTGGGTATTGGGGGTGCCGTGGACCTCCACACAGTCGGTTGAGATGTTATCAACCAGGGTGGTGATGGCCTAGTTGTTGTACTGGTCGTAGATGCTGCAAGAGAAATGTGATTTTTGATTAAATAGGTTCTAAGAAAATTCTGTGCCATATTATCGGTAGCAGTGGTATTTTAATTAGTGTGTAGTTTAGCTACATCATTTTCCTTCCCAAAAGTGCTAATATAAAATCATTTAAAATTAACAATAGTAGCATTTAAAATTAACAATATTGTGAAATGTAGTTGGCTTAGAATAACTGAGTGACTTGACACCTAGCAATAAATTATGAAGTATCTTACCCGGTACACACTGGTAGTGGGCTTCTAAATATTTGAGTGTATTTGGACATGGGTCACCAAACATGTTCGTGCTTGCTAGTATACTGCAGTTTTGGTGCATGCTACATCTGTAAAGAGACATGAAATAATGAAATAAGTAAAAAGAATACTATTTTCATATTTTTTTATTAACCTAGATATAAAAGTAATGAGACTAAGACTAATAATATTCTTTCCTTGTTCTATAAATTTACTTATAAATTCTTAGTTCTACGCCAGGTCATTAATGCGAGCAATTTAGTTCTTTCGTACCTAAAAACGATCCAGCTCGAAATGTCAATTAAAATTGAAACTGACCAAAGTTTCCACAGAATGCAATCCCAATGAATAAATATCAAAAACAGATCAGCAAAACACAAATGGAAAGCTTTTCAGTTTATTTTACAGGTGAATGATTTTGTAATTCAAAAATAAACTTTGTACAGCATAATTACTGGACGCGTCATTTATCAACAATCAATTTAGGCGTCGCTTACATGAGAGGGGCACTTTATTGCCAATCTAGTAGTAATACTATCGAGTAGGGGAATATTTAATTTTTGGGATCGACGAAGTTTCTGAGTTCCCATCATGACTTGTATGTTATAAGTAGAATTTTTGTATGTTATGTTTTTTTTTAAATATTTTTCTATACACGTTAATATTTACATAGAGTATTATATTTTTATTTTTTTTTGTTCGTAGTCGTAAAAAAATATAAATATATTATATCTAGATATCATCGTATCATATCATATCGTTTAGTAAAATGTAATAAATAAAGCTGTCTCATTTTACATATAATCACGTATATACTGTAACAGTATGTACCTTGGGTATAAGTTAAAAATAAATAAATAAATAAAATAAAATATGCATGGTAATACACATAAATAACATAGTTAATTATGAATAATACAAACTATATATTTTTAATAAAATATTAATCGAGACGAGTTCGTGTATTGTCGTCCCGAGTGTCGCGACCGTCGTTCTGTCTATATAGGTGGTGGTGATGCTGGAAGGCAGCGGTCGAGTCGAACTCTTAAGTACTACGGTACTAATAAATATGATGCACATAAAGACTCGTACCAAGTATATTATAAATATAATATAATAATTCGAAGCCTATGATGGCACGATCTTTTAGGATCGAATTTCTTATAAAGGCAATATATGTGTAGGGGCGACACATATTGTGGATCCAAGTGATCTTTGACCAATATTATGATATTGAATGTTGCTTGACGTCGCGGAAGCTGACGTGATGGGCTTATGCGAACTGTTATAGCGACATTAACTATGTCGTGGCTGATGCCGTCTCGCAGTACGCTCGCGATACGTAAGCTGTGCTTGTATGGCGTTGGTCATTGACATATTATATACCACTTCTACGACTTGGTATACGACTAGTAGGTGTGTGGTGCTATTTTATGTCCCAGCTCCGGTGTATGTAGTAGTGTCCGCCCTCATACGGGTGTGTGGTGCTATTTTATGTCCTGGAACTCTGGTGTATGTAGTAGTGTCCGCCTACGGTTCGAGACACGACTGTGGGGTGTGTGCCGTGCGTTTATTTAACATATCGGCCGCCTAGCGGTAGTGCGTTCGTTCCAACGACTTATATTGATCTCACAAATCAATCAACATCACGAATCACCATTCTAATACAATCTTAATATAAACAAGCGTAACAAGTACCTTCGGAAAGATCACACACAAACGTCCCGGAGAGTTCAATAAGACTGTTGCAGCCGCAGTCTGGTAGGAATTCACGGTGTAGGGGCGGGGCGGTGCCCGTACTCTTTCTTCCTTTTATTATAACTAGTTCGCAGTTATAGTGGAGAGGAAGATAGGACGCGCTCTTGGCTTTTCCTCGGACGAGCTTCGAGTTATGACAATGTCATATTGTCGAGTTTCCAGTTATCTAAATAACTGACACAAGAACAACTTCTGATGGCAAATATTATATCTTATTAAAGCGATACCTTCTAATGGCATAATATGGAATTCTTAATACTGTTACCTCTGAATCTCTAAAAGATTTTGGGTTCTTTACGATCACAACTATAAACGGTTCTAACCACTAGACACATCACGAGTCAAGGCATTATTTATTAAATAATATTTTCGAAGGAGTTTGGGATATCAGTTACAATACCTTACTTATATTACAAAAATCTTCCGTTACTAAATGGTTGACCGACAACTACTGGACATCGTGAGATAACAATTGGCAAAAAGATTCAGGAGTGTAGGTTCAGGAGTATAGATAGGGAAGCACTAAGAAAGGATTTCTTGAAATTCTACGATAATGATTAAAAAAAACGAGAATTTTGTATGTTACATTTTAAATTTTAAAGTTTTACATTTTAAAGTTCATACAAACAAAATTACCGGCGACAACTAGTGTACAATTCAGTTTCTTTAGGCCAATAGGATTCTAAGGATATAAAATAACGTTTCTGCATCGATAAGAGACAAACAAGTGATGTTTCTCAATACAATACTACCTTAAATAAAACATATAATATAAGCGTGTATCTATTTTATAAATGTACATACATATATTTGACATCAACAAACGTCTAACAAATCATCACAATGTTTAGACATATGCAAACTAAATGTACCATGTTCTAATAATTGAATGTATTATGTGAAATTAAACATGAATTATGTCGCGCTAACCATTATGAATTTCATTGCAAACGCTATCAAATTTTCGAATTTCGAACAAATGATTATAACGTATTATTAGCAATTACAGTACCGAGTGATTATGTTGTATAACATGAGGACGCTACACTAAAGGACAATCATTTATAGTTGTGTTAAAATTCGAGGAGAGCTTTTTTTTATCTTTTTTTTATTTTTTATCTTTATTGTCATCTTACTGGAGAGGTGCAAACAAAATATCGACTTGGCACCAGTTCTGTTCTAATTCAAGTTATATTTGAAAAGAAATTTAGAGGCCAGTCACGGCGCAGGAGCACAGTGTAACTGAAAAATCGGCTGGTTGTGGATTCGATCCCCACTCGAGGAAATTCAATATTTATTTAAAATCGCTCTGTTGTCGAGGCAAAGCGCGGCATCAAATTCCGACACTCAACAAGAAATGGCTCCAGAATTCGGCAGAAAGTGGGCAACGGAATGTCTTAGCACTAGTTTTCCCTCTGCCTACCCTACTGTGTGAAGCTGATTTATATTTAAAAACATCTATAGTTAGAAGCGGTTGGAGCGAAGGTCCAGCTCTTGAGAGGTTGGTGAATCAGAGGGTATTGGTCCTGTAGTGGACGAGGTAAGGCTTAAATAAGTTCTTCTATACAAGATAGATAAGAACTTAAAATAACAATTTAGAAATTAATAAAACACATTAAAACTGCAAGGTACACAGAAGTTATTAAGAATTTCGTTAATAATAACATAAATAATAATCATAGTGTGCGGTCAGGTTAACGCCGAATCTACACAGTACAATTTCATTACCACAATAATACCAACGTAACAAATTAAACCGCAATATAGACATTTAATACCGATATAGTTACAATTATTTTAGCTACATTCGCAATTTCCCCACTTGTATTTTGATTCGGTATATTTCGATTTACTTTGTTTCGGTTCTTGTGTTAATGGGATGTTGTATTTTCGATGCCGGAAGATTTTTGTTTGTTTTATGCATATATTTATGATGAGGCCATCAATCAGGGTTCGACTCCCACTCAGGCTTAAATTTTATATAAAAAAAATTATAGACAAAGTACGGCGTATAGTTCCTGGACTAAAAGGTCCTGATATCATAGAACACAATAAAATTCATGCCGTTTATGTTGTTTATGTAAGAGTTATTATTTACTTTTACCATACTTAACCGAATTAAACTTATACAATATGAAATAAATATAAAGTAAAGCATTATTAGCAATAGTATTAATTAATTAACTGCAAACAATTGTCTTTTGTGTGTGTAACAAAGCTCATTCCAATAAAAGAACAAAGGACTTATCAGATTTTGATTAGAGACGTGAGATAAATGGGAAATATACTTAATGTATATTGGATTTTCATTGTACAAATTATAATAATAGATGCTTGAGTATACCATACGTACATATATAAGTAGTTTTTAAAAACAAAATCTGTACTAATATTATTATATAAAACTAAAGTGTTTATTTGGTCGAATATGTTAATCTCAGGAGCTACTTGTTGAAATAGTGTTTTTGTAAATAACTTATTCTACATTTGGTCCATTCTAAAATCTTACAGAAAACAAAAAATAAAAGATCCTTAACAGGCCCTTATTATATTATTTTATATAGGTGATGCATTAGGTGGTTTAAATGTATGTAATATAGTACATCAAAAACTAACAAACCTGCTATGTAAAACCCGTAAGCTCCTCGTGCTCATACAGTTGACGCTCCAGTCGGTATTGCCATGGTCGTTACATATCGTTATAGAGAATCTGCCATAGTTCGCCCTTATCAGATGGATCACTGAGCCTTCACTGCAACCAATCTTGAGGGTCTTCCCTTCGCACGCGTACGCTGTTTCGTATCTTGGTTCTGGAATAGAAAATAGGTATATTAGTAAAGCAATTATATTTTTTTGATAACTTGTAATTTTTGTAAGTATTAAATGAATTATATGCATTGATTTTTAAAGTTTGTAAATACGTGAACAATTTTTTCTATTTTATACAAATTTTTGGAAACAAGCCAAAAACAGGTTAATATTAGCCTTACTAAAAGTGAGACTTTTGTCTTTAACATAACAGTAAGGCTATAGAAATTATATAATAGGAAAAAAAAATTAAACAACTAAGTTTAAAAATAATTTTAGTTTCCTTCAATAAAATTGCTTGCTCGAAGCTCATTCAATTATCGTTTATCTCAGTTCAGTGAGATAAATACTTTTTGCGGTCAGCGGATCCAGCGCAAATAATCTATTACCTAACTACCCTCCAAAAACATGCCGCACCAAGCCATTTATCCATCGCTAAAAAACAACGCACTAGAAGGTTCCCACCAAAAATAAATCCAATTAAACCTATCCGACGTTGTTCATCGGATCGTTACGTCCAGAAACCATTTACCAATTCAAAAGCAAACACCCAATGAAAGACAAAACGAAAAACTGTCGACTCAACGTTTCATAATCAATTTCTGGACGATTCAGTCCGACGCAAACAAGGGCGTGAAATATTTTCTCAACTAAAGCGCTTTACATCGACGTCAATACTCCCCGATTAGTTTTTAAACGGGAAATTTAAGATGCAATGGATGAGTTGCTCGGAAGATTTATTGCTAACTTCATAGCGGGTTAGGTGTGCATATTCTGGATAGGATATAATAAATCTGGGCAAATTAATGACGGCACCGACAGATCGTTTAAGCCGTTTTCGCTACGTCATACAACGAAATGAGGGCTCGAACAATACATAATGTACTGCAGTGAATCTTATAATAGGGTTGCCTCTGATGTAAATTAGAAAAGTGTCGATAAACTTGGAGCGGGCGCCGCTCGACAATTTCCTTTCGTACGTAGTCGCATTATAAAAACGGTAAAAGTGGCATTATTAATCCAAACTTTATAACTTAATGCGATAAAGCACTGATAAAGCTCAGCTATAAATTACGTTGACTTTTAAACATTAGTGGAACACGGGCGTAATCAAACTTTTCAAGTACAAGTTTCCTTTTTACCATAAATTATATTTATTAAAACAGTGGGCACGCCTTAGTGGCTTATTTGAGAGTAAGACGTGTTCCACACACTATTGTCCATACGATCCATAGAGGTCAACTACCATGAAGTGACAATTATATTCAACATAACCAACACTCGCTCAAAATTATGCAATGTTAGGTTACGCCATATAACCTATTTGAATTGAGATCTGTCATTGTGTATTCGTGGGTAGAAAGTGAAAAAGAGTACACTAAATTTTCTTTATCTATATTAATAAAAATACAAGATATATAACTACTAATGTAAATAGACAAAATACTAATACAAATAATGTTATATAAGAGTAAATAAAAGCATAAAATAAGAAATTATAAAACAAAGTCCCTCCGTCTGTCTTCATATAACTTGTCTTTTTACATTTACTTCTAAATCACGTAGCGGATTTCATTACACTTGAACTGTCTATAGATTCTATTTTCTTCATACTAATTAAAATTTAGTTTAATAAAGATTTTTTATTTTGCTATATTGTAAAGGGTATTTAAAACAAATTATTTGTACTGATGTAAGACATTTTGTTGTCCGCTTTCTATTCTAATTCAAGATATTGTATGTCGAGTAGCAGTGCTCAACGCCGCGCATCGTAATGAATATTATTGATATTGGTAATTATAATATGTACACTATATCACCATGAATATTAGTCTTATCATAAAATATCCACTTTTGATTTAAAATATTTTGTTAACTTCACGCTATATCACCGTACACAACAGGGTAGGCGGAGGGAACCTGCGAACCTAAGACACAACGTTCCCATTAAGACACTTCTGCCGAAAACTGGAGGCACTGCGTATTGAGCGTCGGAACTCAGCAAGCAGGTGTATCTAAAATGTTTATATAATTATTACACGATAAAATGTGTGAAGCCCCATCCATATACATTTTTGAATACGTTATATCAGAAATTACACCGTATTTCTAAACGTTACCACTATATTGGGAACAATTAAAATAAATGTTCTGTTATAGAAACAAATAATTATGGTCAGACTGAATTATTAAGTATTCAAACAAGTTCGTTTCGGTAATTATTTTTGTTATATATTTTTATTTTAATTATTCTTTCAAATTTGATTAATTACTAACATAACACATTACACAACACACTTAGGAAAGAAAAATACTTATTTAGAATACGTTTTCCAGGAGGCGCAGGTTCGAGTACCCCTACGTTTAAATTTTTATGTTTTCTAAATAAGTATTGATTAATTACTATTTATTTTAATATTAATTATTATTATAACTAATTTAGTTGATAGTTTTAGTTTGGGTATAGAATGAATGGCATAATATTTAATAGATTGAATATTTTACGTCCAAAACACTTCCCTAATTGTGTTCGTACAATTCTCACATTAGTCTAAGTAGAATTTGAAGCAGAACGAACGAATAAAAAATTTAATACCTAGTATCCTGATATTCGTTTCAAATTGAGACATTGCACGTTGAGTGGTAGCGTAACTCAACGCCTTGCTTTATATCACCAGAACCAGAAAATTATGAAAATATATTTCGAGTCTTTTAATATGTAATATTAAGGAAATAAAGCTATTAGAATACCAACACTAGTGCACGCGAAACTACAGTTTGTATCGATGAAAAGATAAGATCGATACGGCAGGTTATTTTATAAATCTTTTTGCTACCTCCATTCGTTGGCCCAAACTTATCAAATGGTTACCATCAGTACTTTGTTTTAACTATTTTTAGTAGCGTTATAAGCTGTATGACTCACTCTGTCGAACGATTTTTACTTCTACGAGTTTGCGAAAATGTTAAATTGTTAATCTAAATTTACGTGGCAGTGGGAATCTAGTGTTCGTATTCTGGAGGCATTGCGTCTTGAATGGCGGAATTCAACGCCGCGCTTTGCCTCTACCCAAAGCGAAGAAATGAAAATATGAAATATTTCATTTTACTTACAGTTAACCTTAAAATATACATACATATTTACTCCAAAATGTACTGATAGTATAAAAAACACTTATCAGACAAAATTTCAAGTCACCCTAAGGGAGTTTTGTAATAAAGATGATTTATAGTCAATGTCCAGTTCTACCTGTTACGAAGGGTCGAAAACAATTTACGAGATTCTAAGGGTATAGGGTAATTATTTACAGTTTATGGCAAGTGTTTACAAGTTTTGCTATTAAAATTTCATTTTATCGTTGTAAAGAAAAAGTTTAAGTCGAGGTATTGAAGATTGTAGCGGGCTAAGAGGTTGTAATATATCAAAAGTACTCCGGTGTACTCCAGTTGGAACAATTTTTTATATTAAAAATTAGTGTTTACTTTAGAAACTGAGTAGAAATTAGTTTTGTTTTGAAAATTACTTTATTGTTATAGATAGATGGGTGTAAGTTCAAGTTCCAATTGACGTGTTTATTTTTAATTTAAAATGTTATCCGATTTTATTAGGCAAATTGCAATGTTGAATTCCATCATCAAATACAAAAATGATCATGTGAGGGCAAAACAAAGTGACCAAGGACTACTGCAGTGGTTAAAACGTTGGGTTCCCAAAAATGTTCAATACTAAATTGTACGCGATTAACTCAGCTAAAGAAGCAGTCAAAATGTTTTTTTTTCTAGGATCTAGACAAACATCAAGATAAAAAATGTCAAATCAGTCATATCTCATTTAAAATAGCAAAGTTTTGCTGCCATTTCAAAACTAAGTTCTTCTTGAAACAAAAATATCTCCAACAAACAAATTCATATAACAAAACGAAACACAAAAATATTCACCAGCACACAGCTATAATCGCCCTGGTATCCAATTCGAGCCACTAATCGTTGTGCCATTCGAAATATTTATTAATCCACCGAGTGTACTTCTGCACACGTAAAATTCTAATTACTTTCGCTTTTAAACAATTCCTTCATACTAACTACCCTCTGGTTATATTACAATTTTTTAATGCAACCTCTAAATTTCTTATTCCTTTGGCATAAGGTAGAAAGTTCTGTGTTTTTAATGTATGTACATAATAAGCCCCTATCATGGAACTCGTTAGCGAATACATGAAAGTGTCATTTGATATCCAGCAGCCGAATAGCATAGACGTGTCTATTCTATTGTTATACGAAAATAAATGTTATATCACCGGTGTATGGTCCACATTGAAGTTTCAACGAATGTGGAAATTTAATTTGGAACGTTAACCACTATGGGATTAGGGAAAGTTAAAATATTTTATACATTTCGGCGCTATGGCGTGTGTGTAATAGATTTGTGAATTGCAATTTTTGTTTCTCTCTGTCGGCTCCATATGAGACCTCGTTACGATGATGATGACGTTTTATTGCAGATGCGCCTAGTTTATAATGTATGTCAAGCAGTTGAACCTTCGTTCGAAATTACTGCAATTTTCTAATTACAATTGCGAATGAAAATGTTGATGCCATATTATTATGATATATTTTTTAATAGTAATATGTTTATAATTTACTGATTTTGAGATGATATCACAAAAAAATTATCGTACAGATTTGCTGTAGCTTTTAAGTAGGTTTTTTTTTATTTTATTTCTCTACAGATTATTTTTTAAATTAAAATTTTAAGTAAAAAGAAGTTAATGACATTTCACTTGAATCTTTTGCCATAAATTAATTACGACAATTAATAAAGAATAAAACGAAGTATTATATGATAACTTCTAAGTATATAAATAGACATGACACCCTCTCAAGGAAAGTAAATTTCAATTATTTTAAAGTCTACAGCAGGAGGATACCATCGATCCATGTCAGAGACATAAATTATAATGCCACTAAACCTATCTCCGTAAAGTGGCAAATTGAAAAAGAGTTTTTATAGTATATTTATGGGTTCCCGCAGGATCCATGTCACTTGATGTCAAGAAAAGATTTTTCCAAGCAATTTTTTCAGGTGACGTTGGAATTGAACGCTTTATGCTCCTTTTGGACCTTTCCGACAAGGGTTGTTGTGTTACGGGATACTACTTGTTTGATAAAACATTTTGATAAGAATTTGAATAAGCTTCACATGTGGAGGAAATATTATGATCCTGATATACTAAGAGATGTTTCGTAGCTAAATATATGGGGGACAGTGTTGTATTAGTGTATGTATATTTCAACTAATACTAAGTAGAGATATACTCTCGGTGTTAGGACACTCCGTTTCGCATTTCCCGCCAAATTCTGGAGCCATTTCGTGTTGATTCGCGGAACTCAACGCCGCGCTTTGCATCGTTACGTCCGCGTTGGAATCGGACCCACAACTGTCGCGCTTACAGTTGCATTATGCACCTGCATCATGTCGGCCTCTTTGTATCGAAGAGGCATATGAACAGGGTGCCTTGTTGTATTTCTCTACTTATCCCGCAAAAAAACGGGATGTAAATGAATACGAAATAAGATTTCTGTGTTAGATAAATTGTAGCGTTCAGCCCCGCCACTCAACACGTAATGTCTGTCGAATTCGAGAGGAAAGCATGTCGTTCAGGAGAACGGAGTGTCCTTATTAAAGGTTCTTTCTGTCCTCCTTGCGCGGGATAAAACGTGAAGTTGAAAATAAAATGTAACACATTTTATATTTTTTTGACACGTAACATATAACAGAAATAAAAGTGACAATTTTGGACAGCAAATATACCCCTAGATTTAATTATTAAGGATTTGCATATTTATCTCTGAAAACTGAAAGCGGTGTTCCGGTTGCGAGTTTACATTTTATATTATGTTGTTTATTTTGAACAAAACAGTAAACATAATATTATAAGACTTAGTAAATTACTAAACTAAATTACAAATATACTTTCATATAGCATGTTAATATTTTCTGATATATTTTTATTCTTTTTTTCTTTAATAAAAAAAAATATATAATAAAACATGTATTAAACATAAGTCAAAGCGCAGCGGCGAGTTTCGTCACTTAACAACCAATGATTCGAATATTGGGTGGTTCTTGGAAGTTGAAGTGCTTAAGACCTGGTTCCATTTGCAATATGCGGGATACAGCGTGAAGCTACAAAAGCATGTATTAAAATTATTTCCAAGAACGTCATCACATTTTTTTTAGCTTCACGATGTATCCCGCAGAAAGAAGGTTAGGCCGAGAGAACCGGGGAACCTAGTGTTAAGACATTTCGTTTCCATTTAGACACTTCCGTTCCTCACTTTCATTGAGACATTAGAGTTTTACGAAATCGGAATTGAAATCGAACCCACAACCTGCCGTGTTTACAGTCCCACCCTTGTGCCACTGCACCACGACTGGCTTCTAAATTATCTACACATAAAGAGATGTATGTATGTAAATATCATGTAATCTAAATAGGGCTAGGTTATAGCTTGTACAATGTTGTATAAGATGACATTAAATTCACCATTTATGTTACAGAAGACAAGATATGCTATAAAATAAAATCTTGTAAAGCAGTTACAAGGAAAGTTTTGAATATTATTACTATGTGCTCTTTAAATTTTGTAGTTATGGTATATTAGAATATTAGGTGGTGGTAGTGAGTTCAATTCGTCACTTTCGTCTATTTCAGATCAATTTTTAAGACATTGCATGGCATGGCACCGTCCAGTTCACAGTCAGCTGTTCCACTAAGCCATGATCTTGTTAAACATTCACATTACCAAACATGTTGGAAAAAACAAAATCATCAATCATATTTTAATTATGTCCCGTTTTGGTCTATATTTTTAAGAACATATCTCTGAAACATAGTACTAAAGGTTGTTTTATTTATCATATAAGTAATATCTCATTCAAAGGAAAAATATGAAATTCAAACTCCAAACTATCTTTCAATCAAGCTATCTAATACAATATTTTTCTTTAATTCATAAAATACACGTTAATGCAAAAAAAATGCATAAACATATTTTTTAATTTACCACCAAGCAGACAGTATTTTATGCAGCTACAGGCGCGTAAAGTACCCTCGAGGCCGAGTACGATCTTAACCCGTTCGATTTTATATCGACCGTCGACGGTGGAACGTCAGTTCGGATCTGTGTTATCTACAGCACGGATTTACTGGCGGTTGAGTCTTTTAAATTTTATATGTAGTTTGGTTTGGTGGATATTTTTACAGATTATACTTATATGTACTGTGGTTTAGGGTTTTACTGATAATGTGATGGTTGTGGGTTTGATTGAAACTAGGGGGAAGGATTAGATATATTTAATATTTTTTCATTACTCGTCTCTGCTGGACATAACGCGGTGTTGAGTTCTGCCACTCAATAAGCAATATCTTAAAAATTGAACATTTTAAAAAAATTACCTTACTTGTGCGAATTAAATCCAATATTACGAGTTTTCACTACCGTTTTGTTTATCTTTACATTTAAAACATCTATGTAAATAAATGACTCAAATTTAAATGTATATACTTAAATAATAAAAAAAACAAATGCAATTTCTTACAACCATATTATTCTCAATTTCTCTCATAGAATAAGAAAATTCAAGTATTTCCACAACGCTATCAAAGGTGATCACGCGATCTAGTCATTAATTGCAAAGACATTGGATGCAGAAACTATATATACCTACATAGTAAATTAGGTCGCTGGTTAAAATAGAAAGAGGAGGAGAAAACTTGTTTGAACAGTATTAATGATTGTGGATGCTCGTCTGTTTTTTTGTTTACTTCATTTGCGGATTTGATTGAAATATCTTTTCCTTTACTTCAAATAGGTCGGGTTTTGCGTTGTGGAAATTTTGTTGTTTTTAAAATATATAAATGATAGATAAGCAACTTTTCATATAGTTTTGTTAATATATATATCTATATAAGAAATTGTGTTAGTTCTTACAAAAAATCATTTCAAATAATCATTGTCGACTTTTGCTCTAAATTGTCAAAAAAGATTTCAATCTATTTAGAATATTAAAACTTGATCGCAAATTATTACAAAACCGAGTGCACTATAAGACATAGTCAAGTAGAAGAAAACTGGTCCTTCGAGCCGTTTTTTAGTATCACGTCACATTAATTATCAGTTGGTCCATTAAAACGATTCCATACATTATTTGATTTGGCATAAACAAAGCACGTGATTTTACGCACGTCTGCGTTAATGCGGATTGAGCTATCTATAACGGCGAGGGTTCCCATAGGTTACCTTTGATTGCCCAATAAGATTACTACGGTTGAGTACGTTTATTGTACCTAAATAAGACGTCTCCAGAATTCAATTAATAGGAAAATTGTATATTTAATCGAGTCTTCTATGATAATTTTAGTCTTAAGCTTAAACTTTTGGCGTTTTTGTAAACTTACTTATAATATTGTTTATTTTTCACAACTTTCGTTATAAGTAATTAAGTTTTCTGTAGGATATTTTAAAGTTTCAAGCTGTACCCCATTAGTCTAACTGTTAAGACACTCCGTTCTCCAGACACCGGCTAATTTTCGTGATATGTCTTGTTACCAGACTCAATAATTCAAATAATTAATTCCCAAAAATAATAATTAAATCTACAACCATACTGTTTAAAGTACATACACTATGCTTCTGCGTGGTACAGACGACAATGACGGCGACAGATTTTTGCGGGAACGCCAAAAACTAAAATACAAAGAATAATTTGCCGAGAGAATTACAATTTTCACAAAATAATAATCTCAAACGCGCATCTTGTTATTTTAACATATTATGTTTATTTATTTGTAATAAAAAAATAATAACTGCAACAGATCAAAAAAAGTTATCAGCGTTACGCTAAAAGGAAATACCGCATATAGTCAACAATAAGGGGTCGACACGGAAGAGAACCCTTAGGGGTTTTTTAACAGTTTTCGGGCGATGTATGCACCCCCGGTCACGTCTCATATGAAGTAGCTTCCTGCATAACCATTTTCATTTTTCTTTCTGTTTGCTCCTGTGATGGACTGTTTTTGACCATTATTTGGTTTTTGTAAAATCCAATTATGTTTAGTTTAATGTTTTGGAAAATTGAGTTTTGTTTTCGTTTTTCGATGAAATAAAAATGTAAATTGTCGCCAATTTTGCTTAGGTTTTGTTGAATATTTAATGAGCTGAATTATTTAGGAAGTTGAGTCGAAACAAGGTGTAGGCAATACATGTATCTACTAGAAAATTGTTTAAATATATATATACAAAATATTCTAATATAGTAATATGAATTATTAACCACAATCTAATGAATAGAAAAGTATAAAATCAATATTTAAAGCTCAAATTGTTTATTTTTTTATCATATTCAGAAGATCGTAAAATTAAGTCATTTTAACAAAATATACACCAAACATAGATATTTAATCTTAGAAGCTCACTCAATAAAAAAAGCTTATCGTTCTTATCTATCAGTTATATCAAAACAAATTAAAATAACGAAGTGATCAAGTTTTCTCACGTACTACCTCTTGTGATACATTTATCAAAGTGCATTTGTAGTTGCTATACATACTAATATATAGAGCCTATACGAGGGTGCGAATAGGCTGTCAAATAAGATTTTTTCCTCAATCGGGGGAGCCCCGGGCACTCATGTCCGGTTATACAATTTAGTGAGGGTTGCTTCTATTTAGTTGCGAGACTATATTGGGCTTATGCAGCGGTGAATCCCCTGTGACCGATTGATACGGTGAAATCTAACTTTGAAATGACCAATTTGTTTTGAGCATTTTGTATATTATTTATATATATAACTTGTTATATAAATGTCTATATGATATGTGTCTATATGAGAAAATCTGTTCTATTAAAAAGTGGCAAAATAAACATTTTGAAAAATGTTTATTTAGCAATATAAAATAGTATACTAATTTAAAAAATAATAAAACGATGTACATGGATTTTTCGTACTTCTAAAAATGACCTGCACAACTTAAATATATAAACATTTTGAGAAAACAATTTTTTCTCACTCCTCAAACACCAAAGCTCTAAAAACTGAACTTCCACTTATGGAGCTTTGAAACGGATATAAAGAGAAACACTCGAAACTTAGATAAATAAAAATATAGATCCGCATCACACCGGATGCATTATAGCCCTAGTTGGAACCCCACGGAACCTTTAACACTTCAAAAATAATTCAGCCTACAGGAGGGCGTGAACGAGCTATCTGTACTCGAAATAAGAGATATAAAAATTGAATTATATTGTGTGCTTTCTGCGAGGGGGTAGTTTAAGAAGATGTTTCTTCAGTGTGTCGTAAATATTATAGGATTTCTAGTAATAATAATCATAGAAATATATGAATCGTGATATGCGATATGGTTGTGAGTTCGAATCTTAGGGGCACAAGCGTGCGACTTACTAAAAAAATATTGATTTATAGTATTCGTAGATGTTGTTTAATTGACTCATTTAATCAAATCAATTGAGAAAAAAATGAAAAATCCTTAAAAATTAAATTAAACACCTTAACGATTTTTGTTTAAAGGAATGTTACTAAGGTTGCAAACCGAAGTGAAGGCATGCGAATACGAGATGTCCCGTTGCGGTTATTGAGACTCTTGTTAGGTTTCTTAGTCAGCAGTAGCTGATTGTAATTTGTTAATGTGTTTTAATTTGAATGTATATATTATTTATAATATGAGAAATGTGTGCTTAAAACATACATATATGATCACTGAATATGAAGGCAGTCGTAGCGCAGGGGCACAAGCGGGAGACTTTTTGCGACAGGTTGTGAGTTCGATTCCCACTCGAGGAAATGAAATATATTATTTTTTTTAATTGTCTCGCTCTGGTAACTAAGTAAAGCGCGGCGTTTATTTCCGCCACTCAACACTCGAGAATTCAGTGGAAAACAGGGAACGGATGTATCTTTATGTAAAAGGAGTGTGTTAACACTACGTTCTCAGGTTCCCTCTACCTACCCTGCTATATGTGGGATATAGCGTGAAACTACAGAAATAATATAGGCTTAATTTTTTAAAGAGCAACAATAAATATCGATAATTTTTCATATGGACATTATGCGTATTTTTTGCGTATGACAGAGAAAATTTTGTGCCACTTGTTGAAATAAAAAATACAAAAAAAATTATAATAATCCAAACAACAAATAGTTATTATTAATTTTAAACCAATATAGTTAGTAACGGTTTCCAATAGGCGCAGGTTCGAGTCCCGCTACCTTCACTGTTATATATATATAAAAAAAAATCTTAAATTTTCCATCCCTAGTGGAAAACAATATTTTATAAAATGTTACAAAATATTAACGTATATCAATTAATATGTTTTGTCACTTTCAAAATCACTTCGTCGAAGTCATACCTTCGCAGGGCTGGATCGTGTTACGTGGTTGTAACTGTACCCCATAGGTACGTACGGCCGGGATTGTGCGGTCGATACATGGATTGTGCTGTCTCGTGTAAAACGACACTTAGGAAAATTTTATATTGGTAATAATAATAATGATACCTAACAATGCTTTTAGATGAAGCGCGGCGTTTAGTTCCGCGATTTAACATGCAATCTCTCGATAATTGGGCGCAGCGTTGGGAATGAGTTATCTTAACATTAGGTTCTCTCTACGTGTGGGTAGTTTTTGAGAGTTCTTCCATTTAATTTTCGAATATTACCTAGTGACAAAACTCTTTTTGCTTAAGTCATATAAACTTTGTCATATGAACCCATACCTGTTCAATCAAGCACATTTCAATTGAGCTACAATGGTGATATGTAATTCATTTTAGGATTTAGAAATTGGCAGGCATGTCAAATGATAAATTATGTACGCCTCGCGCTTGTGCAAGATGGGGTGCGATCAATTTTGGTTGAAAAAATCTTAAAATTTATTTTATTTCTTGGTTTATTAGGAGATAAGAACAAAAGTATCACAAAAAACAACGTATTCTTTAATTAAATAATAATATGCATATAAAGGGGCATTTCGAATTAATACTATGTTCAATATTGTATCTCCCTCTCACATATTCTTTTAGCTTCACTCTATACTTTTACAATATTTATCAGGGCAGGCAGTGGGAGTCTAGTATTAAAACTATACGTTCCCCACTTACCGTCAAATTTCTGAGATGTTCCTTGGCGAGTGATAGAACTCAACGCTGCGCCTTGTTTTGTTACCAGAGGGAGGAAATGAAAATTGATTCACTCATATGGGAATTGAACCCACAACCGTCTCGTTTGCAAACGCCGTACCGCTCCACATACATATTTAATTACCTAATAATAATAATAATAATAATAATCTATAATAATAATAATCTATAATAATAAAACCCAATATATCAATAATAAACTGATCAAAAGTATATTTAAACAAAGCTACTCGGTGCTACCTCTATCTCTAAAACAGATAATAGCAATAGAATTTTAAAACAACGCTGCATAAGCGATTGTCGTGAGTCTTTCCGCCATCAAACGGCGATTCAAGTGTAAGCGATCATTACTGTTCCCGGGATTCACCGGGATTGCGGTAAAACAGACATCGGAGCGGTCATTATCTAGCTTTTTCTTACAAAGACTGCTATTTCTTAGATATGTTAGATATATTCTTTGGATAGCATTTTGTTTTTTGAGCTACTTTGTTAGTTATTATCAGAGCTATGTGATAGCTTTTGGGAATTTCTATAATAATTATGGACATATGAATGTATTATTACTTAGGATTCTTTTGCTTCCCCGCTAGGAATAAAATGTGAAGATTAGGTAAAAACTACATATATTTATGATTATAATTCGAAATAATAAATATTTAACTCTCTTCTTCATATTATTCAAAATGCAGATTGACATGATATATTAGAAGAAATTACAAAATTGCTAAGTCAACTCTTAATAAAAAATATATATGAATATTCCGTCATACATATATTTAAAACTTCATAAAAAAATTAAACCACGACCCACTAAAACTCAGTTTTGAAACTATTACAACGATCTTAATAGTACATAATAAAAGCCCTATTTAAATCGGAAGGAAAATGCAATTCAACGGGAATAACTCCAAAGCTTAGGAGTTATTTCCATGGCAGTCACGCCCAACGCGTAATATAGTGGTCACCATTAAAAAATAAACGAGTCCGTACATATAAATTATTACGAATACCATTATAATTATAGCGGACTAAGTTCCTCTTATCGCACTCCTATCTAATATAACTTGGCATTAGAAATAGGAAAAAAATGTGTGATATATTCAAATAGTTATGTTACGTTGTGTTTATTTATATTAATAAACAAATATTATCAACTTGAAAAAAGAATGATTATGTTATATGGGGAATTAAGTTAAAAGAAATTAGGCAGTATGTTTGATTTTCTTTAAAAATGGCGAATATTTGCGAATGTCAATTTGTATTATAGTTGTGTACTAAGTAATGTTTTATATATGTTGATTGATGACAAAAAACTAATTAAGAGAACAAGTTACAGTCAAAATTGACAAAAATAAACGGAGGGCGGAAAGAATCGACACCAATGCTCTTTGTTACATTTAAAAAAAGTGATAATTTTGTTTCCAAGACATCTTTTTTGCGTACAGTGGAGTAGGTATAGTGAAGCTAGTGTCAAATTGTTGTGGAACAGAACACATTATCCAACCTTAAAACGTTTACTTTTAACCAGTAAATAAACCCACAACCATTGTGTTAAAAAGACACTGTGCCATTGCGAATACGAATGACAAGACAAGCAAAATAAGCAAGAAATTAAATACGGTAGAAAAATAAAGATGACGTGACGTGACATGTCGCGAAACGTCGATGGGGTCACGTATTTCTACACAAAATCTCGATTTGAATGGCTTTCATTTCCTTTCTGCGGAACGTTGTTTATTTTGCCGCGATTAAGCGTAAAAGATTTTGCTTTTTGTCTTCGTTTTTATATGTTTAGCTTATTTTCTACTTAGATATATGCTTTTTGCTTCGAAATATAAATTTTATATTTCTTTAAAACAAAAACTCTAGTAACTTTTGGAAGTAAATTAAATGTTTCAACCAAATTGGAGACACGGCTAGTTAAATGGTGAAACTTAAGGCCACAATTGTCTTGCCAGAGTCGAAAAGTGAAAATAATTTATTTCCTCGAGCACGAAATCGAACCCACGACTCTGTTATGGCCACGATGGCCCCAAATTGTTTTATATCTACAGATCTTTTTCCTTTTTTTTTTTCGTTTTACGCTTTGTTTTTGCCTCATCCACAATTCTCAAACTCTTCATATACGCCCTACCCAAGCTTTTTAAGTGACCTTCCTTCTATATCATCCATATTCCGGTTTAAAGGTCTCCTTCCTACCTCTCTTACTACTCACACTTGCTCCTAAATCTCTTATCGTAGATACATACATAAATAACTCTCACATTTCATAAGAGATAGTACATACATATACACTTTATAGATACATAAAATGTCGCTCCCTAAAAATATAACGTTTGTCGTCACTCATTCAACGTGTGAAATAATATTTCGTAGCCGCCCGAGGCACAAGGTAGGACTCAATCCTGCGATCGGGTAATTCAATACAGGTGCCCTCGGGGATAAAAGATATATAAGTGTTTTTATATGTCTGCTGTATATATTATACATATATTATATGTATAAAACATAGAAAGCAAAATAAGAAAAATATACTTATTTAGAAAAGGTATAAAAAAAATTTACTTAGCGGGTTTTTGGAAATTTTTAAACAAATATTTATACCTTTTTTTTTAAATAAGTATTTTTCTTTCCTAAGTGTGAAGTAACACTTTAAAATTGTCAATGATTTACATTTACAATAAAATGTTTCAACAATTTATATTTACTTTTGTTACACCAAAAAAATTCAATTTCACTTCAATTTTAATTAAATTTACTTTTTATTTAAAATAGCTCAAAATGAGAAAGAATCCTTTTTAAATTTTCAACATTTTATATGACGTATAAAAAGATACCTTGGCTTTCTGTTATATTATTTTTGAAATAAAGAGGTTTATTGTTATTATTTGCTTTCCTAAAACCTGTATTAGCCGATAGTTTGCTGTAAAGATGGGTGAAGGTGACAGTTTCCTTCGTCAACTGTCAATGGAGTCAATTTAGGCCACTAAATATATTTTGTACTGGCATAAATGAAGCTAAGCAATTTCGGAAAATATATTTAATTATGTAAAAAAACACAGAAATAAAAAAAAACATCGATTCTCCATCTATAAATATTGGTCTAAATACAAATTCATACTTTCTAAATAAATATCATCGATTATTCGATTAAAATACTTCAATTTTTTTAAATCTATAAAACTTAACACAAAAACTAAATAGCTTAAAAACTACTAAAAAATAAATGCTCTATTAGCATAGACAGCTTCAATAGACAGATAAGGTGACAATTTGAGGGGATTTCCGTTCAGAAAATTTAAAGTACAATTCACAGAATGATTGCGAGATTAGTCTGTCCTTTCGTTGGAGTTGGAATACGGGAACTAGAATATATGGCACAAAAGAATTGGCGCGATATCGCGCTGTCATGTCCGCCATCTTGGTTTACACCAACCGTTTGGAAATCGTGCTTCACTCTGGGGATGTTTGAATCTTTTTAGATTTTTCGAATTTGTATTCGATTAACGGTTTTTTAGTCGGATTTGTTTTAGTTATATTTGGCTTATATTATTTAAATAATTATTATAATCTTATTCTAATAACTGATACAGCTTTATAAATATGTAGGATTGGAAAGCTGGTTATGGGAAAGTGTCCGTTTGAAAGCCGGAAAAAGGCAGTTTGACGGATTAGTCGAAATATTTTAATATGTTCTAAATTAAATCTTAAATAATTTGGTTTTCGTTTAATTTTATTGCTGTCGTATCATTTTATGCGCTGTGAACTAAATAGGAATACTCCTATAATATTATCATAGTGAAATATGTATTCTACTAACGACATGCACCCTAAAATTCCACATTTATACATACAACCAACAAACGTAAGAATCACTAACACATTAAATATGTATAAAACCTTGTCGTTTCATGGCTTTTGTAATTAAGTAACTGGAAACTAGTAATTAATGTACATCGAAACGTCAAATGTAATTTAATAAAACATATTTTGGCGGAAGTTCCAGTGGCCAATTAAATTGAACTTAACAGTAATGAATATTTTTGTTGGTGTTGGCGCGTGTTGTATTTTTTTACTTCTATTTTCAAAGCATACTATTTTTTTTTGCTTCGCGCAAGCAAAATACCAGGCGGAGGGAGCCTAGTCATAAGATAATCCGTTTTCTACTCTCCGTCTAATTTTTGAGACATTTTTGAGTGGTGGAACTTTACACCGCGCTTTGTCCTGTTACACGTGTAGACCCTATACTAAAAAACTTTTTATTATTGTAACTATTATAAAAATTGTTAAATAAACAACAATTAGTTATACCGTAATCGTCTTACAATGGCCTTGTCAGATAAAGGTTTGCTGAAACTTTGGCCAAAAATTAATATTTATATCCCAATAGGTGCCTTATGATGACATGTATGATTTTTAATATTTCTAAAGCGTATTTAAAAATAAGTAAATAAGTGCGGAACGGAAAAATTAACCTATTAGCATATAATATTAATTAGTTCAAGTTAATTGAAATTAAATAAAATACAGATTATTTCACAGATTAACTGACAATACATATGTAAATTGAAATTTAACGTTTTGCCAAATAACAACATAAAAATTTCATCGAGTAGCTTCGAACTGACACCCACGGTAGGTGTTTTTTCAGTGAAGCCCTTACAACGTCAGTAGTCCTAATGAATTCAAAATGATTTACTAACATACAAAACAGTAATAGGGTTGATAAAGCAAAAAAGGTTGTACTCAAACAACATTCCTAAGTCGTGTTTCGCTTGCGTGACTACACTGAATAAAAAAGTTGAACAAATTTGATACTTTAACGGGCACATCTTTATCTAAATAGCGGTATAAAAACACGTATACGACCTCACGGATGTATACGATATGTTATTTGATATCGCTATCCACGCTAATATATTGGTGAATGTGGGATTAAAGGCACAGTGGGGGGATTCGATATACATATATGGTATTGGAAAGGTTGCTAATACAAATTATTATAATTATGTTAACTTAGAGCAAGAAGGATTCATAATAAAATTAGAAGAATAACTAAAAAATATATTAATAACATTTACTATATTAATAATATTTACAATACGTAATAGTAATTAATAATTAAATAATTTCAAAAGAAAAATTAAATAAAGCTCTTTAATAAATAAACATTTTTTATAACAAGAAATAACTTAGAATTTCGACTATTCAAGTTTAAAAAATAAATAATATTATTTATACAGTTATACTATTTTAATATCAACATAAATGTTTCACACAAATCCTCAAAAAAAAAAAATAAATAAAGCGTAAGCCTATTTTGATGCCAGTAAAATATTTCACACAGCGTATATTAAAAACTTCGTGACCAAGTCCATTTACAACGGAGTTCCATAATCCGTTGGAATAAGTGACTACACTTCCAGTTTTAGTAAAATTCAAAATGCCGCTAGCTTGATGACTACTGTTATTGAATTTTTACGTAAATTCCCTTTTGTTGGGCTCATTTGGTCGGATTATGGATGCTAATGTCGTATTCGGGGGTACAATTCCGTTGCGTCGATAAGCGGGCTCTTTGAGATTTTTTGGGTGTTAAATGCGTGTCAAAATGTATTTTGGCAGCAATCCTGCGGTTTATGACCCGCCAAATCCACGTTACAATTTTATTAAGGTCAATCTCTATATAAATTAGGGTGGATTTATAGCGTCTTATAACTATTATACACTTTAATTTAAAAAATAATAGTCACATTATGAATGGTTCAATCTAAATTTAAAACGGTTGTGGTGCTGTGAAAGTGGACAAAACAAGGGACAAAAACAGTAGTATACGTAATACAAGGTAAACTGTTAAAGCTCTCCTTACTTTATACGCGATTTAAACGGTACAGTTATAATAGCCGAATGTCTCGTGCGTGAATAATCTGCATAAAAACAGGACCCCGCCATCTCATCTCGTCCACATTGTAGCTCACGATCGTCATTACTCTGCACACGTTCTTCAGTGTGAAAATGGGATATAATTTTGGGGAAATAATCAAAAACCGCTTCGCGTGCCCAATGGGCATTAGCGAAGCCCTACCCTCAGCGGGCATGTTAATGTTACCAGGTACAGGCTCTGTATGAACGTAATGAGACGAGGAAAATTGTGTTGCCATAAAAATAATTGTATTCTACCCTCCATTTCTTGTATACGTCGATTAGCTCGAGACTTACATTAGTTTTTGTTTGGGTCTTTTATGCGACCCCTCGTGGTGACTCGAAATTGAGGAAATTTGTACAAAATGAACGTTTTACTGTGAATATTTTTAAAATGAAATGTGGGCGTCTTTTGAAACAAAATAATGAAACGTGGGGCATGAACGGGCGTCTTTTGAAGCAAAAATATCAATAGGTAATATTTTTATCTTATTGTTTATTTTAATTATAGATTTTTTAAATAGTAACATGAAAAGAATATTGACAAAATCAAAACTTCTAATATACATCATATCAGGGAAAAGAAATCACCTGTGTCCTATAAATTCATCAGCCTTTTGTAAGATTAAATCTTCAACCCAGTCCAGTGGGTGACATCAGTCAATAAATTAGGGAACTAACAAAACAAACAATGATAGTAAACAAGGTGTTAAGAACAATATTAGAGTGAAAGAAAAAATATTAAAGATTTAGGACCTTTAATTTAGGAATTTGTCAGTAATAAAAAAAAATTGTATAAGCGAAAAGAGGGAAGAACATAGTTATACACAAGGTCGTATCTTTATAATAAAAAAAAATGACTCAGAATAGACTTCAAAATTCTTAAGAGTTGGTAGAAACCGTAAATATAACTTTAACACGATTTTAAAACGTTGGAACTCTATTGGATTTATGTGTTTGACATCAGACTTTTATGCTCTGTACTGAGTACAAATACAAATGTTTACTTTGGTTATTTTTGTAGTTTGTGATAGACGTAGTTCACTTTTATAACCTTTACAACGATTGAAGACTGTTTAACTACCTTGCATTCGCTTTCATTGATTTTTGTTTTTTTTTCTTTTTTGTTTAACATTAAAAAATGTTTTTAAAAGTACTTATAATAATATATATAATAAATAATTTCAAAAAGTACTTGCTGAGTTAAAAATATATTATTGTCAAAATTTGTAAAATAATTTTTAACTTAATTTCTAAATCCTTTTAGTTTTTACTACTTATTGTTATTTTAAAATTATAAACAGAAAGATATTTTATGTTAATTTTGATAACTACTTACTTTAGACATGCTCTAAATCAAAGTTTAACAACCCCTAGTTAAAAGCATACCATTTTAAGTTAAGGTAAATGCCCAATACTTGAAAATATACAGACACATTTTATGGGCTCTAAAGTTTTAAGGAGTAATAGTACCATATAGCGTATTTAGTTCATTATTTGTTTATATTTTTTGATTAACTATATGAAAGCGCAATTTTTAATTACAAATTATAAATTTCTAAATTTATTAAAACCAAAACTAAATATAGCCTAAGTGATATAGGCAAAATTATTGATTTTGTTATCTTTTAATATAATAAAGTAAATAAGTACAACATTTAGAAAATCTAGGCCATAAGCATACTCTGTACCATAATTATTAGATTATAATTATCAAAAGCGCACAGTCAGCGGTTAGCCACTAAAAGTTATAGGGAATAGGCCAATCAATAAAGTTTTTCCATGTATATAGGGAACTAACAAAACAAACAATGATAGTAAACAACGTGTTAAGAACAATATTAGAGTGAAAGAAAAATTATTAAAGATTTAAGATCTTCAATTTAGGAATTTGTCAGTAATAAAAAAAAATTGTATAAGCGAAAAGAGGGAAGAACGGAGTTAGTTCTTATGCTTAATCTTTTTTTAGCTTCAAGCTATTTGTCTGGCATACAACAGGATAGGTAAAAATCTAGTGTCGAGAGACTCCGTTCCCCACTTTCTATCCAATTTTTTTAGACATTGTGTATGGAGTGACGGAACTCAACCGCACGTTTTGGTTTCTCTATCAGACCGGGGAAATGCAAATGTTTATTACGGAATACACGCAACGGTTGTAGGTTCGATTACAACTTGGAAAAAGAACAGTAAGGAACAACAAGAGACTCAAGATCTTATCTCTATAGTAATTATTAACAAACATTAAGCGTCTACAGAAAAATTTAATTTTGTTCGCAATAAATTAATACGATCATCGAAAAATTACTGAACCGAACTGTATTGGGCCTAACGATATTACGCCTTGATGGAGTACTCTTTATTAACATCTTGTAGAGAGTGATGATATTTCCCAAAATTCACCAAGACGACAAGATTTTATTAATATTTTTAATAAGCAATTTGATGGTTAAAAGCTTTAAGACTTCATTTTCTGTTATAATCTCATTTTAGGGACGTATTTTATTGTATTTACATATTCTTGTAAGTGGTGAAAGTGGAATAACTTGGATGTCAGAGCGCAGTGGGACAGTTAAGTTTCGCCAGTCGATGTGCAAGTTGCACAAAGTAAGGGGAACGAAGTGTCTTAGCACTAGGTTCCCCTCTGCCTAACTTCATATGCGGGAAAAAGCGTGAAGCTGCTATTTCTAACACTTCTATAAATTGTAAACATAGATAAGGCAGATATGACAAACTTCATAAAATGCACAAAGCGACTAATGCACTTTGAACTTTTGCCTTTTAAATCTGAGAAAAGTGCAGAGTTAAAGAATCTTGAAAATAGTTTTGTTTTTTTCACTGAATATTGTGATTCGTATCACAACGAACTTTTCATCGCTATTGTTTTCTCATATTAACATAAAGCTATGATTATATTTTCTTATGCTATTGTTTTTATATTTATCTAATTGAGCACCGTCACCATATTATCAAACAGATATAATAATGAAAAGAAAAATGATTAGTGCCTTAAAAATAGTTCATATAAATATGAAAAAAATCTAGAAAATTTACGAAAACCAGAATTGGTCACTACAACCATTTCTACTACTACTTAACACACAGTAAATTCCTTATTGCCTTACGACATCATAGATTATCGCTTTTAATGATATATAAAAAAAAATCTGCTTCGCCCTGTATCCCGCACACAACAGGGTAGGCAGAGGGAACCTAGTGTTAAGACACTCCTGACTGTGTTGACTGTCATTAAAGATATATGTGGTTTAAATAAACCTCTAACCTCTAAACTTACGTACTTACGTCTTAGCTAAGCAGATTTGTAAAGTGACATTTCAAAACGTTTCATTGTATATAAAAGTAACTCAACCCTATGCGTACTTAGAAACGATTACAACGACCCGGCGACGAGAATCTGCAATAACCGTAATAAATTACCGTCCAATTCAACTTGGTCTAATAAGACTCGCCGGATTCAGCGTCCCGACCAGGACTTCTTAGGATGTAAGATAGTCATTAATTTAATTGAGTTTGGATACAGTTTAGGAAATTAATTGAAATAATGTCCCCGGTTAGAGGGTCAAGGGGAAATGTAAGAAATCAACTTAGTTTTGATTGTGGTTGATCGTGGAACTTTGTAATGGGATTTTCGTGACACAGTACCTGCTTGTTTAATTGTGATTTAGCTTCTGTTGCAAAGATGTAATTAGTCATTCTAAATGGAAAGATATTTTAGGGAAGATGTGATTTATTATATTAAATTATCTATACATTGTACATAAATTGAATTATGGATTGGAATAAAACCTTAACAAAAAGATTTTATTGTAGAAAATGGATGTTACGATTGTAAGATATAAAGATATTTTCCATAATTCATTATTGTGCTTTACAAAATTTTATTTTAATATCAAATTACAGTAGATATTAAACGTAAGCTAACACTTTAAGCAAACACCATACAATTTAATTACATATAACAGTATAGATATCTAAAAAGTTGCAACTCACACGTTTACTATAAACATTATAAGAGCACTTTAAAATGCACAGTTTTGCTTCACGACAAAAACCATGGCACCTGCACGCCATCTGTGCAATCGAAAACAAAGAAAAAGAAACACTCCAGCAAAATTACGCGGAAATTATTCACGAATATTACATCATACGAAAAATTGTAGCCCTAAAAAACATTACCACATATACCAACTGTAGTGTATTGAAGCAGTGAAGGGGGAACTCAAGTAGGGGGGAGAAGGACTCAGACAGGGGGCATAATCCCGTAATTATCGGCTTAACTGTATATGACATTAGCAGGTGGAAACAGCTAGCGTTGGGATCAGGTGTACCCACGCAGGTATTTCAGTGTTACATTGACAAATGCTAATAATTGATTTATATGGGATTTTGTTTAATAGGTTTAGGTATAAAAATAGAGGGTGAGCTAAGAGATGAATTTAGTAGGGCGGTTTGTTACACGGCATTTTAATGCTTAGTTGGCTGAGTATTTCAATGTAATTAAGTTCTGTTTTTTTTTTTATTGAAACGACTTTTTGTTATTAGTGTTAGCTTTTGATGTTGAGACTTTCAATTATTTTTTTATTAAAGTAAATATAATAACTTTTTTGATAGATTTTCGATTAACGCTTTATTGTTTTACAAACGATTCTTTTACATTTTTTTATTTTAGCATATTTGTATTAGTACCTAAAAAAATATGTAAATCATGTTGTTTTTAAGAAATTACAATGTAATATTATCCTAGTAGAGCACTGATAAAATGCAGGTTATGTGGAAACAGAAACAGAGAGAGGGTGGAGGGGAGGAGAGTTTGAGAGGGAGAGAGCTTGGTGATTTATTACTAAATTGTCTACTTTGTGAAATGATGTAGTTCAGAAAACATACAATTATCGATAAGTACAATAAACTTATTTATCCATGCAAATTATGTAAACAAAAGTACTATCTATATACCAAGTTGATCCCAGCTTTGCATACACTCAGCTAGCACTCGATACCAGCAAATATCTTTACCGGAAGCTACATTTACCTAAAATTTGCAACTACCCTCAAAAGCGTTGTTTGTATTTCATAATCGAGACCTGTGATTTATCCGGACTTGGTGCGGGGCTTTTCAAACTTTGCCTTAACCCGCTTTGAAAGCTATCCCGAATAAAGCATTATTCATTGTTTTGATATTGTTAATGGACCTCGGTCGGAATGAATGGACTTGAAACTACTCAAATGCTATATTATTTCTTGTAACATTGGGAAACAAACTATCATTTTGTATTACGTTCTGTTCTAGTTTGAAGGTTGTGTTTTTATGAAGTCGAACAGTTCTTCAGATCTTTGATATGTATTATATTTATTGTTTTGAATTGATTAAGCTGTGTCGTAAATAATCAAAAATAATATTACATTTCTTGCTGATTTTACACAAACTATTATGGCTCTAATCTAATCTTATTATCTAGAAAAGAAAAGTATACGTGAAGTATAAAATAATACTTTCCAGTAATGTTCTGATGTTGGTTCAGTGACAATAATCATAGTACTGCTAAAGATATGTAAATTAATTACAAAAGCCACAAATAAGTTTAAATAAAAGATCACGAAACAGACATGACGCTCAGAAAAGCGTTAGTAGATAACAAAAGCAACCTAACACTTGTATAATGACCTAGAAATTATAGCAAATATCGTTCAGATATTAATCGCTTATCCATAACAATCCAACCGAATCATTATCGAATGCACAGCTTAAAACGTTTCTCGTGTAGCCTATTGGATAACGTATGGTCTATCGAATTTTAATACCAGATTTGCCTAGTCTGTGGCAATATCTATCTAAAGCTAATACAAGGGACTTTAGCCTTTTAACCTGAATCCATATGGATGATATTACCTTGCTAAAAATATATAATGCCTGTCTTTGCACTATAAAAGGATGTGAATTTTATATTGCAAGTATCTACTGTTTTAGCAATTATGGTCTGATTACTATCTCGATTATGTGATTCTATAAAAGAATGTGAGATAAGCTTTTTATTAATCTACTTTTTATTGTGCAACTTCTACTTTTCGTATTTATTACATACTATTCGCGGTCTTTGTACTGTATATATGTACATATATCATGTTTATGTTTATTGTACATACTTTTGGTCCAATGAAGAATGGAGTGTCTTGACACACTAAGTCTCAGCCTACGCTGCTATGCGAGAAAAAGTGAAATGCTGTATTTAGGCTTCCGTATCCACAGGATTAAACAGGATTCTATTACTAAGACTCTGCTGTAACTCTGCCTGGCCATTTGAGACTCACACACAGTTCATGAGGATGTATTTCAGTAGCGGCTATATACTAAAAAAATACAATCTAAGGGAGTCCCCCTTACAACAGACATAATTTTTTGGCCGTTTTTATAGATAATGATACGGAATCCTTTTTGCGTGAGTCCAACTTACACAGGATCGGTGTATTTCCCTAATTGCACTAAAACGAAAACTATACCGTTGTACTGTATTTATATTATTCAACATTTTACAACTTTAAATATAATTTAAGCTAAAAACACGAGAACTACAAAAAATGCTTAAAAATATTAATCAAATATTTTATTAAAAATATTATATGTACTTACGGTATTTCAATGCATAAGGTGGAACAAAGGCCAACGAACGTATGATATAATCGAAAAGCACATCCATAGTTTCAGGAAAAGTGAATGGTAATTAAAATTACAGTAATGCATGGACCGTGTTTGACTCTTAGGCTTCATATAGATAAAACGGATCCAATTAAGTAAATAAAATTTAATAATGGCTGAAAATATCACTATCACTGAACATTTTTTTTTTATATCTGAGGCATAGTTGACTCTACATACTCTCTGCCTAGAGAAAATATAAGCGTAAAGTAAAAAAATAATATAGTTTGTAGTCAAAAAGCCAATGTATGATATTTTTTTTAGCTTCCCATAGCATAGCATTCCCGAATTTCCACCCGTCGTGATACAGGGGTACAAATGTGTGACTATAAACGCTACAGGTTGTGTGTTGATTACCACTCGAGGAAATTGAAAATATTACATGTGTTTCTTTCCTCGCGTTACGAGGAAAGTGCGGTGTAGAGTTACGCCACTTAACAAGCAATGTCTCGCGGAACGGAAAACGGAAGTATCTTAACACTAGCTTTCTAGGTTCCATCTGCCTACCCTGCCATGTGCGGCGAGGAGCTAAAAAAATATTTTGTATGTTTCCTACGAACAATATAATTAATGAGTAGTTCGTCATCACGGTATCGTTCATTTTCTTTTCATAATCTTTTCACTCCAAAACATGTTTTTCGTACCTGGAACAAAAAAAAACATAAATTTATTGTTGTAATACATTTAAAGACATTACTATTTTATTAATATTTTTAAAATAGCAGTAAAAATTATATACAATCAAAAAATGCCTTATTCCTACATACATATATAAGTTAAAAAAATATATAATAAAAAGCAAACTAAAATTTAAAAAATTAAGTTACATATTATTAAAACAAATATTAAAATTTCCTTTTAAGAAATTTGTAAAATAAAAAAAATATTTAATCCAGTTTAAGTCAGGATATTCTATATATCAATTAAAGTGAATAGACCAAGCGGGCAAAACTATTTAACCGATAGAAAAGCAATGGACTACCCTAATGATGTCTCAATTACCGATTCTAAAAGGATTTTATTAAGTAAAATTATATACATATTTAAGTATTTTGAACGAAATAGTTTACTAAGTTATTAGGAATTGGAGTCATCTAGGTGCAGTTAGATGCAGACAGCGTCCTATTGTATTTAAATTGGTTGTAGGTTCGATCCTCTTTAATGATTGTTTCATTTATTTTCATTAGCCACACTTTGATACACAAAGCGCAGCGTTAAGTTAATCCAATTAACACTCAATGTCTTGAAAATTAGGCGGGACCTACACGGTTACGTGGGCATAAGCATGAAGCTGCTTATATTACTAACCTAACATTATCATTCCAGAAACATTACTGAGTCACTATAACTACAATGACTATCAAATATTACATTCAATTTATTTAATCCTTACGCTGTATCTCAAACATAGCAGAGTAGGTAGGGGTACATATGAACGTAGTGTTAAGACACTCCGTTCCAATTAAAACACTTCTGTTCCCCTCTTTCCACTGAATTCTGGAGGGATTGCGTGTTGAGTCTCTGTTTCTATACAAAAACATAACTAAAAATCACAACACACTAATTTACTACTCAGTTTCAATTTTAATAACTCAAAACAATTAATAATTGTAATAAAATATGAAATATTTATAACACTTTTAGTACAAACACTAATTGGAAAGCTCTTCGCGAACTTCATTTGTCATGTTCCAAATGACAATGAGACGTCCGCCCTAATACATATTAATGATTTTCTTAAAACGAAACTAATTAAATTTCATACATACAGTATTTAGAAATGTGTCGGGAAAAATAATGGACGGCTTTGTGGTGTCATTTTTATACTATTTGTTAGGTAATTCTCTACAGAAGCAACCGGACTCATATGTTACGGCTCGATCCTTTTTGGGGTATGAATTAATTTCTGGTACTCAAAACATGCAGTGTCTGTGTCTCTAGATTTGAACTCTTACAGTATTATGTTCTCTATATGTATTAAATAGGCATTGAAAGTTAAAAAAAATTGTAGCAGCTAATAAAAAACGTTACTAAATATTGATAACCAATTATGTAACAATAACATTCGTGGGAAAGTGGGGAACGGAAGTGTCTTAATTCTAGGTTCCCTTTGCAGGATAGAACTTAAAGCTAAAAAAAATGGTATCTACCTACAGTATACGCATATCTACGAACCAACAAAGCCGCCTTAGCGATGGAACATTCCAATTTGTCTAAAAGCCGCATATCTGCACAAACGCTAGATCTGAAATATTTTTTTATTAATCATCGATCATTTTGAACGGACCTAAGTCGATGCCTTTTAAAGATATTACAGTTTTCGTTGTGATCGCAAAATGGCTTCTTTTTTATGTTTCTACAAAAAAGGAGTATTTTTCGCGTATAGCAAGTACTACGGTTAATTGGTTTTATAGCGTTCTGGGAGGCTTGCGTATTTTAGGAGAAGTAACAAAAAATGCTTCCTCCACTCTGTATCTTATGCTATGTAGTAGGGTAGGCAGAAGGAACCTTGTATTAAAACACTGCACCGTCTAATTTTATATCGAGTGGCGGAACTCAACGCCGCGCTTTATCTATTTACCAGTGCGAAAAAATGGAAATAATTTTAAATGAACATTTTATATTAAAATTTTAAAATATCTCTCTTGTTTTCGAGAAACGAAGTCTATGAAGACAGTACTCTAGCAAACGTAATTTACATATACGTGCTCCTCTACAATTCTGTTAGATAGATGTAAGTCAGTTTACAGTAAAGTCATAGTTCATTTACCGACGGAGCTAAAAAAAATAAGTGTATATTTTTGAATTTTAAATTAAATATTTGCATAATTTGTGCTCCACTAAATAATATTTTGGGCCATTTCTCGCATAACGTAGATTATTTTGAAAAAACGCGACGTTAGGTTCCGCCACACAATACCAAATGTTTCTAAAATATAACGGAAAACGGAGTGTGTTAACACCAGGTTTCCTTTTATACGTGGACGATGCGTAATGCTAAAATAATATATAAAAAATCTTGTATAAACCCACTTTGAACTTTAAATAGACATATAATAAACATATAATTCACCCCTTTGACCTAAATTCGTAACGAAAATACTTCATTTAACAGGCCAGCTGACGCAGGTTCGACGCCCGGGTGAAATAGAGCATCCCTCCATCCTACCCGGGCGTAAACAATTAAGTTGCGTCACGCCTATATAGGTGTTGCTTATTAGGTCAACACAGACATTAGATGAGTATTTTTTATGTTTTATTTTGTATTATGGTATAACTAGATTCACGTTTTTGTGGCATAGTAGAGCAGTGTTGCACTGTAAAGCAGGAATGGTTTGGGTTCGATTTCCACTTGGGGGAAACATTCATTATATTTTTTTTTCATTCATAAATAATAGTTTCAATACTAGCACATGGCAAACATTGTCATAAGACATCTAGATATGTATCTTGACACACTACATAAAAATAAATATGAATTATAATAAATTAATAAGATGTTTTGAAAACAAAACGCTGTGGGTTCTATTCCCACTCGAGACAATGCAATATTTAATATTTTCACTTCTTCGTTCTAGTATCGAGGAAAAGCGCGGCGTTGAGTTCCACCACTCAACACGCAATGCCATCAGAAACCGGCGGAAAGCGGGAGTGGAGTGTCTTAACACTAGGCTCCCACTGCCTACCCTGCCACAAGCGGAATACAGCGTGAAGCTGAAGACAAAATCTTTGGGCTAGGAAAGGTCCTCTTAATCTCTACACGCGTGTCTTATGTCTGTGCTAACTATAGGCTTATAAGCTTATGCATTTTGGTGCATAATTTAGGGATAGAGATAAACGGATTTGAAATTGATATTAAGGTAATATATCAAATTAGATCAATTATTACAAATATTATATCAGATTTGGATATAAATATTGAAACCGAATTTATTTGTTGCAGTTTATATAGCTTTTGAATGCTTAAGGAAGTATTATTTTCTTATTTTTAAAAGCTTATTATTTTTATAAACAAAATTAGCGTAGTATGTCAATACTTTTGAAATTTTATATAAAAAAAATATTCAACCGTGTTCAATTACGCACCTGTTGGATATCTGGATGATGGATTTTATACTGTTATTATAAAGCTCCTATCGAATTTCTCAATTATTATAAAAATATGTTATGGCTAGGAAGGTTTTTGTTTATTTAATAATTGAATTAAATTAAATTTATAATGAAACAGAAGAACGTATAAAACGTAATATAAAAAACTAACCTTTATGTCACAATAAAATTAAATTCTCTCTTAAGAAACAAGAAAAAAAAAGCGATTTCCATCATGTCTAAAATTTGGACATAAGTAATTATGAAAGCGTGTTACATTTTTTACGGGCAATGTGTCAAAAGTGATAAAGATTGAGGAGATAACGTCAAACAATCACAAGTTTTCATTTGCATAAAAATATGAACGTGTACAGTAGCCTTAGATTTACATATAAAGAAGATAAAAAAAACACTTAACACTTAAAAAGACAGATAAAAAATGTTAATTTAATGCAATCATATGAATAATTAGATGCTGTTATTGATATAAAACAAAAATCTACATGTACGTACAAATCTAATTTGAAATATCAGTCTAAAGATAAAGTAGCTTACAAACTTATTTTTAGAATTAAATGTTTTGAGACGTCGTTTTTCAATTTAGTTTCTATTAAAATTGCAATATGATTTTCAAATTACACTCTTAGTTATGAACAGACGAATAAACAGACAAACATATTCAGTCCCGATTAATTTATTTCTTTTGAGTTACCGAACCCTAAAAAGCATCATCATTTCCTTACACTGTAAGTTTAACCTAAAAATATTTACATCTTAGTACACGACAAGGTAGCAGTAATTTACATAAACAAGAACTTTCGGCCATGCATCTTCGGGTCGGTCGGGATGAATGATGTGGAACCACTGATTTATTGGAGTTGGACCTGTTTCTACGTGACATACGGACAGAGTGTGTGATTTATGTTATATCATATGTTATGCTATATTTGTACGTAATAAGAGTGTTGTAAGCAACTGTTATTATTTATTCTGATCTATACTAATATTATAAAGCCAATATACAATAATACCGTACGTCGATAGGAGAACTTTCCAAAAACCTATCTAAAGCTTTTAGCTTCCATTGTTTTTCGGTTTAAAATTAACTTAACCTCCTATCCCATTTTTAATTCAGCTAACTCTTTGAATACATAATCCTGGCGGCCAGTAAATGTGTCATTTCCCTCATAAAATCTTCACGAGTCTAGAATAGAGGTTTGCTAGATTTCACAATAAGCAGTTGTGAACCATAAAGTTTTTATAGCTGAATGAGAATAATGTTATCGCTTATATAGGTGTTATAAATCCCTGGATATAGGTATTTAAAATTGTGAACCAAAAGTAGCCAAGTAGTAGTTAGGACACTCCATTTCCATTAAGATACTTTCGTTCACCACTTTCTCGTTTAGTGGCGGAGCTCAACGACGCGCCATTAAATATTTTCTCGAGTCGGAATCGAACCCCTGACCTGTCACGCTTACTGTCGCACGCTTGTGCAACGAATAGTCTCAGTAATAAAATAATAATTTCTTTAAGTAACCGTGTGTATAATATTTTACGATATGTGTGGAGGACTTTAAGAGTGCTCGACATATATGAGTTTGATTATATTATTAATTGGAATGAAAATGCATAGGATGTATTAAAATAATATAGAAAATTTAAAAAAATATACATATGACAAGGAAAACCAGTTTAAAAATATTCCGTTCTTCACTTACTGTTCTTATTTAGAATATTCTTCTTCCTGACTTTTATACTGTATAGGTTCGATTTTCACTCGGGGGAAATGAATGTTTATTTATTGTTTTCATTTGTTCGCTCTAGTATCTAGGCAAAAAGCACAGTGTTGAATCATTCAACACGCAATGGCTCAAAAATTCGGCGGGTAGTGAGGAACAGAGTGTCTTTTCACTAGGTTAGAGATACAAAGTGAAGGTGAAAAAAAAATACTTATAATCATTGTATGTATGTACATTAGGTACATTAAGCAAATTAAGCAAATTCTTAGCTACACAGCAAAATTTTCCATTTGCCAATGTTTAGGAAAAACATTCCATCGACTTACAACCATTTAAATCACCTAACAACGTGCAGGTGTAAAAGACGCTAATTGTCCATATTAATTATACAACAAAAGAGCAATGAATCACCGACTATTAAGAAGGAGACCAAACTTTGTACAATGCTGATTGAGCGAATGCGAGTGGCAGCAGGATTTATGAGCCTCGAACAAAAGGTTAGGCACGCCTCTGTTCCACTAGAAGCCTTAATTTCCAGGAGGATTTGGCACTTGGCGTCGATGTTATTGAATCATTGCTGTTTGTAAGACGTTTTAGAGACTTTATAGATGGTGCTGCCTTGATTTTTGGAACGGATGTGTGTTGTGTGAAATTCTTAGTTTATATGTACATATATACATACATTAGAAGAAACTAATTTTCTTTAATAATATTCACTGCAAACATTATCAATTTTTTCCCTAAAATACTTACTAGTTCTTTACTTACTCTTTTCATCTAAAAACAAAATAAACAAAATTGGTTTGCGTTTGCAAAACAATCCTGAAACTAATACAGACGGAAATACAAGCGAGTGATTTCATTTTGGGAGATTTTTATTTACTTCGTTCTTTCTTGGCTTAATTTGCTTTTTTACTTCCTTAATTTAATCTATTTACTTAAATTTACGTTAACTTCAATCTTTGTTCTGTATTTATCCTCTTTTCTGTTTCAATTAAATTAGCAGACGCCTTGTAATGTATTGGACTGTTTCTTTCAAACCTTAGTACATTCAAAAACCAATATTATATAAAATATAAAAGTTTATATAAAACTTTTCCAATTTCATATAGTACAAAATAATACTACAAAAGTCGTTAACATCGTTCCAAGAGCGTAAATTGCCTTAATAGTAGATATAACTACCCATATAGATTGTGGAAAAGCAAAATCTGTTTGAATTTCTTTCGGTGACTTATCTTTGTTTTCCCGGATATAAGAACAGTTGAATTGTCTCCCGTCGATTAATCCGAAATCTGCTGAATCTACCGGCGAATGACCTCATTAAGACCCCAAAGACATTGTTAGGGCACGATCATATATAAGAGTACGTTTTATTTATTATGCCCATTATTTGTAAGATATGACGTTTTCATTACTTTATTATAATGTTATATTTAATGTAAGTTGTTGTGTTTAAAATAATAATACATGGTAAATTTGTGTCAAATATATATAATATATTCTGTTTCTTTTCAACATGAATGTAGTAATTAGTAAGTAAAGTTAAAAATTTTAGTTTAAATATAGTTATAAGGTTAAAACGTTCGTTTATGTGTATAACATTGTTCACATGACGAAAACAATGTTTCTTTATTCATACATACATGTTTTATGTATTTACTATTATTATTATATTTGTATACTCGTATTTTTAAAATAATTGTAGCATATTTAGAAGTGAAGCGAGTCGTGGCGCAGGGCCCCAAGTGTGTCTGTTCGATCCCCACTCGAGGAAATGTAATATTTATTTCAATTTATATTTCTGTTTCTTCGCTCTGATGTCGAGACAAAAGGCGGCGTTGAGTTCGGCACTCAACACGGAATGCCTCCAGAATTCGGCGGAAAGTGAAGAACGGAGTATCTTAACACTAGGTTCCCTCTGCCTACCCTGTCATGTGCGGGATACCGTGTGAAGCTGATTTTATTTTAATATTTACCAGTTGTCTGACCTAAGGTCGGTCCAAATCAGACTCATTCAATGATATTATAAAAATAAAAAAGAAAAAAAAAACATAAATTTGAGAAACAAATTCCTTATCAGATTAGTTAATTGGAAATAATTATTTGTAAATAAAACCAAAGATAGCATCCGCTTTGAAAACCGCCTAAGGATGCAAGGGGTCCAAGTGATTGATTGCCAGTTCTTTCAAATATTTGTCAAAACATTTTCCGACTCAACTGATCTTTTAATGATTTCCATTAGTTATCACTCCGCTATTTTTGTTTCAGTCTGTTAACTGTCGAGATTCTCTTAACTTGGATGATTAATTGTGCAAAAGCTTAACCTCACAGCTTTAAGCTATATTAATTTGAGAAAAGAATATAGTTAGTAATAATATAAGACAAGAAGTCAAATTATTAAATGAGCTTCACGCTATATCCCGCACACAGCAGGGTAGGCAGAGGGAACCTAGTGTTAAGACACTCCGTTCCCCACTTTCTGCCGAATTCTGGAGGCATTGCGTGTTGAGTGGCAGAACTCAACGCCGCGCTTAACCTCGACACCAGAGCGAAGAAATGGAAATATAAATTTAAGTAAATATTTCATCTCCTCGAGTGGGGATCGAACCCACAACCAGTCGGTTTTGCAGTCACACCTCGTGCCGCTGCGCCACGACCGGCCTCTAAATTTTCCGGTCAAATTATACAATAATATTCAGAAAGTTTGATTACTTCACGAATTAGTGAAAGCTTGCGTTTTTAAAAATAACTTTTATCACATTTTTGTCAAGATCAGAAATTTTGTAGAATGGATACATTAAAAATTGAGTAACGAATATACTTTACAAAAATCCATACATTTCTTAAAAAAATGATAATGAAAAGAATATGTAAATAGGAACTGCAATCAAAATCCTACCAGGAAACATAATTTGATATTATTCTTCTGACTTACTACTATCATTTTTTGAAATACATTACCGCATTGACATTCTCATAAAAATAACTTAACCACCATTTAACTTAAAGAACTAAACAAAACACACCAATATATAACAGCATTATCCGAAACGTTTTAAACTAAAACAGGATCTAATCTAAAGTTTTAAATACCCGTTATCTATAGGAACATCTGGGCAGTGATTTATTGGAGCGAGGAAAAGGACACTTCAGGCACTGAAGATTTACTACAGCTGAAAAAGTACCTCCGTTTGCTAGTTTTTGTTTGAGTCTGGTGGAGGTGTTTTATATAATCTACGGTTGATTAACGATGTTAAGATATATCACCGGTTCGGTGGAAGAATGTCGTATTTGCACTTTATTTTTAAGAGTAAAAGTAGTATTGAAGGAGATATAATCAAAGTTTGTACATTTCTCCGCATACAATATCATATTAAAGTTATTTTTCAGAAAAAAGTGCAAATGCACCAAATTGAATGTTGGAATAGAGTAGCTTTTCTTGAAGTCTTTTTATCTGCTCTATATTATCTATATATGATAGTAGAATGCATAAAAATTATGCCCGGCGATAAGAATAGAAAAGGAAAAAGAAAAAAATCACTACAATAGAATATAGTAGAATATACTATATGTATAGTCTTTACACTTAAAAAAATCTCCTTAAAATAAAATCATTTCAAACCAACCTTACATCTATTTCAAGCCAGAATTAAACAATTAGTTAGAACAGAGCGCACTAAAAATCTTGAAAGCCTCTGAAATACGTCTTATTTAGTGTAGTGACACCTTAATTAAAGAAAGCACTTTTATTAGTGTTGCCCGGTAATTTACGGATTTGCTATCTTGATATTACGACTTAGGTATAAGTATTTTAAAAGCTTAACTTGTTTTTGCAAGCTTATTTTTTTATTTCTGCGTCGTAAGGCATGTGTTTGAGAGTGAAGATAGAGAACTAAGCGTTCTCCATTTTCGATTTTTCCTTTTTCTCTTTACTTTGTTTAACGTACCAAAAAAAAAGAATAATAAGTAGCTATTTAGCTATATATTAGAGGCGACATTATACCTAGCGCAGTCAATCACTTTCCAGACTGAAACGGCATAAGCATTAGTAGGTAATTACAATTCACGTTTATATTACTACTATATTTTCCTTTAAAAAACAGGATATTTAGTAATAATAAATGTAAAAAAAGAAATTTTTCAACCCACAACCCCACATTAGTCGGATATTTTCTAACTGGACTACCCTGACATCAATACAAAGGGGTTGTTTAATACCCATCCAGTTTTATTTACCTCATAGGCAATTATGACAAGTGACCATTGACCTGTACCGGCCATGGCTCGTTGCTTTGTCCCAGTACAGGGGCAAGTGAAGATTATTCACCCGCTAAAAATAACTACAAAGCTACCAACTTCAAAGAACGTTAGATACAAATATATTATATGTACAGACGTGTTTAATTTGAATTTGTGTTTAAACGTAATTTATGTTATGGTATGTTATTGAGTATTTTGCGATGTATGTAAGAATGTTAAATTTGTAGGTTTGTGATAGTTTATTTATTTTATTAAGATTATTGTAGTACAGAGAAACAGAACCTGACTGTAAACTATAAAGATATAGATAAGACATCAAAGGACAGTAGGTAGTTCATTTCGTATTGTAATGGTTATTTCATATATATTTTTTTATATATTTTATAAGCCAAATCTTACATAACAAGGTAAATATTACATTTTTTATGTGCATAGTATTCACAATTATAGTATTTTTTTTATTTATATATGACACCTAGGTAGAAGGGACCTAATGTTAAAACATTCCGTTTCCGTTAAGACACTTGGCGAATAGCGGAACTCAACACATTAAATTCCCCCGAGTGGAAATCGAACCTACAACATTCGCGTTTACGCACGTTTGTGCATACATAAACATAGACATGAAACAAAAATTCAGAAGTAATAAAAATCCAAGTTTTTCCGTATCTTGGTTTTCATATGGTTTCTGAATAAAGAATTGATTGAACACGGAGCGTTGTTTGCAATTCGAGCAACACAACGTATGAATATATAAATATTTTTATTCAAAATTATAAAATTCAAAGGGATTTTATTATATTATTTTTATATGGATTTTATTTTGCAATTTTTTTTTCATTTTATAAAAAAAATTGTGAAAATTAATTTTGAATACAAAAAGGTTGTTTTTTTTGCTGTTGCAGTTACCAAAAATAAAAAAAAATATTGCATGTTTATACCGTACAGTTACTTAAGAAAATTTATGTATATAAAATAAATATGAGTATTTTTTTACAACTGATGCCAAATTAAGAGACTTTTTTGTTTTAGTTGTTGTTTTTTTTAACAATTTGTTTTTTTAACATACATATATCTTTATATTATTACTATTCTATACTATTAATATATTTAAGGCATTGTCAAAGAAGCCAACATAACATTTATAATATAAATGTACCTAAAACAACAATCCAAAGCTCCTAAACCAAATTGAAACGCTCAAAATCTGAGCCAGATAACTGTTTTAAACAGACTAAAATTTATACCTCTTATTTGTGTTTGTCGCGTGTGATATATAGCAGTTCGTGGGAGCTGTAATAGGTCGCCATATATTAAAGCAGCACCCTTATGTAGCCTGGCGACTGAACAGCCATGTCAAATATAATGTTATTTTATAATATACTAGTTTAAACCTGCGGCTTCGTTCCCGTGGTCAAAAAGAGACAATGAAGAATTCTGTATATGATTGACACATTCTTAGTGTCTAAGGTAACTCTACTACAAAGCAATAACGAAGTCTATGTAACATAGACTACTTCATCAACCGACGCGTAATAAATTTTTCATTTTGAAACATTATAAGATATATATTTTATTAACATTTAATAAACATTATAAGTTTCTGAGAATTGTGCGTTCAAGTGCTCTTTGGCTTTATAATAAGCAAAGGTAATAAAATATGTTACCTATATAAGGATTTATTCTTATTTTTACCGAAACAGACGACAAAAACGAACAACCCCTATGCAATATAATAGATTATTAATTTTTAAAAAAGTAGTAATAAAGCTGCATGTAGGTTGTAACGCTATGTTAGATAAAGCTGACAGGTTAGACCACAGTTTTAAGGTCTGATTAAAACCACCCTTATTCTAAGGGAAGAGGGCACATACTTTCAAGTACCTTTTGTTTATGTTTCTTATATGCAAGTTACTTAATTAACGTTGGAGTGTTCCAACAATATTATGTCAATTTCATAACATAATCTGTTTTCCTATGTCTATTACTTACAATATGCTGAAAATATTATGAAATACACAGAATAAGAAGTATGTACAAATTTTCTTTTTTCCAGTTACACGCTTTATGATGCATATAACATGGGACAAGATAGAGGTAGGCAAGCTCATATAAAAACACTTTATTCTCGACTTTTCATTTAAATTCGTGAGAAAGCGCTAGCGGAACTCAACGCCGCACTTTCTCTTAATAAAGGGAAGAAATGAATATCGGTAGGAAACGGACCTATTTTCTAGATACCTATTTGTATGAATATAAGCGCAATTAGTCTGTGATATCTTTATTTTAATAAATGTATTTATGGAAGATATAAAATGTAAATGATTTAAATTACAATTTTTTAATTTTTATATTTCACACCAGCCCTGCAAGACTTTAATTGATATCACTCTTTTTTAAATATTATTGTTTACTATTGATAGTATAATAAAATAGCGCGTCTAATCAACGAAACATAACCGCAGACTTAAGCCTCAAAATTGTAATCAAAAAGAAAATTCGACTCAAAATTTTTAGGTTATCTAGACTAACCAAATTAAAACAAAAACATAATATTCAATACTACGAAAGCTGAATACGCGATAGAGCTCTCAATATCTTATGGCCACTCGACGTATTCAAAACAGACAATGCACGTCTAAATAAACCCGTGTTTCATACACGGCTTCAGTTTGAGATCTGCCTCTAATTAGAACTAGTCACCGCCTTATCCGCAATCAGTCCAACATCCTCCTTGCCCTGAAATATAACTTGTATGGTGCAAGAATTAGTTTAAAATATGCAAAAATATCAGTTTAATAAGCAAGAATTTATTTAAACTAAAAAAGAATTATTTTAATAAATAATATTTTAATATATAAAAGTATAAGTTTTGTATCAGTAGCGGTGATTGCGGTGCAAGATTCATTCAATAGTTATATATTCGCACGATAATATTAATTACAGTTATAATGTAATTTTTTTTAAAGTACGCAGACGGAAATTCACGTCAAAACACTCAAATGCCCATTGAACGCTTAATATCTTAACAAACAACAGTCATTGTTACCAGAGCGATCGATTTTTGTTAAAATAAAAAAAAATTGGACAATATTTTTTTCTATGTACCCTGTAATAATAAAAAGGTAATGAACAAGATGTGTCAAAAAAAAACTTTAACAAAACAAGAAATATATTAACTATAAAGAATACATACATTAAAAAAAACTAAAACGTATTATATAACTTTCTCAGTTTTTCTACATTTGAACATTTACTCTACAATCAATGTATACAAAAATAAGATTAATCAAAAGCTTTGAACCCGTTTCCCTTAGCGCTAATCAATTAAGCAAACATCTAATTAGATATAATTACCTCGTCACTTGCACCACAATCTCACGAATGACGGAAAGGAAACATAGCTGTCCAAAGAAACTTGAGCTTTTACTATACATTCATCTTGTATTTCTATTCTAAATTATTCTAGAAGATGGCAGGTCTACTTGAATTGGTTGAAATATCTTTGATTATCGACATGGATTTTCATTGAACGGGATACTTTATAATGAATTAGATATTGATTGAGTAATTCATATAAGATATCTTTATTGCTTTGGTCTTAAAAAAAACGAAAGACTTATCTATATTAATATTATAAAGCTGAAGAGTTTCTTTAACTGAACCCGCCAATCTCGAGAAGAACCAAATTGAATTGAAAAAGCATTTAGTTGGTTGGTTAGTTAGAACGTAACCCAATGTACCTGCCGCCATAATTATTAGCTGTGTTTTTACGTTGTGTTATTAATATTTCACATAGTTAACGGTATAGGCAAAGGAAATTTACTTTATCGCATCCCCAATTTAGATAAAATTTAGTTCTCTAAGCGGGGATCGAATCTACAACTATTGCGTGTTAGACGGTTCGCTACCGCACCACGACTGCTGGATATAAATTTACGTTTATTTGAGCGTAGACTCCATTTTGTGATAATATATTGGAAACCTTCACAAAATGTCGGACGCACATATGCTTAAAATGTCGTGATATTTCTGTAAAGGTCCCTAGGCGCCCAACCTACATAAAATCCTATTTGAACGTCGTCGTCGTAGAGCTGAGCTAATGCTTAACGCATTCTCAATTTTAAAATATATTTAAAATTAAAAAATACATGTTGATAAGGAAATAAATATATCTATGTTTCAAACTGATACACCAAAGTGTCAATTCAAACAGTTCTTCGCATTCCACTCGATTTCTAATCTTTATTATTTAAATGAAAATAATGGTAACATTCTCCCAACTAAAAATCGAACCCATATTTCAATTAAAATCAGACTCAACTATCACAGCGGGGAGATCAATATAATTAATTTCCTTGGGTGGAAATCGAACCCACAACTATCGCATTTGTATTCAATTAAATTAGAATAAAAATATTTACGATACTAAGGAACTAAATAAACACACACGTGATACTCGATAATAAAAAAAATAATGAAGTACTTTTTTCTAAATATGTACGAATTTTTATATATGGGAATTATCTGAAAAAAGCAAAAACAAAAGAGGAAACTCGAATATTTTTATACAGATAGCACTCATGTCACAAGTCTGCCGAAAATATAATGAGTAAACTTTTCCAATTATTATAGTTGGTGATAGTGGAAAAACTGTAGCAGAGTTGCTATCTACCTTTACTTTGATATTTATCTTATGGTATAGATGTTATAGTATAGTAATCGGGAAATTGATAGCATCGTCGGTTGCGGGTTCAATTTAGCGGTTCAAAATTATCTCTAAAATATAATTTATATAGGCCATATTACTTGTTAGGTGTAAAAAGGAAAAGTAGGAAACAAAATTTATAATATTACCAACTTCTATCTCTAATATAAAAAAATATGGAGTAATGATCCACAATTCATAAAATCCCTCATGATCAACAATCCCACGACTATCTAAACTACGAATAGTTCCAACAACCAAAAACGAATGTTAATTCGCATTTGCACTTTAAAACTACTTTAGAAGATCCCCCACGAAGTTTCCAAGTTCGACAACCGGAATTAGTGCAAATTAATATTCCAAACAGCGGGACCGCCGTTACAATTTAAATTATATACAAAATATAACTAACTATACAGATACGAAAGATCAATGTTATGCACAGATAAAATATACAGTGGCAGAAGGGAACAGAGTAAAAATTGCTATAGCACTTTTTTATTCTGGCAAAATTGGTTGATTGTTAAGAAAAACACACGGGGTAGTTGGTCCGGGGTTTGTAATGCAATTAATATCACTTTGTGAGTTCGAGGGGGCCTATATTTTATTGTGCCGTCAGCGGTAATGTAATTTAATTTATTTGTGTTGAGCGTTCATTTTAAAAGGTTTTATTATCTGTCGCTAGCGGACCTATGAAATTATTTTTCAAGAATATTTCGTTATTGTCGGCCCCAATATTCGATAAATACGTTATTTTGTTGATGTTATCAGGACGCTGCAAATTGTATTTGGTTGCTTTACGCATAAAATATAACACCGTTATAACTACAATTTTACATAAATTATTATTTAAAATATACATGTCTTTTTTTAACACTCTTAATAAATGATAATGTTATATTTTTTGCATTTCAACATGTAACATATACCCAAGTGATGTCAGTAAAAATAATCAATTGAATATTAAAGTAGATGTTAATACATAGGAAAAAAATAGAAATGTACTATCAAAATCAAACTTATAATACTAACTTACATAGTTTCCTCAAAAAGAGTAAGCTATCCAAACTTCTTTACTCAACAAAATAACCAAAAAATTGCCAAAAAACCTCACCAGCTAATAAAAAAACAAAGTATAATTAACAAAACATACACAGAAATGAACCGAGAAGAAGTGCGGTGGCGGAATCTAATTATTTCTGCCGCTATGACAGCCCGCACTTTGGTGCGTCCAACATGGCGGCCCGAAATGAACCACAGATAATATAGCCAGAGAGAACGTAAATGCATGTATTGTAGAAAAAAAAAGCGTTAGCTTTAGCTATATTAAAATAAAAATTTAATTTTATACATGAGAGTGACGATTCGATTTTTTTTACGAATACGCGGTTGTCAGCTCGTAGAAAAAAGGGAATGGAAATATTAAATAAAAGGGAATGGAAATAGGCAAATATGCAGAAAATTTTAAAAACTAAAAATTTTAAAATCAATATTTATTAAAAAAAATTTTTTTATTAAATATAGATAATATAAAATTTCAATCAAATTATTGAAAATTATTTTTTTTAAATATAATTATGTAGTTTTTTATTTTTGTGTTCTTGGAAAGAGCGGCGTGGAATTTCGCTACTCATCCCGCAATGCCTCAAATTCATATATATAACGTTAATAAAGTTATCTATATTAGTAAATATGTATATGTATTTTTATAGTCCCTATTCTGCCAGTGCAAAACCGAATAAAACTTTGTTTTTTACTTATTTCCTATGTACCTATAATGTCTAATTTTAAAAATAATAATAAATATAAATTAAAAAAAAAACAATGTATCAGAAAAAAAATATTTACAGATTAGCAAAATAAAACTTTTAAATTTAACATAACTATTAAAGAGCATTTATGAATTATTTTAAAGTTAAAAATCTCTCATTTATGTTAGTATTAGATATCAATACTATTTAACAACGCTCCATAATAACATGAGCTTCTATCCTATTTAAAAAAAAAAGAGTTTACAAAATTTCAACTTTCCAATAAAATTTCCCCACAGCTCGTCTGCTCTATGCACATTAAGTCTATGGAGCGATGTCAACACAATATTATGAAGCGACACAAACGTCGACCGACGGTAAGCCTTCGTTCTCTTATTTATATTTAGACAAGAAATGTAGCACCAGGAAATTAATTTTCATTTTTTCCACCCTGAATATTGTTCGAATTTTTTTTACGACGCGCCGGTATTTAATACGTTCAGAGAAATATTTCAGAAAAATATGGGCAATGGTTATAAAGTGACACGTATAATGGTGGAAAAGTTTTATTAAACACTTTTAATGTGATAATATAAATTGAATTATATTCTTAATATTATATTACATTCTTAGTTAAATGGTAAGTATACTAAAATAGCGACCCATACGGCGCTTCGCCCGTGTAAGTTATTGGTTATATTATAGACAAATAATACGAAATCTTTACATAAATTTTAGTCTATGTTTTATTCTGATGTATAAGCCATATTGCTGTAATTTTTTATCTAAATCAGTTTTTAAGCTTTCGTGCGAAAGTGGAACAGATATCCATACTCACAAGCTGACATAATTATAACATTAAAAGTATAATAGGTTGGAAGTTTAGATATGAGTATAACTTTAACTCGTAATTATGTCGTTTAATATTTACAATGGCTATATAAAGTTGAAGACAAAACCTCTAAAAAGGCGGAAACAGGAAAACGCAATGACAATATCTACAGCTACCCCCATATTGTATCGCATATTGTTTGTTTAAATAAAAAAAAGGTAAAGAACCCGAAAGCCCGTAATGTAAACATGTAAACACGTTCATTTTTCATAACACTTGTCTGCCTTTATTGAACGTTTAAACATACTGGCGAAGTCACTCAATATGCCACCGTCAACTATTAATATGTATAAGCGTCACTACCTATCACCTTAACTTGCTTTCGAATTTATAATTTATGGCGGAGAATAAGCGATGAAGGACTATAGCTCAGTGGATCAAGTAGACATTAGTCTATTAGATTAGAGAATAAGATTCGAATACGTCATAACAATTGATATTTTAATATAGGATCAACCAACGGTTAGTGTCGATATATCTGTATTTTCTTACTATAGGACAAATAATATTATATTAACTTTCTAAGTTACATTTAGAAATATTTTTTACGTTTCTTTTTATATCGGCGAAAGTTTTTTTGAGAGTTCATTACTTCTACACTACGTTCATTACCGTTGCGTTTTATTCTTCATTTTAGGCATATTTTAAAATATTTTATGCATAGTAGTTTGGGTTAGTTAGAATAAAATAAAATCGATAAGTAAAAAATCTTGCTTTAGTTTATAAAAAGTATAACCAAAGAAGTACAACACAAAATCCTTCATAAATATAAAACAAAAGAAAACTAAATAAAGTAAACCGGATATCCGAAAAAAAAATTAATTTAAAAATTCAGCGTTAACTTGCAAATTGAATTGTTTTGCCCAAAAAACCTTTCGAGTGAGATGTTCTAGGCAGTGGCCAAACAGGAGTCGTTTGTAAGCGGGGCACGGCTAAATATTTGTTAACATTCAGAAATGGGAACAACAGGGTATTTGTATCTTCTGAGTTCAGGTTAATGCCGTTACATTAGTATTCCGTCTACCGTTCATTTGGTACGGAATCTACGGAAGATGGATCGCCGAATTAGGTTTAAATTTTTGAGTTTAGTTCGTTTAGTTTTGTATCAATGATGGTTGGATGTTTATTTTTGATTGTTAATCAACTTTGGTAATATAGTTATAGTTAAATATTTTTTTGGAAAACGTATACAAATTTGAACGTAGCGGTATTTGAGGGATGGTACTTGGACGGTTTCCAAGAGGCACAGGTTCAAATCCTGCTACGTTCAAATTTCAGGTTCAAATCCCGCTATGTTCAAATTTTTATAAGTTTAAAGTATTTTATTTTAGAGTTAATGAGGAAAAGACAATAAGGATAAATTGAATAATTCTAATCTAATATTTCATTGTATATTGATTTACACCTTCTAAATGTGTAAACAATATAGTGAAAACATACTCTATTCTTCGTCTCTATTTTTTGAGAATTTAGAACAAACTTCAAATAATTTATGTATATAATAATTACTAATTCTGATTTCTTAACAGGTGTAAAGTCTTCTGGAAGATTAAAAGATAAAATATAGGTAATAAGATAAAATATATTGTTAATTAATTTACTTATGTAGTTCTCAATATTTAATACTCTCGTTCTTTAATTAGCACTTATTGACTTAAAAATTTTAAAATAAAAATATTAATTTAACAAACCTAATTTCATTCAAAATATAAAAAAAACTCTATAAACCCAATTAAGGCGACAGATGTATTGTATTTTATGATAAACGGTATAGAAACTAACTAAATCAATAACGATCACTTAAACCAAGGTGTAACACTGAATGCAGTAATGTAGCGGGTCACTCTATCGAGGGTCGAGGGTTGAAAACGTCCATTAGTAGACTGCATTTTACTAACTAATTATAGGGGGTGAGATTTAAGGGAGGCTCGGAATTTTTCTTTGTTACCGTATCAAATGCATTAGCATTGGTGTAGTGTTACAGTGTATTTTCGTGGTCTCTTTAATAGGATTGTAGGTTTATGATATGTACAACAGAATATAACTTATATAGTTAGTTGATTGAATATAATAAAAAGTAAGTGGTCGCCAGTTCATATCCGGTGTACATTTATATCACTTTGAACACTTTAGCTTATAGTTATTATAATTGTTATACAATTTTAATTTGAAAAACTAGAAATACCATTTTTTCTTACTCTCATAGAAATTTTGGAGAATTTTCTCTCATTTCTTAAGAAAAAAACTACAATTGCTTTCACCTTTAAAAATAAAAGTTACAGAAAGCAAATTATATTAAATTTAATTTCATATATGAACCTCCAAGAAACATAAGCCAAATGAACCTTTAAAGCAGTACAAAGTACAAACTTATTTAATAAAGCCAGCCCTTCGCATTCTCGAATAGTGCTCATTCTGAAGAATTAAATTAACGCCTGCTTCCACTTGACTTACGACTCCGAAGTATTGACGTGCGACGCAAAATATTACTTTGTAAATTATATACATCTATATATAAATATTAAAGCTAAAGTGTTGGTTTGGTTGAGCGCGTTAATCTCAGGAAATATTGTGGAATTGAAGGATTATATTTGTGTTGGATTGTCAGTTTATCAAGGAATACTATAGGCTTATATAAAAAACGTTAGTCTTAGTTTCATTGTACCTTCTATGTTCTAGTATATTCTAGTACCTGTTTTTAGAATTATGTTTGTATCTCGGGCACTTAGACTATGTCATGTGTCATACACAATCAATAGCTATTTCCTTTTGACCAATTAATTTTCAGCATGCATTACCATTAGTTACAAAAATAAGTGATTTGGTGATCAAGTTCCATGGCTGTGGGTTAAATTCAATAGCTGTCTAAGCAAAGATATAGTTATGGAACGAAACTTATATAATGTATGTATAATAATAAACATGTATAGGGAACGGAATAAACATATTTTTGATTTTCTTAAATTTGGGTAAATCATAAAAACACATAATATTTTAAAATACATCTGATTCTGCAAGTCCCAAAAGACGCCACAAAAATAATTACGATCCTCTTCCAGTCGAAATGCCTATCAAAGCCAAAGGTCATTTGATAAAACCAATAAGCCTAAATAAACAAACCCCTATTTGATTACTGAGCAATCACTTTGAATAAGCAAGTATTGCTAAGTTATTTTAGTGTTGTTTTTAGTGAAAACTAACTAGTCATTTAAGACTTGTGATTTGAACTGAATACTTTCTTAGTTTCAAGAGATTTTTTTTTAATTTCATTTAGAAATAAACCTACCGTTGTTGACTAATGATTAATTTTATCTTTCTTAAATGCTTTTTTATGTGCAATAACGAATATAGTATGTTTCTAGATGTTTTTTTTCTCGCACATAGCAAGATAGGCAGAGAGAATCTAATGCTAAGACACTCCGTTTTCCGCTTGACATTGATCGAAACATGCCGTTGTGTTGGCCAATACAACGACAGCCTAGCAATAATAGTAATTTTAGAGTAAAAAATAAAATTTATAAATTTATTGAATTAAAAACAAAATGGACATCTCTTTTACAACTTTTCCTTAGTTACAAAACCAATCAAAACTAGTAATAAGGTATAATCTATGTAAGCGTGTGGCATCTGTCCTGTCCTGTACTGTGCTTGATTAATGAATGCCCACCCTATCAGATTGTTACAAGCGGGGTTCAACTCCCACTTGATGTCGGTTTTCAAATTTCCTTAATTATAAGGCAACGTTTTGACACCCTAGTTTGGGCATCGACTTCGTTAGGAGAATGAACGTAATTTCTCTGAGCAAACTGTAGGTGAAGGATATTCGTCACCTCTGATTGTGCGTTCTGCCTAAATAACCTCTTATTGACTGTTTGAAATGGATTCACAAATCAAATGTATACTGTAATTATTGGAATGTGTTTGAGATTAAATGTCAAGGTTGAAGATTGATTTAGCTTGAGATTGGAGATTTGTTTAATTTGGTAAAATGTTTATTAGTTTGTGATTTCTTTTTAATTTTCAAATAAATAGTAATTACATGAAAACAAGAGACTTAGGTTTCGAAAATTGAAAAAAAAATGTTTAATAACACACAACACTTTCTAATGGTGAGACCTAGAGTCACGCTTAGTTACAACTAAGCGAAAGTATTTGTTAGTGTATTTACTTGTCCCAGAAATGAAATCGAATTCAATACCATAAAATTTTTAATTTAAAGTTAAAGTTCAAATCTAATCAAACTTAAGTACAATAAGTTATCCTCCAGTACAATCATAGCAAAGATAGCCAAAACTGCTGATTTATCTGTCTGCGCAGTTTTACCCGAACTAATGTGATTATAACCTGTAATCACCGCTCCCATGTGTTCCCTCCAGTCCCAATCCCAAATGAATTGTTCTAACGATGTCGTTAGTATGGGAGTTTAATTAAAAATAAAGTGGTGTTAAATGTACCGACGAGTCTTAGATTTCTTTCGATATTGTGTTAAATTGTTTTTACTTATGTCTAAGGCTAGTTGTGTTTTCGTAATAATTATGAAGTTCGGAATATTAAGAGATTAATATATCAATAACATTTGATTGAGAATTCCAGAATTCGGCGGAAAGTGGGGAACAGAGTGTCTTAACACTAGGTTCCTTCTGCCTTCCCTGCCGTGTGCAAAATACAACGTAAGCTGCTTTAATAAACATTTTAAATATATTTGCAAAAATAATTATATAATCATTTAAGCCTTATGCTTAAATATTATACCATTTTACTAACTTTAACACCGAAGCATAATAATTAAATAAGCTTAAAATAATAAGCACAACTTCTTATAATAATAATTATATAAAAACCCACCACGTTAACCAACAAAACAAATCAAAATATTAAAACGTAAACAAAATGGCGACACAGGAAGTGTCAACCGGATATTGGTTGCATTGAATATTCTATTTTATATCTACGTTAATTATCTTTTGAATACGCTCCATTGCATGTACTCTTGTTTTTGTTATAATTCAACTGTTTCAGGTTGGTTGGTTTATTTCGTACGCAAATATGTGGTGTAAATTGAATTTGCACTAAGATAAAATAATGGCGTTAGGTTAGGTTAGTACAGTACAATACAGTGTGAGGAAGCGGGACAGTGTAAATAAAATAACTTTAAAGTAACTAAATAGTGTTCTGCATTGTTTGGAGATTAGAGAAATGTAGTACAAGTTTATATGATTTTCGTTGTGAAGTTTGGTTACAGTTGTGGATTTATAACTCACTCAATAAATCAGCTTCACGCTGTATCCCGCACACAGCAGGGTAGGCAGAGGGAACCTACTGTTAAGATACTCCGTTCCCCACTTTCTGCCGAATTCTGGAGGCATTGCGTGTTGAGTGGCAGAACTCAACGCCGCGCTTAACCTCGACACCAGAGCGAAGAAATGGAAATATAAATTTAAGTAAATATTTCATCTCCTCGAGTGGGGATCGAACCCACAACCAGTCGATTTTGCAGTCACACCTCGTGCCGTTGCGCCACGACCGGCCTCAACACTCAATAAATAATATTTTTATAGCTCTTTACCTGTTTCGGTCAGTAAAAACAAGCTTTCTAGATTTTTTTTATGACGTATTGTATTTTACAAATCAAGTCCTTTCATTTGATATCGGCAGCTATTTTGGATTATCAAAAATATCGATTATATGAAATTTCATTGTTATTAAATCAGCTTCACGCTGTATCCTGCATACAACAGGGTAGGCAGAGGGAACCTAGTGTTAAGACACTCCGTTCCCCACTTTCTGCCGAATTCTGGAGGCATTGCGTGTTGAGTAGCAGAACTCAACGCCGCACTTGACCTCGACACCAGAGCGAAGAAATGGAAATATAAATTTAAGTAAATATTTCATCTCCTCGAGAGGGGATCGAACCCACAACCAGTCGGTTTTCAGTCACACCTTGTGCCGCTGCGCCACGACTGGCCTCAGAACTGAAGTCTGGTTATCAGAACTGAAGTCGTTATCCAAATTTCAGTTCAATTTGACATTGAGGAACTGTGTCAAATTGAGCATGCAATATTTCACATACACTAACAAAGCAAGTCAAATAAAAGCGAATATGAAATACACGTTTTTAATTTTACTCATAAAAATATATATAATATGAAAAAAATATATGTATGCATACATATAAAATGGATATAAATACGGCCTTATTGGTCCAAGCAATCTCTTATCGACAACCTTTAGTAAATAAAAGACCAGTTGTAAATAATATAATACGTAAAGTACAAGCAAAGCCACAAGATATAGCTGATTTAATAAGCTAAAACTTTAAATCATATCATTATTACTTATTTCTATTGAAAATAACATAAAAACTAAAATAACATAAAAACAATGTTATTTACTTATAACAGAATGTTGAACAATCGTATAGAATTTATAATTTAGTTCGATTTTCCATATTATATCGTTATACAGATACGATATTATCTTTCTTTTAATTAAGAACCGTGATACAAATAGAAATAAATATAATTGTGAATTGGTTGTGGGAAACAGAGAATAATCGTATAATTTAATACTTTTTGTTATGGAATTATTGTATTAATGAATAAATTAGCTTTACCTATCGTCAATTATATTGTGTGTCCGGCCATTATATTTTATGGATTCGTCTATTGTTTTTGTTTATACTACGTACCTATTTGTGCTAGGTTCATTACTTCTCATCCTATTTCGAAATCTTGTGAGTAAAATAGCGGAACTTAACGCTGTGTTTTGCCTTACCATAGAGTAAATATAATTGTATTAGCCACACGCTCTACTTGAAGCTGGTAACGAGCATTGAATATTATTTCAGAAATAGCCGCACTATATCTATTGAGGTGCAGTGGGGCCGTTTCAGTAGCTACTGAGGTTGCTTATATTAAATTACATATACTTAAATCGAATCTACTACTAATTTACTGTAATTACTGCTGTACCACAGTGCAGTTTACCACCCACGTAAACCCGCATGTATGCAACGGTTACAAACCACAACATAATTTTTATAGCTTCTTAGCGGTGTCAAGTTGCTCTACACTTGGTTTTTTGTAATGAATTTGTGTTACTTAATAATAATAATTACTTAGAAACACTAGGTTCTCTGTTTATTTCTCTAAATGTAAGAGATTTGCCAGTGTACAGCTAATAACAATGAAACGTTAATTATTTTTTAATCTTTGAGGCAAGTCGCGGCGCAGTGGCACGAAGTGTAACTGTAAAACCGACTGGTTGTGGGTTCCATCCCCACTCGAGGAGATGAAATATTTACTTAAATTTATATTTCCATTTCTTCGCTCTGGTGTCGAGGCTAAGCGCGGCGTTGAGTTCTGCCACTCAACACGCCATGCCTTCAGAATTCGGCAGAAAGTGGGGAACAGAGTGTCTCAACACTAGGTTCCCTCTGCCTACCCTGCTGAGTGCGGGATACAGCGTAAAGCTGATTTATTTTATTTATTTATTTATTTTTTAATCTTTATATCTATAGTTTATATATATTGATTTATTTTTATTTTGTTTATATCTATAAAGGTAAAAAAAATATCTCGTGTATTACTCGTATACCTAACCCCCATATGTATAAATTATTATTGGAACTTGATTTCGACAGCAAAATTACTAAAATCTTACATTTTCTATATTGAAGTAAAGATATATTCTCCTCATAAAAAAAATTAATCCCATAAAAGCTAAATCAAGTCACTTCAGGCGTACAAGAGTCTAGGAGATTAAATGAAGAAAGAAAGGAAAACACGGTGCATTTTTATATCTTCAGTACACATATTGGTTTACTCGCATTGTCCCTCCGGTTTCGTGATATCTTTATTTTTAGGAAGTATTTGTGATATCTTTATTTTAAAAATTGGGTAATATTGGTAGTAAAGGTGGGTAGTTAAGAACGGGAAAATGAAGTCAAGTAGGAATCGAACACACATCTCGTTAACGAACAGATACTGTCCATAAAACACCAACTTGTGCTTCTACGGCCCCTAATTTAGTCGAGAAATTTTGAGCTTGTTAAAATTAAAGTTCAAAATCTTTACTACCGATAAAATATTATAATATATGTTTTCGATTGATCCCTTTAAATACTCAAACGCTGTTTACGATTTCGTGATAAAATGCATGAAAGGGGGATTACTTTAAAGCACTTTAAAATATTCTAATCTTAATATGTATTATAAATTTTAATTAAAATCTTTATTTACAAGGGTTATACTTTACCACAGTGATAAAACTTACAACGCAATGAGACTGCTATTCCGAAAGATGCATTTATTAAATCTGATATTTGTTTAAATTATTAAGACAAGACGCCATCACACCTCAGATGGCCTTTGCTTAACTTAGCGCGATGATTTTGGATTTAGATTACACTTTGGAAAAAAATATATCTTATTATAATAAACTCTGGTTATATCTAGAAAAAGAGATTTCTTTTTATTTTCTCTCTATTTCCTTAACTGTCCATTCTTTACATAAAATGTAACTATATAAAAGAGTAGATATAAATAAATCATTTTACTATCATACTTTAAATATTAGACATCTCCTAGAAATGGTGTCGAATGGCGGAACTCAACGCCAAAATTTCATCATTAAATATTTACTATAATTGCAACCAATCCCAAAATATATATCCAATATAGTTCCACTCACGTAATTAGGTCAAAACAACTAATTATATTTAGCAAAATATTCGGTAAAGTACATTTTGGGTATAAACGCGATGTGTCGAAGTCAGATTTCCGTTCTCCGTACACCGGAAATGGCTCGATGTATCGGCTCCATAAATCTCACCTTGCTTTAATGCCGGTGTAAACGCTATGGAAATTGTGAATGTCTTTTCATGTTTTCGTGTTATTTCTGTTTTTTTTTTGGTGTAAAATTATGATTTTGTATGATGTTGCTCTTTACAAAATAGCTATAGGTAGATGTCGTAGCGGCACAGCGTGATTGTAAACGTGATGGTTGTGAGTTAAATTCCCATTCGACGGAATTAATTATTTCCATTTTCTCGCTCTGGTACGAGAACAAGGCATGGTGTTTTGATTTTCATTATTACAGAAAACTTCTGTATGTTAACTATTTGCCACAAAAATTAACTTAGCACCGGAGCATCTAGATTCAATCGTTACTAACTAACAAAGTACTTTTACAATCTATTGGATTCAATTAAAAATTTACTACGAATTGAGATAAAAAAACAACAACAAAATAAAAAGAAAGTATTAAATACCTCCCAAAATATACTAAAATCTTATTTTCCACACAATCTGCTATAAAACAATGAGTACAAATCAACGTCCATACATTATGTACACATTGTTCCCATAAGGTGCGTTTAATATCTAATTATTTGATGACAATTCCCTCTTTCCAGGCCAAGCGATAGTCGACTCTTATACACGTAGTTAAGGCAGTTTTAGACATAAAGGCCCTAACAGACTTTCGGTTAACGTAGCAATTCGATTCGCATATGGCCTAAAGATTAGTGTCACATGTGTTCATATGAGCTACACATTAGAATTGTATTATGCGATCATTAATAGAATATATAACTGTAATAATGAATGACTAGTTTCGTTATTTAATTCCGTTTGTAAGTCAATTTTTTAAATTACGAAATCTACTTGATCATCGAAAACCGCTATGGCGCAGTAGCTCAGCATTTGACGCGACAGTTGTCGAATCGTTTCTCACTCGGAGAAATAAATTATTAACCCTTAAGCGTACTTAGACAAAACGCAAAAGTAAATTCTAGTACCTAGCGATTTATTAACTTTTCCAGTATAACAAATCTATTTGAGTTAATATTAATTACCTCTTTAATTATTTTACAAAATTATAACATTCATAAATTTCATTTAAACAACGCACCTAATAAGGACACCGCCATACATACATCCATACATACAACATTCAATATGAATATGTATGGATTAAGAATGTCAACATTAATACAAGCCAATATATTACAGTACAGTGATCTCAACCTAACGAAGTTGTGGTGTGTTCGTCAAAGCAATTCTAATTTGCTATAAATTGTTCAAACGTATATTATATTGTCGTGTTATAATTAACATTTCTATTTATCTATTAGTTATAATAATCGAGAATTTTGTTTGTTATAATATATATTTATTTATAATGTTTGAAACCGCCGTGGCGCAGTGGCACAAACGTAAACGCGACGGTTGTGGGTTCGATTCCCACTCAGGAGAATGAATTATTATTATTTTTAATTATAAAATTAGGCGGGATGCAACTTGAACCTAAAAAAATGTATGATTGTAATGTATATGTTTAAAGTTTCAAAATTGTTATCTTATAGTAAAATCTTTTATTTGTTTAATTTGTTTAACTTAAACAAATAAATAAAAAAAATAATATTACTCATCAAATTTATGTGATGATTATGCCATTTTTAGCCTAAGGCTAATGGGTTTTTCCCAACTTAAATAAAAACTTAAATAATATTGAAAATGTTTAAAAACAGATTTGAAATAAAACTAAATAAGTACATATCAACTAAAAGGACCTTGTATTACTAGAATATCCAATCATTAAATAAACTTTCCCATACTATAAGTCCAGGAAAAAAATCTAAATTAAAGGGAAAAATAATGAAAAGTTGCACAACCAAAGCGAGATAAACCGGAAATTACATCAAATAACGCATGTCACTCGGAAATATAAGAAAAAAAAAAACATAAATTTTTGACATAAATATACATCTGTATGTGACGTGTATACTTTGTAAGGAAATTAAATGTCTTGTATGAAGACAAGACGAGCTACACTATTACAACCATACATTTTGATGGCCCTAAATTATTAAACTAGATTCTGTGAAATGTTATTTACGAATTGTAAATAATATAACATTAATTAAGTCTACATTTTCAAGATATTACCTAGATTTTAGAGATCGTTACAGAGCGATAGGACATCTAAATGAAAACGTGATGATTATAGATTCGATATTTACTCTATTTCCCTATGTATGGTAGACAAAGTGCGGCGTTCAAGTTACGAAATTGAACACGCCAATGAATTCATGAGGAAGGTGAAGAGCAGCACTTCGTTGTTGTGTTTAAGGTACACACTTTTGTTCGCGTTCAATTTTTTTATATGAAAATTCAGTAATTTTTAATTTTGTTTGATATTTGTTGATATATTATTATCTAAATTTTTGATTAATGATAAGATTAATGATGTTTGTTGACACATTATCTAAATTTTTTGTAAGAAACTAGATTTTTTTTTAAATATAATAACTTAAATCAATATACCATACAAAACACCAATCATATTGACAAATATCGTATGACAAACATTTAATAAATCCAAGTAATTGATTTTATTATTCAAACTCTGCTTGGGTTTAATAATGTTCTATTGTTCTAAGTCTCAATGAATTTCTATGATTGATGACTTTTTATTAGAAAAAATAATAGAATTGATTCTTTTGTTAGTAATAAAGGGTATAATGAAGGGAATAAATAAAGAATGTATGATAAAAAATATGAAATAATTGATAAAGAACGAAAAAAAAACATAAACAGCATTGTGGTGCATTTAAGATGTGCCTGACAACGAAGTGGTCGTTAGTTCAAAAGTTTCTATATGAATGCCAATACTAATGTTGTGTAGCGTTGGGCTCTGCCACTAAACGACCATTGATAACGCAAACAATAATCGAACCCACAGCCGTCGCGTTTTCAAAGACGCTATCTAAGAAGCCACAACGTCAAGATTACATCTACCATAGTGAACTTTTCTTATATAAATGCATGTATTTCTTATCTTTCCATTAACAATTGGGATTCCCCACAAATTAGTTTAAAACGTATTTAATCTGAAATGTAAATTTCCAAACAAGGAAAAGAAATGAGAAGACAGTAATGAGAACCGTTATACACTTATTTATACAATAGACGCGATTAAATTGCAGGGCTCTCCTTCAGAAGAGAGGTGATTGATTACATTTGAATTTTACATTGAAGCTAAAAATGAAACCAAAGTCAATATTTTGACAGTAATTGTCATAGAGACATCGTTATTAACTTAGAAAGTTCAAATATAACGTCACATAAATGACAAATTCTAAAAGACCTCCATTGAATTATATTAAGAACTCTACATAATTCATGCTACATTTTGTTTAGATTCACGCTGTATCCTGCATAACGCAGGGTAGGTAGAGGAAACCTGGGGACCTATTGTTTAGACATTCTGTTCTTAATAAGTCCAAATGAAAATGTTAAATATTTCATTTCCTCGAGTGGGAATCCAACCCACAACATATCACGTTTACAGTCGCACGCTTGTGCGACGGTGAAGAATCCGTATTAAATAAACATAGAATTAAAAAACAATATACACTAACTATTTAAATAATTATAAAAGCATCTAACTAAAAATATTCCTCCTATTTAAGGCAAATTACATTCTTTAAAGTAAATTCTTTAAATGTTTCTATGAAAGTAGGCCTTGGCTTTGTTACCGATACTAGTCGAATTTGAACGTGGAAGCTATCAATCATAACCAATGTCTCCAACGATTTATCTTCTAACCCGTATATTAAAGGGAAACGAATTTACAGGCTACCACTCACGCGAACTACCCTAAAAATCCACAAAAAAATACATCTTGTATTGTTATTGTCCGAAATACTAAAATAGCTTGGACTTTTATAAAAGTTTTATACTGTCCAACACAAAACCTGGTGGCTAGTTACGAATAATTTATATTATGATACAAAGTAGAAAAATGTTTTTGTTATGTTTATTAAGGTTTTTTTCAGATTAGTTGATGTCGGACTGTCAGTAGTTTGTGCGCTGAAACATAGAAATTGAGATGTAAGTTTGTAAGTTTCGTGTTTGTCAGTTTGAACAAGTTGTAAGCTTAACTTAATATAATTATTTAAGTGACATTGATAAACTTTTAAATTAAACTAAAACAGTTTTTATATTTCCTAATATATATTCATTTAAACATTAGACCAAAGTATCCAAAAATCTTTGAATGTTTAAACAAAATGATAAACCTATTAATATTCCGAATACATCTAGTATTATAAAACGTCGAATAAATATAAAACATTCAACAGACAAAGGCACTAAAACGGCGCAGACATCTAAAAAAGTTGAAAAATCTGAAACCGCTAAAACAAAACAATAATCTGGTTTATTCATTTATGCGCACCCGTACCACTACCATTTCCGTTAAGGGATAGACGCAAAAACGAAACAATAGAAATCTAAATTGAACTCCGATCCGTGACAGCGTGGCCACAGTTCAGAGGCATTTATTGGACTATCAATCAAATTCGTCTGCACTCAACATTCATCTTCCCCTTAAATTGTAGGGGGCCACAATCATTTATTCGAATCCAGTGCGAGATGATTGTGTGACAGACGTCGATAACTACAATACTTTCATCAGCGATAATTAATATAAATTTAATTTAATTACTCTTTATTACTTCAATATTTTTTATGAATGATGATGGTGAGGTATATTTTTTTTTATTTTATCTGGGGAATTTGACAATTATATAAGAGAAATAGTAACTAGTAAAAAAAATATCAGAAATTATCAGATTTATTTTTGATCGGTATTAAAAGTAATAATTATCACTAAGACAATTATATAAATGTGTTGATATTTATATAATTGTTATAGTAAAAGTAACATAAATCACCATCGTTGAACAAATATAAGAGAAGCAGTCACAACACACATTTTCCTACAAATTTGATATCAATATGACGTAAAGGCATTTGTTTGTGTCATAAAATTGGAACCGTATCGATTGATACGCATTCGCAATTCAATTTCGATTCGAATGGGACATAGAATTATTGATGTTGAATAGATTACGTCGAAAGGTCTTCGGCCACATGACTGTGTTTTGAAATCTACTATCAACACAACATACAAATAAAAAAAACGTTATTAGAATTGCTACAGTGCTTGCTTAGTAGAAAATTTACTTTTCACTTTAAAAAAAATGCTTCACAGCAGGGTACGCATAGGGAACCTAGTGTTAAGACACTCCGTTCCTCATTTTCCGTCGAATTCTGGAGCCATTGCGTGTTGAGAAGTGAAAAACTTTATCATTTAATGTTTTAATTATGTAATAAATTCTTAAGAAAAACATTATTCAGACATGATAGATACGTCAAAAAAATGTAAGCATTTTCGTACAAAAAATTGCACAGTTATATTATATTCATGGTATTCACCCTTTAAAATTACCATTCGTAAACGAACATTCTACTTCTAAAGCTATATTTTACTTTCAAAAGTAATTTCACAATAAAAACTCGAGGAATGTATGCAAATTAGGATTCACAATCCTTTATCAAACGAAACGAGAATGAATTCATATACTGTAGAAGTATAGAAGTAGGTTTCATCCAACTGCACTGTTAGATGCAACCCGCATACTTAATGATCAATTTACATATGATTATTGTGTATTACTCGGAAGCTAAGACGGCAAGCAGTTTAAGGTGGGGTACCTCTTGATAAAATTAGTTTAGAGCTGACAAATAACGCGGTTCAGAACTAACTAAGTTTATAGTAGAATTCTAGAGTATTTGATTTAGTTAATAATCCATATAAGATTATAGTATCTGTGCTGTTCGTACGTAAGTTTACGATGAAACTGTTATTGCATATTTTGGTATTTTTTCATTGATAGTGCTTATTTCACTACTTAGGTGTACGTGTATACGTACACCTAACTGAAATTAAATGCAATTCTGTATAAAGATCATGTATATTTATCAAACTCTGCCTAAAGACGTTTCTGTAGAAATGGCGCCAAATTTCAAATTCTGGCCGGTAACATCAGTTGAAGTTGAAAGGTAATTTTCAGCCTTTTGTTAAGTTTATTTTCATTAAAAGACAAACGTAATAAGTTTATTGCACATACCCTGTAAAAATATGTTGTTGCTTATGATTACAAGAATTATAATAAATAAGGATAATTCTTATAATTTATCGTTTATTATTAGTCAATACGACATTCTAATTCGAATATTAATATATGTTTAAATATGCTGGAAACGTAAATTTTAATACTTAGTTTTCTTTTTTGATTGTGCATATTTTGTACATATTTGATCCTTTTTAGTGCATATTTGCATGCATAGTCTGGCATTTTGATAGTACATATAATCCGATGTCTAATAATAAGGCTACTATCAAAGTAATATTGTTTGTCGAGATGGAATTTAGAATAATTTCTTTCTCCACTTCGAATAATCTACCATATGTAAAACCATAAGTTGTTATGACAAACCATCCAAATGAAACATCGTGCATTATCGTATTAGACAAATCAGAATATTATTTGTTTTTACTACAAATATTACTGAATTGCGCACGAGCACAATGAAAACGGTTGTGTGTTCAGTTCCAAAAACTCAGGGTAATGAAATGTCAAATATTTTTAATTACTCGCTCTGGTAACGAGTCAAAGCGAGACGTTGAGTTCGTAAAAAGAAATTATAAGTAAAAGAGTAGGTAGAAAGAAGCTCATGTCAAAATACTCTCCATTTTCTATCTCAATCAATCGCCCTAATATAACGCCATTATTTTAAGCGTTAAGTGGGATTTAAAGATTTCAAACAACGAGGCAAGTTCCAACTATTGTACAACAGCGTCATAATATTCGAAAAGAACAAAAATACATTGAGATTTAAATATACCGTTTATATTCTGACAATAAACACATTAGTGTCGTCGGTATTAATGTGGCGTGTCGTAACATGACTTAGTGCCCGTTTGTATACACGACGCTGCCTATAAACCTGTCTTGGATCTAAATTCTGCTTACATTCAAATACAAGGCCTTGCAGGACCATCGTGCCTTGCATTTTCTAAGAATTTCCAATTTACTGTTAGCATTGCATTTGGTTACGTTTCCGCAAGACTGAGTAACACCTGAATGTAAAAATTTATTTATGTTCATGGGAATGATTATTTATTATTTTTTTAATTAATTAACTAGTGAACATTTTATCGGTCTAACTTAATCGGATGGTAGTAAGTTTATATTTAAAGTGTTATTATAAAAAAAATATAGTGGAGAAAATATTTTGAATTTAAATTTAATCAAACTAAAAGCAACTAGCTCGAAAGATAAACATCTTAATATTAAATATCTATTTTAAAGATCTAATTTAACACGATGAAGCTGTTGATGCTGTAAGAGTTAGCGCTTCGCCGCGCCACTGTGACTATATATTATTTGAAGTGCAGACAATTCATTTTTCAAACCGGCCGCGGTCGGAGTTGCTAGGACTTTAGAACTTTTAGCAAAGTTGCCGTAAAGTTTTGATATTCGCATCCGTTCGACCGATCCCGTCTTGGTTAAATTCCATAATTTTACCGTAGGTTCGTAACTTCATATATCTTTACGACTTACCGAATTTCGAGAACTGTTAGATGTGTTTCTAAATTTCAGTATGGATTACATTTTATGGATATACTTAAAGATATTGGAAATGTTACAGTTATTTATTTGCTATATTTGTGTAATCCTTACAAAATCGCAGTTATACGTGAGGATTATCGTGGAAACTATGAATTGTTATTTTTGATTAGCGTTTGTATTCTCATTACAGAGGATTAAATTAGTATTATCGGTTAATATAATTAAATTTTTAGTATTACAAAATTTTTTCTTTGTATAGTTTTATAATTTATAAAACTTTGATAAACATAATAAATAACATTATATAAGAAAAAGGGAACAGAAATTGCTATGTGCGGTAAAATGCACAGAATAAGCCAAAGTATAAAACGTCTAAGAAGTTTTCAAGTCAGTATGATAATGTGATTACCAGACTTCACGTCGTCATCTTGACATGTTCGTCTCGATACCGCTGCAGACTGTAATTTAATCCCAGGGAATGTATCTCAGACCGCAATGGCGACGGAAGTCGGTGGGGTAAGCAGTGTCTAGCGGTTAAGGCGTCTCACAGGGAGGTATTTTGGGCCCCACATTGTTCTTTTGTGACTCTTTGTTTGCGAGTTGATTGTGCAATCAGACTGTATAAAGATTTGTTTTCTCATTAATAGCTACACGGTAATATATTTTGCAGACATATAGTGTATATTATTACATTAACTTTTGCTCTGTTATATTTTTCTTGTAATGTGATACAGCTGAAAATGAATTAATTTTGTTAAGGACGTTACGTTCATTATATGCGTCCTTTGAAGATCACACGTCTAATTACTGTATAGTAATTAATTTACGCTCTGCTGGTTTCTGTAGCAACTTGGTATGTGAATTCAAGTGAATAACATCTGCTCCTTGCTCTATTTAGAGGTTGTTCTAGTTTTTAATTCAAGTTTATTTTCATTTTATATTTTAAATTTACTTTAGGTTTTAATTTTTAACAGACTTAAAATATAATATAATTAAATATATAATCATAATCATAGTTTCAGTATACATGAATCAAACAAAATCATACGTTAAGGGTGAATCCACGAGGTGTTAGAAATTTAAAATACTTTCTGGTTCACTAGCGTTACCCACATATGGCGCTCTTTGTTGAATAATGGAATAAGCTCTAGCGAATATTCTCCTAGGATTTTGAATTTACTCAGATCCGACGATATTAGATTTAGGTAAACAGAAATATTATTACATGAAACTTTGTTAAAACGTTGGAAGAATATTGTTTACATTTGTTTATTTCAACTTACATTTATTATTGCTATATACGTTTATTTCTATATAACTTTAACGAATATTACTAAAACAAAATAATATTGTTCATTTGTTTTCATAAGTAGTATGTGATAATTAAATTATAAATATACAAATAGCATGTTTATTTCGGCGGAAATAGGCTACGGAGTGTCTTAACACTAGGTTCTTTGTTCCCATCTGCCTGCCCTATTAAGCTAAAAAAATATAGCACTTTAAAATATTACATAATGTATTTACATATTCTTATTTACGTACCTTAATAAGAAAAGTTTTCTCGATAATAGAGTGTCAAGAGGGTGGAGTTAAGAACAAGGCGTTTCAAAACAAACACAATATAGGCCGGTAAGGAGTGGAATAATTCGAAAGCGAAATTATTATGGAATGAGGTTTGTCGAACTGTTTACTTTTGAACATTTCAGATTGTAACTTTGTATATGACGATTCTAAGATTTATTCAAATATATTAGTAAATGTATAAATGTATTTTTGTTAGTAGTCTTACGTTTGTCTTAACTTTGTTTGATAAATACATACATACGAGAGAGAATCTAATGTCAAGACACTCCAATCTACACTTGCCGCCCTTGATATAGTGATATCATTGATATAGTGCGTTCAGTGGCAGAACTCAACGCTTCTTGCCGAGAGCACGAAAATGGAAATAATTAATTCCCTCGAATGGAAATCTAACCCACAACCACCTTGTTTACACAGTCCAATTGAGCTATACTCATATGAAAACTAATACAAAATAGATACTCGAACGACGTAACTTTATTCAAACTATATTTGAGCTTTAACATGGCAAAATATTTCATATATCATGATTTCGACTTCGGCAGTCCTTTAAAGACGTCGTATTTACTGTCCTTTCGCATGGAAATCATGTTTTAGAGGAGAATGCGGTGTATATTCACTTTATATTTGAATAAATATTTCTGTAGCTCCGCGGGCAGACTTTGAGATGGCTTGCTATTAATTCTTATATAATTAAAAGTATGTACATTGTATACATACTTGTATCTGTATAAACTAAATCGTAACTATAATCACAAATATAAAATCAAAAAATTGTACAATTCACGTCATTCCGCTAGTATAGCTTAATGATCTGGATCTCAGTGAAGTAGAAAATAGATTTCCTGTAACTCCCGTAAAAAAATATATTTTTTTTTTATATTATAAACAAAATTAAATAAGGAAATTGATCTAAATAATTCACAATTACTGTATCTAGCAAAGACAGACAAAACATCTATTTCAACTAAGAAACACACTAAAAATAACTTCAACGCGTACCTATTATTTTAAACAAGTGCTTGTTTGAGATCTGGTTCTAATTCACTACAGTAGTTTACAGTGCTCGTCACCCCAGCCTCTTTGTCTCTGTAAGGGATATCCCTTCCACAAAGCGACGGATGCGAAGATGTATTTGTTAGCGTTTGCTCGGTTAGAATATACAGACATAGTCATAGGTATGCAGTAGGTAAGTGAGTAGTGAATCTGAATGACCTGGTTGTTATAAATCTTTGCGAATTAAGTCTTTGAACTTGTTGCTTCTTGGGTTTGTGGTTGTGATGTTCGTTTGTGATTTTATGGGTTTGAATTTTGTAAGGCTTTTTGGGAAAGTTTTTCATAGCTAAAATAATAAATAAGTAAAAAAACATCATATTTTTATCTTTTATTATTTTACATTTATTATCTCTAAATTAATTATGCAACGATTGTTTGCCTAAGATTCATTTCTGAAATAAATAGCCATATAAAACGATTATTTTTTAAGATCATCCATCATAATGGACAGATATACGTTTATGAACCTTGGAAACTAATTACAGAGATATCAATAAAAATAAAACATATATGCATACGAGTATATCTGTATGTACGCATTAACACAAAACCGTACATATACAGGCTGTCGGTTATCAAGTAAAAGTATCTCTGTTTTCATACAAATATAATAACACGGAGATCGATCCTCCCGATTTATTATATTCATTGTAGCGGCAAACATTTGATAGTTTTTTATCGCTGAAGCAATAAATTTCCGGTAACTGCATACTTTCAGTACGATAAATTAAACGGATTCGATCGGTTAACAAAGTAAATAAATTGATATTTCCATCAGAATCGCATCCATGTGGGGAATAAGGATTTGGTGATTATAGTTCTATTGAATATTATATATAAATAACTGCATGTAATTTTTATACATTCTTCGGAAAAAATAAGTTTAATATATAAATTTTACTCAAAAGGAATAATTTAGTTCAAATCCATATTATTTCGTCATTAGTTCGCCGGATAAATCTATTAGTTTAGGTACGTGATGTTACTTCTTGTCTACATTATGTACTTAATCTAAATTTATATTTGCATACAACACTGAGAGGAGAGCATTTATTATAGTTTACCAATATCACAAGAAACAAGAACAAGTTTCTAAATCAGCGTAACCATGCGCGTAACTTTGCCGGACTAATCCGGTTTCTATTCCGATTCAAACCGGTTGTAATCCGGTTTCAGGCGGTTTGAACTGGCTCGAGGCGCCTTAGTTCTAAGTGTATGCTTAATTTAAAAACTTTGTAAGTAATTTTAATATTTTATGAGAACTACTAAAGAATTGATAGCATGCCAATTATACAATTCAATACAAGTCTGTATAAGTAATACAAAAAATATCCAGGTATAGGAATGTATGGTGTAGCCGTAAACAAGACAATTCAATGTAATCCACGCTGTTTCGTGAGTTTAATAAATTTAAATTAACAAACGCATAAAAGATAAATAAAATCTCTTGAAGTTGATACTTACGTAAATATAAAAAATGTAAATATATAACATTAAGAATATTAATAGCATGAAATGTACAAAACAATTTTTACAACAAATATAATTCTAGAAGTATATATACTTTAAACTTTATATATTATATCATTGTTTCATATTTAGTGGCCAATATTCAAAATTATAACCGAGTAGTTATAGTTTCTGGGCTATCTGCTGGAAATTTGACTGTGATAAATTAACTGTTCTGACAGTTGATGTTTATACAATACACTTGAGTTTAACTTTGGATTCAGATAAAATATAGTTTGTGCAATGTTGTTTGTATTTTGTTGTTAGTTATTTTTGATTTTGGTCATAGCGCAGTGATAACAATTTTAAAGAAATTTATTTATTTCATACGTTGGTAGCGGGTTTGAGTCTTAGATACTGATTTATTTTAACAAATATTTATGCTGAATCTTACCCTAATGTAACTATTCACTGAGAAATAGATTGTTTTTACCAATTTATGATAAAAACGCGACATATCATTATATATTATATTTATACGTTAATATTTTCTAATTGTCTAATTTAATGACAGGTGGCGGGCCTAACGCTGCACTTTATCTTATCATGGAAGGAAAGAATAATTATTTTATACAAATAATATAAATAAGATACATACAATAATAGCATGCAATGAAACTAATAGTAACTTTTTTTACTTTTTTAAAAGAAAAATATTTAAAAAATACCTCAAAAACCTCAACAATTTATATTCTAGTTTAGCAGAATTTCCACCGATTTCGATGACAATCTCGTTTTAAAAATAGCCCACTTATTATAGTACCAGTTTAATAATATTCTATAATATCATAAAAAGAAAGAGAAATATGTCATATGCAGCCACTCGTCCAGTTGTGAGCTTCAAGGTAACTTAGCCGATAAAATCATTATTGCTACAGGTGTTTCATTATATTAATAGTACTTTTGAACATATCATTATTTGCAACCTAGAATAATTATCAGCTTTTTAAAATTATCATTGACTTTAAAGAGCTTAAAATGATAAGGATTTTATTGATATGAATTGAATTTATTGATATTATTAGCCGACTTAAAAAAGGAAGGTTCTATGTTGGACGCCTATATTTTCTTACACAATATAATAGATGGATAATTGGGCATACTTCATAGATTTGTCTGTCATTTGTGTTTTCATTTCAAAAAAAGTACACAGAAATAATTTTATTACTTTGGTTTGGTATTCTTATATTTAGTAATTATCTATTAATGTTATTTTGACACTAAATCCAAAAGAAATTGATTAAGAAATAGTTAGGTACATATAAAGGTATCAATAAATTTATTTATTGTTTTTCAATTTTCGTTAATTTAAAGTAATTAAAAAAATATTCTCTACTTTTGGGTTTTGTTGAAGATTCTGTATATAATATTCGTATAGTTTTAATGCCTTTTTTTCTAAATATTTTGTTTAATACGTCATTACACTTATGAAATATATAATTGAATTATGTCTGAAATAACATTAGGTTGATTTTGATTTCGATTTTCAGTAATTATTTTAATTTCTATCTTTCTCCTATTAAATTGAATTTTTTCCAATTTTATTTTTTGTAGCAATTCTTACTATTTAGCACATTATAATAGATTGAGTAGAAGTAGTGTAAGGACACTATGTCCTGAAACTTAATGCTTCAAATACTAATTAAAATACGTAAATCTTTACATATAAGCGGTTATACTATTTAATCTAAGGACGATCGTACTGGCCTTTCAAGATACCGTCTCAAGTGTAGCTATTAAATTTGAAACTATAATCTTAGCAAGTTCACGTCGTAGTGCAGAAACTGCCAACTAATTGGTTTATACCATATAATTTATAAATACAGCGACTACAATCCTACTAGGATAATTATCTTCCACTTTGTAATGGTTGAAGTCTTTTTTTTACTATAATACGTTTTATATGCATTTCCTGTTTCATCTTTCATTATGTAGCTTAAAAATAATGTAAATGATTATATTTAGCCCTAAAAGCCTTAATCTGTAGACTTTTTATTTATTGTGCAACTATATTTTATTATTGCAATCAAAAAAATATATATTTGTTAATGAAATTTGATATTTTAAATAAATATAAGATAAGTAGAGCAGGATCGTAATACTAAACTTGATTTGAATGAAAAATATTGAGAAACTTTGCTTTAACGCGTCTTTTCTTGATGTTTAATCAATAAATACCAGTATTTTTTAGCATCGCGCATATGGTAGGGGACAGAGGGAACCGTCTCCGTTCCACACACACACCAGTATTTTTACCTACATAAGAGGATATATCCTTAGTTTATTAAATATTAAATGAAGTGTATTTAAAGTCATTCCATTTTCACTTATTTATATCTTAGAAAAAAAATCTTTAGATTTTGTTTTATAATTTAAGTTTATATCTCACAATCGGCTATAAAGATTTCATTGCAATAAAACTTTGGCGGAGAAAGAAAATTAAAGGTTACAATTCTGTTTACTGCCGAACATTTTGGTTATTTCATAAACTCGCACAAACGAAGTTTCACGTAATCGCGTACATAAAACGAGTGGAATTATTTACGAAAGCACCTACTTGCTGATGCAGATTTGATTTTATTAGTAATAGTGTCTATTCTTGATATTTGCTTTGGTTTTATAGTTTTCTGTGAGTTATGTTATTCGTCTAGTCTATAGCATAGCACGCGATAGATATGGGTTCTTATAACTTAAGATTTTTTTAGCTTCACGTTTTTATTCTACAAATAAATCCCTGCCTATACACGACAGTGTCAAAACACTCCGTTTTAACTGTTGAGTGGTGAAATTCAATGCCACGCTTGGTTTTATTAGAGCAAGGAAATAAAAATAATTTATTCCCACATATAAACGTTAACATTGCAGCAAATGCAGCATGGTATGCCGAGGGAACATAGTGTTAAGACACTCCGATTCCTACTTTCCATCCAATTTTCAAGACATTGCGTGTTGAGTGGTGGAATTCAACGCCGCACTTAATCTTTGTACCAGAACGAGGAAATGAATAAAATTCATTCCCATAAGAGGGAATCGAACCCACAACCGTCGCCTTTCCCACAACAGTCAGAGGCTGTCACAATATTTTAACGCCCACAACTATAAAATAAAACAACTTTATTTTTAAATGCACTATAATGAATTAACGTATCATGTAAGACACCATAATTAGTACCTCCAGCTCCTAAGGACCTGCAGTAAGTTGTTCGTCGTATAGGTACATAGCGAGTGATTGATAACCTATATTTACTTGTTAGTATTTTAACACGCCTAATTCATTATTTAATGGAATGGAAAACTTATGTCATATCGGGAGTTTATGTCGTGTCATGTTTTATATTTACTTTCTTACTTTATGAGGCCAGTCGTGGCGCAGCGGCACGAAGTGTCATTGTAAAAACCGACTGGTTGTGGGTTCGATCCCCACTCAAGGAGATGAAATATTTACTTAAATTTATATTTCCATTTCTTCGCTCTGGTGTCGAGGCTAAGCGCGGCGTTGAGTTCTCAACACGCCATGCCTCCAGAATTCGGCAGAAAGTGAGAAACAGAGTGTTTTAACACTTGGTTCCCTCTGCCTACGCTGCTATGTGCGGGATACAGCGTGAAGCTGATTCTTTTTTCTTACTTTATACTAGTATAGGTACTAGTATAGGTAAACCGACCAGGTCGGTTTCCAGGAGGCGCGGGTTCGAGTCCCGCTGCGTTCAAATTTTTATACGTTTTCTAAATAAGTATTTTTCCTTCCTAAGTGTGGAATAACACTTTAAAAAATGTTTAAAAACAGTATAGGTGTTTTAGAGAATATGAAACTTTGAAACTTATGGCGTCATTTTAACTGCTTATTAATAAAAAAAAAAATAGATTATCGTATATATTGTATATCGAGATCGTCGTCAACTAATAGAAGTGACTTCAAATTTCAAATATTCACATTACAAATATCAATAAACGAGACATAAAATGTTAATTCAACGAAAAAAAATTACGTAGTATAATGTACTAGTATTTAATAAAATTTAATATACAAAACCAACGAAAACTACCTAAATATGCTTTTAAAAGTACCTACGTACACTGAAGAAGTAAAAATGCAGGCGGATTTTATCCAGCAATTCTACAATTGCACTGAAACACTTTTATTAAGCTCCATACGTTACTGTCACAACAAAGTAAGCGATGGCCGCAGAGAAACCAAGATGTAGGATACGAGTCCCTACCATCGATTCTGTTATATATTATTTATACTACTACAGTCGAGCTATAACATAACTTTATATAATAAATAAATGGCAAAATGTTGGTTAAAATTGTAGGTGATAAGCAATTATTACAAATTTGTATATTAATAAAATTGTCAATGAATACCGTAATTTGGCCTAAAATTTTACTATTTAGTAGAAATTATTATATTTTACGCCGTATATCAATTGGTATTTATATAAAGTATAGATTATATGTATAAACAAATAATACAATAAACAAAACAACACACTTTAGCTCAATTATTATTACGGAAACCAATAACGACATAGGGTTTTGAACCCTAATTTAAACTTAACAAAATAAGATGGAAAAAGTAAAGAATAGATTATTACGATGTAGAAAATAGATATTATATTTAAATACTTACGATTTATGTCTTTTGATTACTAAATCAACCAATAAAAAAAACATGAATCAACCAACAACAGCACAGCGCAATCTTAAAAAGACATCCTGATGTTAAACGACGTTTTACAGAGAGAGGTATATTGTACCCTCGCCGCCACCGTGGATCTGGGACGTGCTGCTATTCCAACAAAATCAATAGGCGAGACATTTGAGCCCAAACCAGCTTTCAAATTCGCGGATAACATTGGAACGCCAGTAAACATGGCGTTGCGAACGAGTCGCTTGAAAACTAGCTGTAAAATATTTTTGTTAAGAATACTTTATCAATTCTAAAGTAAGTTTTACTTTTTTTATTATTTATAGTTGCTTAAGTTAAATATGTATTATATCTTAGATGTAATCTTTTAGAAAGCCCATAAAAATTTGAATATGACGGAAAATTACGCCGCGCCTCTTGGTATGAAATGCAATACGGATTGACTAAAAAAAATAACTTTTAGATGGGACATCCCTAGTTCTGTATTGAAATATTTTAGGTTGAAATCCAAAGTTTGTGTGGGTCTTGTTTACCTAACTAGTGACGTCCGGTCCAGTGCAAACACTTCAGTAAACCATAAAGTAATGTATTGGAACCAAATCTAAATTTGGTTTTAGTCGTCTCAGCTGAAATACCTAGTATCTATTGGATTCCCGTAATTTTTCATTAATAACTAACACCATACATGTTCTTATATATAATACAAAAAATTTTTCGAGGCATTGCGTGTTGAGTGGCGGAAGTCAACGCCGGGCATTGCCTTGGTGCCAGAGCGAAAAAATGCAAACATTAATGAAATTAAAAAAATAAATCAGCTTCAGGTTCATTCTGCCTACCCTGCTGTGTGCGGGATACAGCGTGAAGCTGATAAAAAATAAAAAAATCAGCTTCACGCTGTATCCGTACTCAGAGGGAACCTAGTGTTAAGACACTCCGTTCTCCACTTTCCACCGAGTTCTGGAGCCATTGTGTGTTGAGTGTCGTTACTCAACACTTTGCCTCGACACCGGAGCGAAGAAATGAAAATATAAATGTAAATAAATATTTTATCTCCTCGAGTCGAACACGAACACACAACCAGTAAATTTTACAGTCACTCTTTGTGCCCCTGCGCCACGACTGGCCTTACTGGAAAACATTTATAAATAATATAATTATTTACTTAGACGCCTCAAAATACACAATACAATCAATATATATGTATAATACAAAATACAATGAATTATTTAAACAATGTAAGGAACATTTTAAAAAGAACATCAAATAGGTATTGTAATGTTGCATTTAGCAATTGAAATAGCTTATCAGGATTAAATGTAATTGTTTTTAAACATTTGGTTAATTAACATTTTAAAATTGTATAGGATATTTTTCTATTAAGGTCTACATTTATATATTAAAATATAGAGCTACGGAACACGTTGTTATTATATACTTATATACTTATTCTTTTTTACAACCATTGTTAGTCACACTGCTGTTCGATTTCGCCAGGATGTCCCATTTATTTTTGGTTAAATTATTATAGCAGTTGCATATATACATTATTTAATATAAATATAATTTATAATTTACCTTGCTAAGTTGAATTATTAAGTTTGAAATCAGATTAAGACCATATTTTTTGGAGAAATATGGAATTTCAGTAAAGGAATGTAAATGGACGTCGCATAATCTATTATTAAGTTAGTTATTTCCTAAATGGCAGAGCTTTTTAAAAAAAATAAATAATCGAACTCACAACTATCACATTTATATATGCTATCCCACTGCGTCACAATAGTATTAGTACGACAAAACTTTCAAAATCTCTAAATTTAGTTAAAAAAAATCTTAAATTATAAAACAAATATGCAGAAAAAAATATATGAATATGTTTTTTTAAAACAAGTTTATAACACACGGTAATTTGTATCGCAAATTGATTGCAAAATTAATGAGTAAAGTCAAACCCTTATTACAATATTTAAACATTATCATTTCACTAATTTATAGCGCCTATTAAATGTTCAATAAATAGTTGTTTAAAAACTCACGTTAATCTGCGTTATCGTGAAATGGCTTCAGAAATCGCTTTTATGTTTGTTTGTTTTAAAATATTTATAAATAAATGTAAATATCGCGGCACATTGTCATATCTATAATCGAGATAGTTATGGGTTCAATTCCCTTTCGAGGTAATGATTATATTAAAATAAAAATATCCATTTTTCTCCTTTTTATTCCATAGGCAGCAGAGGAGGGATTAACAAATCATCATGTTAACAATTTTTTTTTAACTCTGAAGATCTATCTTTAATAAGAAAATGCATTTTACCATAAACAAAATTAATCAAATCTTACTGTTTTACACAAAAATCTAAGTCTAAATTAATGTCAGTTCCAAATCAGAGCTTTTTAAAAAGTCTACGACAAAAACAATAAGGTTAAACAAAATAATTTATTCCAAATAATTCATTAAGGCGTATATAACGTGAGCTTTCAGGCTTACTAATATTATATTTAATTTATATAAAAATTCTTGCAATTTTAACAAGGTTTTCCAGCATGTACGTTGTACGTACAAGTTACCCGCGTGTGTATGTTAACAAGTACGCTGTGTCATATCCATTCTGATTAATGTTCTGCGATCGCGTGTTTTCACGCTAAATTAAACAGACAGACGGACAGGACGGCTAAATACCTAATGTTAATACTATTTAACTGGTAGTGGAAAAGCCTTGAATTTATTATATTCGTACGTAAATTGGACGGACAGGCGAAAGCTGGTGTATTGTTGAATAGTAGTCAATTTCCATTTACACCAGGAAATAAGGTTTAAAATGAGATTTTTCGTTGCGCGAATGAAGGAGGAATAGTTTTAAATGTGATGATATATTTTTGTTTTTAGTTATTTTTGTTTGTTGATTTATTAAAAATTTCATTTCATTTACATGTTTGCTTTAACATGTTTGTAATTAAAAGTATATCATCAATTATACTATAAACAATGATAGATTTTGACGCGTAAGCGTTTTATATAAAAAAATATTATATCCAATATTTATATATATATATATATATATATATATATATATATATACCGATAACAATTTAGATTAATTTTAACAAAGAAATGAAACAGAATGGGCGAAGTCGACACTTCCGGCAATCAATATACAACGGGAAATATACGTTCCCAGCACACATTTTCACTTCGTCCACAGTCGTCAACCTTTGCATACATGCGTGCTATTTGAAACCGCGAATATCGCGTGCCCCTATTTTGAAAGCTATTTTCTTTATTATAAGTTTAAATCTACTAAATAAATCTTATAATTCAAAATAAAATTCCTTATTAATCAAAATCAAAAGAAAATAATAATTGATTACATAAATACTTTACTTTAAGCATTACTTACATTGTTGTGCATAAAAAAAGTATAAATATTACTTATAAGCTGTAGGTAATAGCCCAAGGCAAAGCAATTTATTTAAGATTAACGACCATAATTAGTTTTAATGTGTAACGAAAAGTTTTTCATTCACAATTCTTGTCCAAGAAAATCACCACCGCATTTACCATCATTTTTCTATAATAACTTCGTCGTATATTAACATTATGTTTAGTAATAAGCGGTAGCGTGGCTATTTGTATTTTGATTGATATTATTAAGGCAATTTATTAATCAATGGTCATTTTATAAAGTAAGATTTGAACATATGACCAACCAAGCCGTGTCCAAACAACGAACAACATTTTGAATAATAGACACTTATTATAAAATATACCACATTTTATAATTTCGGTGCCTTTTTGGTTTCAGAGGGGTAGTTTGATTTCAGTAGCGCCTAACTGTAAACGTGATGGTTGTGAGTTCGTTCCCCACTCGAAGGAAGGAAGTATGTGTATTAATTTACCCGTTCTAAGCCAAAGGCTCTAAGTTTAATCATTTTACTGGAATTCGAAAATGAACAACGAAGGGTCCTTTTACCATGCCGTATGCGGGATAAAGTGTGAAAATAAAAAAAATCCAAACACCATCAAATCAAACAACTAAACTAAAACTAAACTTTATTTCATTAGTCCACAAATCGCTATCACCTATAACTTCACGTTAGTACTAGTTTCTAATTTTATTCTTCGAGTTTTGTTATTAATGTGCATTTAGCGTGCTGCTTTGGCACGGTTACACCGAGATTACACGGACCAACATAAATACACAGTGTGAATATATTTCATAAACTTATGCTCCAACATTGAATAGAAATTGGATTTAAAGGAATATTTCAGCTGAAACTAGAACTTAGTATGGTTGTAGTTGAAAATTTTATCGTGTAATTTGAACAAAGTGTTTATTAGAATTTTAGTTGGATATACGATATATACATAATATGTACGTATATTTATTTTCTTTTAGCAAGAGTTTTGAGCGATTTAAAGAATTAAACAGTTTTTACGGTATTTAACCATTGTTTTAACTTGACGCTGTATCCCGTATATAGCAGGGTAGCCAGAAGGAACCTGGAAACCGTGTTAAGATACTCCCATTAAGACGGAAAGTAATTCGGCGGAAAGTGGGGAACGGAAGTGTCTTAAATAGAACGGAATGTCTTTAACATTAAGTTCTCAGGCTGCCTCTGCCTACTATACTATGTGCGGGATAAACGTGAAAAGCTAAAAGAATAGTTACTAACTAAAGAATTAATTGAATTATAAGATACGTAATTTAACAACCAACACTTCCCAAATAAACCTTACTCAATAAATTAATAACGAAAACAACTAAAAATCTTAAACATTAATTACTAAATTGGTAACATCACTAATAGATAATTGAAACGAGTTATATTTTAGGGGTCCCTGCCAGTACGTCTGGGGTTCGTTGTTAACCCCGTACCTTCATAATAAGTGTTAATCTCGACCAATTTCTACCCCTTTAATTACATCTTATTCTAACGTAGCCTAAGGCGATAGATAATACGAATTTTAATTGCTATCTCTCCCTTGCTAGCTCTTCTTATGGAGTCCTTAAAATATTATTGTAAACATCAAGCGTCAGCGTTATGAAATATGTGGATTAGTTAACATATTTTTTTCTAAGGAAGGATAGCTATTAAAAACTTAGGAATATATTTGCCAGTTTTCAATTTTGTCATTTATTTGTGCTTATTTGGGATTTGAAACCGTAAGTCGGAATTCACTCGAAAATATGATTTATCAATAATTAGTTTCATTTCCTCACTCGAGTAAGAAGACAAAGCGCGGCGTTGAGCTCTACCATTCAATCTGAAATGTCTTGAAAATTGGGCGGAAAGTTTATCATCCATCAATTTAAAAAAAATCGCTATAAAAATAACTTGCTTCAGCTTCCGCTTTCGCTCTAACATGGAACAGCCGAGTGATCACGAAATTGTCTTATTTGCTTGTAAATTGGTGTCTGCAAGCTATGAGATATGATTTGGAGGCGAGTAGGTTGTAGATAGGAATATAGGATGCCTTTGTACCGAATCTTATATTGCCTTTCAATAAAACCTATCAATGTTAAAATGGATTTTCGAGTACGCTGTTATATTAATTTATAATATTCTAATTTATTTTGGGGGAAACGTAATTTGGTTGTCCATTATTATTGGTGGGTGGTTAATATTGTTTTTTTTATTTTAGCGTACTTTTCGCATACTATTTCGAGATGAGAGAGAGAACCTAGTCCAATTTCTGAGTAAAAGCCACAATGGGTATTATTCTTTATAATGATAGCTCCCTTAGAGACTAAGTAAAAGTTTTATTGGAAAGGTGCTAACAACAAAAGTTGTAATAACAGTATAGGAATTTGGACTACTCGTGATGGGAATGGTTTGATTCGCTAGACCGTTTGCACTCTATCCGAGGAGTACGAGTTCAAATCCTACAAAATGTTATTTTTATACGAGTACCCCCAATAATCATCTAAATAAATTATTACATAAACCACTAACATAACAGAGCTTTGTGAAAAATATAACGTTATATCCAAACGCAGTACAAAAGCTGAAAATAAAACAAATAAGCTTTGAAATGAAATAAAGGAAAGCTTAAAAAAAGCTATAGCATCGCTAATATATCAAACGAATACAAAAGTCCATTGCGATGTGGATGAAAAATGCAAGTTTAGATTACGGCTAGGTGAAGGTGGCTCGGAACGTAATAATGTGAAAAAATATACAACGTGAAATACAACTGGGTATAATTTAAAATATACCCATTAATTCAGCTTGTATATGCGACTGTCAAACGGTGCACTTTAGTTCACAGAGTGGATAGACAAATCTGTATGGTAAAAGATTTATTTGTTTGGGTATAGTGTATTTTTAATGTAAGGATAAATTTGGTTTTATTTGAATGAAAATATTTTATTTACTTAACATTTTATATATATTTATTACATATTTTTAAATTACTACATAATTCAATACTAGTATATTCACCGTGACTTCTATCAAAAAAATAACATTATTTCTAAACAACATAAAAAATAAGCGATTTGAACTTTAATCAATATAGAAGTGTCGGTTACACACATTATAACTGGCTCTAAAGCGTTTTACACAAGAGATAAAAATAAAAAAAATGTAAATCTCATAGAAGATACTCATAAATCTTAACTAAATTAGTTTAGGGTGGATCGAAAGGGTGCGAGAGATCGCGATAAGATTTTAATATAATAAAAAGTAAATCAAATATAAATCTCATCACGACTATTTAGGAGGAAAGTGAATTTATTTGAACTAGAGGCTGGTCCTGGTTTTGCCTGATAGCGGATATTATTATTTCATTTAAAGTTTCATTTGAAATTAATTCATGACTTCATGCTGTACTCTCGTGACTCGTCGTCGTCGTTAGTGTCGTTAGTGTCAAAAGTCAACCCTCCGTCCTCCGCCGTATAGAGTAGAGAATAATCTTATATAATAAAAACTTTATAAAATATGTGGTTTTGTTTTATTTTGAGAATGAATGTTGTGTAAAATTTGAAAGAATGTACAAAACACCGACGTTCTCTTTTTTTTAATAGTAAGTTATGAATAGGGTTTATATTCGGATCATTAAAAATATCAACTACTAATTCGGCATATATGTAAACATTTTTAGTCAAATTTGAGCTTCATTCCATTTTAATTAAACCTATATAATATTACATCAGCTAGTCAGACAGTTAGCCAGTTATTTTATAAATCCATATAAAAACAACACAACATAACTAATATACGAAACAGATCATAGCAAGAAGACGTCGCGTCGTAAACATTAAAACCGACAGTGGCAGTTTCGTACAAGACGAGTTTATAGCCCTTATAAAGAGGACGCTAAAAGCCTGTCACTAATGCCTATATTGGCAGGATTCTAATATTAAAAGTACTGTCGCCACGTATTTTAGTGGTATTTTGAAATTTTAGTACTTTCAGATACTTTTATTTCTATTTAAAGTTTTACAAAAATACTAACGGCTTACGCGCGACTTCACCCGCTTTTAAACTTTTTCGTATATTATATACAAATTATAAGATTTCTTTTTATTACTGTAAAATTTCATTTAGATATGTTTAGTAGTTTTTGTCTGAAATCAGAACCAATATCCATACTCATAAACTTTAACATTTATATTATAAGTAGAGTTAGTCGTAAAAAAAGGTAAAAAATATATAAATATCATATAGGTATTCTATATATTTTTTAGAACTATATAGCTATAATGTTTTATCAGAATGTTATTGTGAACGGGATTTTGTATCTAGAAGGCAGTTTAAATAGACCATATGCATCCATATTGTAATGTTTTTTAACAATTTTTTTAAGCTTTTTAACATAATTAAAAGCAACGAAGAAATTATCATCACCTTTTAAAAAACACTTGAAAGTCTACTTTTTAATATAACATAACAAAAAGCGATAAAAAAATAGTATTAATTTTTTATTCTATCTCTACAAAATAAAGCTATATTAATAAAAGATCGGAGATACGCTTTGTCTTTTCGCAGATACCTACTCGTCTCACGAATTTAATAGAAAATTTAAACAAGCCTCGCGGTACTTGCTCTGATTAAAACGACTAAATTTCACCCGCTTGGTAAATTAAAATCTTAGGACGCGTGGTTTATGTGATACACTGCTATGTTGAATGGATGACTTAATTAGGTTATTTTCCATGTAGATTGCCTTTTTTTTTGTATAATTTTGTTATATATTTTGTAGGTTTTTCTTTTTTATGGCCTATCAACGTGACCTCTAAGCACTGTCTACTATGCTATGGAAAAACTGTGAAGCTGCTTTTTTGTTATACTGCTAGTTGTAGATTCAAATTATATTTTATTATTTTCCGGATCCCAGTTTTTGAAACAAATGCAAATATATTATATATGTACTTAAAAATAAATTTATATTTATTATTTTAATTAATTAACAAAAAAATATTTTAGACAATTTATCTTACAAACTAATAAGATGACTGACTGACTGACTGCATTTCTTTTTGAGATTTGAACTCACACTATTGTAAAGTATTAAACAGGATATAGTTCAGCCCGAACAACAGAAATCATACCCAATTAATTACCTTATATGTTATTTTAATCCCAAAAATACAGTTTAATTGCAAACAACACGCACTACACAAATTATTTACATAGAAACTTTAATTAATTTGCACACTTGTCGTATTAAAAGAAATTACAGTGGGACAGTCGAAATTTACCTGAAACACTTTTAATCTCTTTCGAAAGAAATAATCTTTCAAAATATGCAGTACAGCTATGATAGTTGTATAAGATAATGAGACGATTTAGGATGCGACATTAAAATTCCCTTTTTAAGAGGAATGTGGAAAATTGAGTGATTTTCCATTACATTTTCTATGTTTACTCTGTATTGTTGAAATTGTTTCTTACTTTCACGCTTTATTCCGCTTAGTAGGGTAGCCTGAGATAACCTAGTGTTAAGAAACACAATTATCCTTCTACTCAAAATCAACACATTACGAATTGAAACAGAAACTAATGGCCACTATCTTATAAATAGCAAATTTAAAACAATTTAAATATAAAATCAATCCCACGAGCGTGCATCGAACCCACACCCCCCGCTTTTACGATCCAATAAATGCTAAATATTTAAATAGCAGGCCCGTCACAGCTACCGTATGTCACATACGCACATAGCATTATCAGATTACGAATATGTTAGATCGTTAAAACGAAATTCTTGCGGCGTCACCGTCAATTTCAAGTTTAGAGGATTCCTTGACACTTGATTTATTATCTCACACGTTAAATTAGTGGCAGTGATCATAAAATTTTGCACTGTTATTATTTGATACAGTAGTGTATGTATGTATGTAATTTGAGAACAAAATTATATCAGCTTTGTAAGGGTTAAAGTTTTATTTCAAATATTTTTGCACCATCATGGTGTAGTGGGCGAGTAGTTGACTACGCAATAACATTTAAAACTAGTCGGGAATATCCCGTTGTAACATAGTTTTCCAAATCCAGATTGATGTTTAAAAAACTGAAATCTAATGTTTTATATTTGAATCTGTGTTACGCATACAGCAGGACAGGCAGAGAGATCTCTTGAGACTCAAGGCCGTGTTTTGTCTTGTCGCAAGAGCGAAGAAATGAAAATAATTATTCGTTCGAATGGGAATCGAACCCGTCCGTCGCGTCTATAATCATATGCCGCGCCGCCGCGCTACGACGGCCTCATCAATCTATCCTCCGGTTTGGTTTTCAGATATTCTATGGTTTTTTATTACAACGTGCAATACAAAAAAAATGAGGAACTTTAATACATATAATTTACATATGTAGATAAAAAAAAACTCACGGTGTTTTCTTTCAGCGACGACGTTATACTTGTGTAATATTAACTTACTTATTTTTAAAAAACTTTATTAAAATATTCATACCTGAAAGAAAAGAAACAACACATGATTATTATTTTATTTATATTGTCACATGCAAACAATAATAATTAATATAAGTATACCATAAGTCGTGGGTTCGATTATAGTTCTATATAATATATACTATCACTAATGCTGTAAAACGTTTTGATTTCGGTAAATATAGAATTTAGCAAAATGAAACTATTTATAGGGTTCCGTACCTCAAAAGGAAAAAACGGAATCTTTATAGGATCACTTTGTAGTCGTCTGTCAAGGACCCATTATTTGGTATCAGGTTGATCAAATATTTAGATCTCTTGGAATTGAGAAAAAAATCAAGTTTCTAAGTTAATGCAATCCAAAGATACGAGTATTTATGGATTGTTTTCACTAATTTTGCATGAATTTCGCCGCATAATCAAAACTAAAGTTCATATTTTTTTTAGAACGAGAGGGTTTTAGAGGTAACTTCCTATACATACACTATACATAGTTATGAAATTTAACATGAAGTGAGAACAATATAAATAAATAAAAAAATCCTAAAATGTGAAAATTTCGTAGAAAAAAAAACCAATACTAACACATAAAAGTGAGTATTGTCTGTCCTACATCAGCTTCTTAATATCAACTACAGTGGTATTTAGAATTATACTTTCATTTTCAATATATTTCACGAAATAATATTTAATATTTCGAATTTTCATATGTTTTTTGGTAAAAATACGAACGTGTAAAACTCTATTCAACTCACTTTAACGACCGTAAATCAGCGGCAAAGGAGAAATGGCGCGATATTTTTACTATATTACTGTGGATGGCACATAAGGGATTTAATACATTCATATGGAAAACGCTAAGCAAAGCGGAACGATCTGTGAAATGGCGTATTATATATAATTGTTTCAGTTATTTGTTAAGAAATGAGGCCAGCCGTGGCGCACACAGTGGCACACGTGTGTTATTGTGGATTCGATTCCCACTCGAGGAAATGAAATATTTAGTATTCTCATTTCTCCGCTCTGGTTTGAGGAAAAACGTTGAGTTTCGCAATACACTCAGAAAAGTGAAAAATAGCGAAAAGTGAGGAACGGAGGAGCCGTGTACCCTGTAGGAGGTAGTCCCTGCCTACTCTTCTGTGTGGGATATAGCGTAAGGATAAAGGAAAAAAATATCAAAAATTGCATTTATACGCCATACATTGTTACTTAAAATATAATAATAGTTTCGTACTTCTTTATTAAGCCTTTGTGTCTCAACTGCACAATCTATATGTAAGCGCCATGGTTTGAATTCCACTCGAGGTTTTTAGATAAAACATTAAGATAAAACATTTTTAGATAAAACAAGATAAAACATTGCGTTCAGTTCCGCCACTCACTAGGCAATGTCTCAAAATATTTAGGGAAACAGAGTGACCTAACACTAGTTACCCCTCTGCCTATCCTAATACGAGTCAAAGAGCGTGAAGCTAATGATATGTCATCATAAAAAATATATTTACGATAACTAGATAGAGTTATTTCACTCCAAAATAAAAAAGAACAACAACAAATCCATATAGATTTTGGCAACTAAACCCCTATTTATTAAACTACCGGACATAACACACACACTTCCGAACTCGAGGCCGCACTTGTCACGTACTCTGCAGACATTTGTTTATTAATTATTCTAGGACTGCAAGTCTACTTTATTATAATGGGAATTTAAAGTTAGAAATTACTTTTGTTGTTTTTTTTTTTTGAATAAGTGAAAAATATTTTTGATTGTTAGTTATAGTGTTAGACTGTCAACGAGACACTTGTGGGTTCAATTCCCAATTATAAATATTTATTCCTCGCTCTGGTAACAAGACAAGGCGCGGCGCGGCGGTTGGCTTTCGTCACTCTACACTCGTTGTTTCGAAAAGTGAGTAGAAAGTGAGGACGGTGTGTCTTACACCTTAGCCAGCCTACCATGCTAAAATGCAGAATACAAAGCTAAATTAAAAAAAATGTACTATTAAGTAGATATATAAAGTGACAATCTTGCATCACAATTTTCATTTCAGACAAAACTAACAACAAAATTATGTATCTAACACAATATAATCATTATTTATACGTACATTACAAACTAAGAAAGAAGACAATAAAGGTGATGACTAAGAGCCCATCATTAAAACGAACCGTTCCGGAGTTTCCATTAATATTTACGAGACTACTTCTAAAACGTGCAATTTGGTAAATGTGAACTTTATGCAGTGTGCAATCTGACTTTTGAACGATGCCACTTCACAAGACCATATAGTGTTATTGCTAGATGTTATCTTCATTCTAGTTTCTACTATATATATGTTGAAGTAAAGGTTGACTATTCAAGAAAATGGTGATTTTTTTTCAGAATTTCCATTTTACCAGAGTAAGGAAATGAGAATCTATTACCTCGAGAGTGGATCGTACCTACAAATTCCTACTGCGTCAGGATGGCATCGAAAATGGTGATAGCTCAATTTATATTAGTCTTTTTGTCTTGTGATGCCCAAATGTGAAAACCAGTGTTAGCATATTGTTTAATAAAAAAAATACGATAAAGTTGATCGAAGTCAAATACAATTAGTATTGTAATGACAACTAAAAGATCACTGAAGGGCTAATTGGGGGGTGTAAAAATAAACATGTAAAAAGTGATGGTTATTAGCTCATAGCTCATTCAAGGGAACATCAATATTATAATGTGTATTTTGTTACTATGATACATTGCAAACATAAAAAAATATATGCAAAAAGAACTTTCATCTTTCTCTCTACATCTGAGAGCGTAGAAAACAAAAGTAATTCATTCCCTCGAGTGAGAATCGAACCCACAACGCTCATCACTACGCCACGACCTCAACAAATATATGTATAATTAACAACAATTTAAAAAATAAGCAAACAACACAAAAAAAATACACCATTAATAAAACAAATTCTCATAAGCCATTCAAAACATTACTTATTATATTTTATTTAATAGTGACCCACAAAGACGCGTCACTACTGTCCAGGACGTTGACGTATGAATCTTTTATACACAAACGGTCTAAGTGATAGGAGCTGTTGACGAGTAAATTGCTGTAATTGAATTATGTATACAACTCTATACATCAAAGAGAATTATTGTTTTTCAATAACACTGTTTGTACTAGCCTAGTAAGTGAATAAGAAACGAGGGACTTCTGACAGTTTAAAGTTAAACTGATTTCAATATGATTTTAGATTGTGTAATAGTTATGTAAATAAAATGTATAGCTTTAAGCTTTAAATTGTTTAAGGAAACAGTATCAGAAATAGAAGAAGTTAGATAATCAAAAATAATATAATAGTGTTCAAATATCGATATAGCAAGATACCTAGTATCATTTCATATAAATGGGAGTCTATAACCGAATTAATCACGTATATTTAATTTAGAATTAAAAGGATTTTTGGTGACTCGTAACGTTTTAAAAATTTTGCAGTAGTTTGTGGTCACGGGTAGACTGAGGTGACATCCATGTGTCAATACATCCTTGTTAAAAAGAACAGAAATATTCCTAAAAAACAATGCATTCCTCCGAGTGAGAATCAAACCCACGACCAACGTATTTTTAATCAGACACTGTATAGGGGTACACACTATATTTTTTTTTAAACTAAACAACAATTAAAAAATAAATTAAGTCTACAATCTGCGATTGTACGTCCAAATCCGATCAATAGTGACATTTATAACTCTATCTTATACATCTATCTACCAAGATCAAGAACGGAGACCCAAATCACTGCGCTCTCTTCTCTCCCACGAAACACGAAACAATAATGAAAATACACACACATTATACACATATAACTAAAACGGACGTAACATCCATTAGAGTGATTGGTTCACCCGTAACTTGCAAACGTGAAGTAAAAGACTACTAAGGTACTTAAATATTTAGCGTTTTTCCCGGAACGACGGGTGCAGTTGACAGTGATTGCTATTAGAATTTATAGAAAACTATTCTTGTAGGTACTTGTTTTATAAGTTTAATTTTATATGACGATCGATGGTTTGGGGTACTTTTTTAACGTGTACTGGTCGTCGCCAGCAAGTTTGTTTCCGTTTTAGTACAAAATATGTGAAGCCAAGCAAACCTATAGGAATATAGAAAAATCTATTTTCTCTATTAATGCTCTACCAATATTACCTAGTGTATTTATTGTGTTGCAGAGAGATTCACCATTCACCTATTGAAGAACTAAGTATCGCTGATTCTTATAAAACATGGAGATTTACACCGAAATCCAACTGATTACCTACTCAAGCTTAAAAATTTAAAACATTCAACTTCCACAATAAAAAAAAAGCTAAATTGGCAGTAACGTCACTTGGATTTAAAATTCACGCAAAACGCGGCGCGGTTACGACGCGATGTTCTTAATGAGGGGCGATTAAAACGGAATGTTGATAGCAACGAATTATTTTTTTTTGTAAAAATTAATTTTCGCTACCGCTATTTGAGCGTTTCGATATATGTATATTTAATGACAGTGCTAGTCATTTCTGTAGATGCTCAAAAAAGGAAGTCTAAAATGGACTTTTAAAAGAATAACAATTGCTATATAGAATGAGTTATTGAGAGAGATAGGAGATAATTATTTGGTAAGGTTTACAAAGGATGCAAATATAATACAATAAAAATCGTATTTTTTTTTAAAAGAAAAGTGAAAAACAGAGTGTCTAAGCACTAGGCTCCAAGGTCCCTCTGCCTAACCTATGTGCGGGGTATAGATTAAAACTAAAAAAATTTGGATTTTCTCCCTTATGACGAGAACCGAGATATCTGACACTTTTTAATGCAGGTGCATGACCGTGGCAGAAACTATAAAGATATAAAAAACATAAAAAAATATATATCTCACATTCTTGTGTAATATAATTTATTATGACAGATAGAAAGCTAGTGATAAAATAAACATTTATTAAGGTACAAGCTTTTAATGAATCGGTTTCATTTGAACGATAAGATACAGGTATCAATTAGGGAATTAATAAAATGGTCACAATAAAATAATAATTATAAATAAATGGTCCAAAGCAAAGAGGTGTAAAATATTTTTTGTTAAAAAGCGTTTAAAAATGCCATAGAAATTATACAGTGTGGTAGTGATTGAAACCATCGTGGCGCAGCGGCACAGCGAATAATCGTAAGCGCGAAGGTTTCCGAGTCTGATTCCCACTCAGGGGTTTGAATTATTTTTATAGCATGGTTTTGGTAATAAATAAAGGGAATACAGTAACCCTCCAATAAATTGTAAATATAAAAATGAAACGGAACTCAACACCAAACACTCTCATGTCAGAGCACTGAAATTAAATTAATTCAGTTCGACTGGGGATAGAATCCACAAACATCGCATTTTACAGGTAGTCCTTACTCTACTGAGCCACAATGGCCGCATTTATACTAAGATTTACAATTTTAAGATTTTTCTAATTATAATTTTCAAATAAACACTTTCTAATAAAAGTAATATGTATAATATAGTATATAGCACAATAAATCGTTAGAGCCGTTACACTGGTCGTATTAAATTAAATAAACTCATCAGATGGGTATTAAAATTTGAATAAAAATGAAAAGAGTCGTCGTCTCATAAATCTTTGTGTGGGTGCAAGATTGATAGCTTAATATGAAATATACGCCAGCCATACAACGTTGTATGGCTTATGGATGTGGCAATTAAATTATAAATATTATTAATGTTGTACCAGTGGCCATCTGCGCCGGTAATGTATCTAACTGTAAACAGGACAGTTGTGGGTTCGATTCCCACGCGAGTGAATAAATTATTTTCATTTTTTCGTTCTAGTGAGAAGACAAAGTACGACGATGTATATCTACTACTCAACACGCAATGTTTCCATTCGGCGATGTTTGAGGAGTGGAGTGTCTTAATTCTTAACACTAGGTTACCTCTGCCAATCCTGTTCATTGAGATTATTAGAAATATTGATTAGTTGGAATGTATTTGAGTAAAGGTGAATAATGTGGATTCAAATCCAACTTGACATGATATTTATATTTACTACAAATGTAAGCGTTCTATCAGTACGAATTTTAGATATCTTTTTAAGAACAAAATATAAAAAAGACAATTTGCACTATACCGAATGTAAATAATAGAATATACTAATAGAAAAATAAACTATTTACTTAAGCTGGAAATTGAACCCAACATCTCGACCTAATATCCAACTCCACACCAATAAACCTTATCCACTTAAGAGCTCTAAGTCCAATATAAATGAAATTCCTCTCATGATTTAGATTATGACGTGCGTCTTAAGACTATTAATTAAACTGACCGGGTGGTCTTAAATTTATAGAACTTTATAATGTCATATTTAATTCTTAAGCAAACCAATGAAATTAATTTTGAAATGCATCAAGCTATAATTCTTCATTTTGTTGTATCGATGTGACACACGATTTTTATTACCTTTCTAATAGTAAATGCTTGTTTTTTTTTATATTATTGTTTAGATATAAAAGAATAATTTACGATGAACCGAGAAAATTGATAAAATTGACTAATGATTTACTAATTAGTGAATTCTGTAAGTGGAAACAGAATATTCCAGTAACGTACATGAAAAACTAGTATATATTTTTGGTACATCTTCCATAATAAGAAGAAACTTTATTTTATCAGTCAGTTATTTTAACACCGTTATGTGACCAGAGCAGTACAAAATATTATACAAGTGGGAATTGAACTCATGACTATCATGCCAGCGTAAGCATAATACCATAAAATAATTTAATTCAACGTTTTTTAAAATTTTAATTGAAATTCCAAAGTTTTGTATGGCTAACAACTTTCATATAATATGTTAAAGAATTAATAAACTTTATCCACTAATTACTCTAGAAATAGATGATGGATGGTCATATCGCATGATATGATACAATTTAATAATTTGATTTTAGAAGGCTTAAAAGCAAAATGGGTAAGTGAGAATAGAAGTTTTTCTTTTTAAGTATATGTGTCATTTTTGACATAAATTGTAAGTGATGTTACTTTACATTTATATCTATAAAATTTATAAAAATACCGTAATATTCTAGAATAGTTTAGGCATATAGATAAAGAAGAAAATATCTATATTTTCCAACTTCTTATAATGATATCATAAAGCTGGAGAGTTTGTTTGGTTGGACGTTCTAATCTCAGAAAGTAGTGTTACGAGTTAAGAAAGAGCGTCTGTTTGCGTTGGATAGTACATCGACATCAAGGAAGGCTATATTAAATCACGTTAATCGTCTTGATATAACCCACTGTGCCCGCGGTCAGAGTTACAAAGACCGAGCCATTAGAATGTGACCACGTGGGCGAAGTTACAGATAAAAGCTAGTATCGTATAAAAAAGGATATTATATAATTACAATATAGTTTAAAAAAAAGTCATCAAAAAAACTTCTTTTTTCATATTTACCAGGAAAGACCAATGCTAGGAATAAACTTCTTTAGTGTCAAAAAACGATCGTAAGAAAAGAAGAAGAATAAGTTTTATATCATTTTCTAAAGAATTCATAGTAAAAGTACGCCTCAAATTGCCTCCAATAACAGCTTGGGGCAAACTTTCGAAATAACACTGAACTAAGAGCCAAAACGTGTAGTGGCTATTTTGATAGGCCTGTAAAGTATTAGGCCGTTAGCGACTAGTTTTCTTCACTTTACGTGTAATTAAAACTTTTCAATTTGGAAATTGTGTCTGTCTTTGCAATGTTTTATATATTTCATATGCAGGTTATGTCTGACTGAAAGCGGTGGGTGTAGATTCGATTCTCACTCGTTATCATTTACAAATGTTAGTAATAAAAACTGATACATGAGCAATGTGTAAAGGTACAAAAATTTATACTACTGTATAATTCGTATATACATAATACTAATGTATAATATGTTTATAATGATACATTTAAAACTAAATGAAATTGACGATGAGAAGTAACAAAAACTCATTATTTGTTGATGATGTTGATATAAATATCATTCAGTTTCCCATTAAGCTTCTCAGGTATCCACTAAATAAACACTTGAGACTAGTCGAGGCGCAGAGGCACAAGGTGTAACTGAAAATCGACTGGTTGTTGGTTCGATCCCCACTCGAGGAAATTAAATATTTATTAACATTTATATTTTCAATTCTTCGCTCTGGTGTCGAGGCAAAGCGCGACTTTGAGTTCCGCCACTTAACACGCAATGCCTCCTGAATTTGGCGGAAAGTGGGGGACGGAGTGTCTTAACACTAGTTTCCCTCTGCCTACCCTCCTGTGTGCGGGATACAGTGTGAAACTGATTTGATTTCATTTTATTTAAATTACAAAAAATATATAAGTTTAGTTCAAAAACAACAAACAATATAACAAATTAACTAATTATATATAGCTCTGGTGTAGAGGCAAAAGCGCGGCGTTGAGTTCTGCCACTCAACACGCAATGCCTCCAAAATTCGGCAGAAAGTGGGGAACGGAGTGTCTTTACACTAGGTTCCCTCTGCCTACCCTGCTGTGTGCGGGATACAGCGTGAAGCTAAAAAAAAACTAATTATATTATTTATAAACAAAGAAAATATTAACTCATATACCTCTAAAAGCTAAAAAAAACTTTTGAAATAAAACTTTCACTTTCAAGGCCTAATTAACTGTATTAATTATCTCTACATGTGAATACGATAGCAGTAATAACATGAAACCTAGTTCTTGATAAAGAAGAATCATTACAATACCCAAGTGCTATACCATTTCAGCCATTCGTGGCATCCATTATTTTCGTACCAACGCGTTCCCGTCCTACGCGCAATGTAGAGTAATGAAACCAGAGACTGAACTTGAATAAATGATTCAATTTATTTCTTTATTTTTTTTTAATATTGAAGACGTATATTATAAATTAAGGAATTGTCTGTAATAACTGTAAAATATTTTTTTATATATTTTTATAGCATATTAAAATTATAATTATATTATTAATTATTATTATTATTATTAATAATATATTTTTATAATAGGTTAATAGTAAATTTCAGTTAATAAATTTATTAACTTCATTCAAAAACAACGTCCTCTTATGTCAAACCATAATATGAATTTAAAATTTCAACATATTTCATTCATCCAAAATATAGTTATTAAGTTTAATCAAGAAGAAGTATCGTGGCAATATTTCACTCCCACAATGTTATTGAAAGCTGGCGATATGACAGTTATGATAATCACTGGTATAATGTAAAATGACTTATATCCTTTTGCGGTGATAAGTTAATAATAAAATCTTTTGTTTTGTCGCCTCCATTTTAAAAGGTAGGAAGAGAGAACCTAATTTTACAATAATATTTCTCCACTTCCTATATTGATGCAATGTGTGATAGTTAGCTAAAAAATCTCAACTCTTCACGTTACCTTAAAAGACCTGAAAAATATGTTTCAAATTTCGTTTTTACGTTTGTTTCGTTTGATCATAGTGACACAATAAGTCAGCATTTGACTGTAAATGCGATGGTTGTAAGTTCGAGCCCCATTCGGGGATATGATTTAGTCTCATTTTTCTCAACTGGTCAGATAAAAAAGCGCAGCGTTGAGTTACGCTACTAAAAGTTCAGTATATCGAATTCGGACAAAAGCACGTGGTGAAAAGTTTAGAGAATCTTGTCACACAAATTATTGTTTGATGCGTATTAAAATGTGAAAAATCTGTAATGAGAAATCGAACTCACAATCGTGTCCTCCACAACTAGACATTTATCAACTGCGGCTCGATAGTTTAATATAATTAGAATATGGTAATTAAAAAAATTAAGTTTTTCAAATTTAACTCATCGACAAAGCTTGTATGTAATATTCACTGTCATATTTATATTAATATGATGCAATTATATAAAACTATTTATTTATAATCATTAACTAAATAACATCATATTTAAAATAAATATAGTCGTATGACACTGTTGTTAAAATTGTTACTTAAAAAGCTGGTTTAGTAAGTTAAAATATGTTTATAAAGTATTTGTTTCGCTGCTCTAATTAAAAAAAAAATATTTCAATGTCACTCTGACCGCAGCTTCCAATGGGTTTCATCGAATAGATAAATAGCCTATATATAACCTTCCTCAATAATAGTGTTTAATATATATTTTTTTCAAATCGAGTTCCTGAGATTAACGCGATCAACCAAACAATATTAGAACAGATTACTTAATAGAGTTAAAACTAAAATATACTAAAATTTTGCACTACATCACATATATTGATACATATATAACATATTTGGTTAAGAACTTTTCGCAATACTATAATTTACTTTCAATCACAAGTTACTCTGTATCTACTGAATTAAGTTCACTGGCGATCATAGCACGTGAGAACTCACCAATGGTTCTGACTAAGCATAATACAAATTAACCTCCACCTACTAAGCTTGTTATATAAAAGTACATGTATTCTATGACAAAGGTTAGGGGTTCGATAAAAATACTATTTATAGATTAGACTAAAGTAAAAATGTAATGTATTTTTTTGTGTAGAATTGAATGAAATATGTAAAATGATAAATTGTTTTTGCTTGCTTTATCTATATCTCGCCTATGTCAGAGTACTCAGAGAGTCCCTAGTATTAAGACATTCCGTTCCCCATTTACTCCCCAATTTTCGAGACATTGAGCGCTGAGTGGCGCAGGGTCGACTTTTATCCTGTTACAAGGGTGAGGAAAATGGAAACAACTCAATTCTCCTTGAACCAATCTTTTAACCGTAGCGTTTACATTCTCACAATGGCCACCGCGCCACGACGGCCTTTATATTTTTTTTTAATTTGATAAATTAAGTAGTTTTGTTTTCTTCTCCTTCATTACACGGTAACAAATAGAGAGGCCACGTTGAAAGTAATGTTACAGGGTAGGTTCAACTAGTTGGTCCCATGAGGTACATTGCCGACTCGACAGGGAACGGTTGGTCAGAATACAGCAATGATTGTATAGCTCTTGTTTTATGGCCACAGCTTGATGCTATACGTGATTTGGTTTAGGGAAAAACACTTTTTTGAAGAACAGTTTCATGGATCTTGGATGGATTCTAGGTTCAAATCCCGCTACGTTATATTTTTCATACGATTACTAAAAAAAAGAACGAACTCATTCTTATTTAGATTCTTTGTCTATAATATAAAAAGGGTAAGATCTTAGAAAGTTTAGTACCCTAGTACCTTGAAAAGTGTGACAAAGCATTGTAAAATTTTTTTGAAATTCCCGAGGGAACAAGAAAAATGTTTTTTACGTATATTGCATTTAATATATAATAGTTCAAGAAAACGAATTTGCTTCTCTCTTGTATTTACCAGAGAAAAGATCACGAAGATTTATCCTTATAGATCTTTGAATATTTACCCTTACTTTGTAAGTAAATGCATTGAACTTATTCAACGATGCGCCCATAGGTAGCATAAAGTTGTGAGAGCAATTTGCGATCAACTTCCTTTACTACATGGGGGCGTGAACGTATAAAAATCTATACAAGTGACCCTCTCTTGAGATCTATAAGAACGATATCTGATGCAAATAAACACAAGAATAAAATATATTTTTTTATAGGTCAAGTATCGATAAGGAAATAGTTGATTTATAAATAAAACAGTTTTTATGAAAATATATATTACATATGTGTCTTCAGTTTTGAATTACGTAACCGAACGCCAAACCTAGTCTGACTGCACCAAAGAATATACACCATATTTCGGACTTTAATTTGAACCCAGTACTACAACCCATTTCACAATATAACATAATAAATAATATTATACATTTTATTATAACTTTCAATATCCTTTTATATTATCGTTATGACTCTGTCATCTCTTATAACCTATTGTCCTAAACTCAGCTTATACAAAGCTATAAATTATACTTCAGTCGTTTCGTGCTATATAATAAACCTTATTACAAGGACATAAAGTCGCAAATACAGTACACAATAGATCATTACCGGCAATTTTCAATTACGTCCACCTGAAAGGGCTATGTTGTCATCTTTAAAATTATATCAAAGTTGTTAGTTTTTAACAGAAGAAAGGAAACTTGATATGTTTTATTTATAAAAAAAGAAGGAAAGTCTTTGTTGCATAGTTTTAAAGGGTATAGCCGAAATACAATAGCTCAAGTGTATAATACATATACATGCATACATAATACAAACAGTGATAAAGGTAGTGTGTTGAGTTTTTGTTTTAGATTGCGACAGCTAAGACACTATATTCCTAATTAATACACTTTCGTTCCCCACTCTCCGCCGAATTCTTGAGACTAGAGCGACGCAATTGAAAATATTAAACATGTCATCCTCAAGTGGGAATCAAACCCACAACAGTCGCATTTACAGTCACACGCCTGTGCCTCTGCGCCACAACGTGCTCGGGTATTGTTGTTACTTTTAATTGAAACATATCGCGTATAGTTTTTACAATATTAGCTGAATACGCATAGAGAATACTCTCAATTAAACGGCAAATTGGACCAGAAATTTTTCCTCCGGTTTCAGCAGTTTCTTTATGTGTACCCAGCTTAAACCTTCAAATGTTAAAAAAAAGACTAGATACATTCTATCCAGGACCCTGAAAGGACTGGAATGATATATAGCAACCGATTTCCATACAATTCCGTGTAATTAAAACACCTATCATATTATAAGGGCTCGATTATCCCTTTAGGCGCGCGGGACAATCGGAAATAATAAATTTGCTGGGTTCATATCAATGGGCGGTGGTACAGAGGAAGCGCTGATTTGAATAAATAACAAATGGTTGTATTGTGTATATAAAGTGAATATTAGTTACAACTATGTCGAAATAGGTGCCAAATTTAGTTATATTATTAGATTAATATTTTATTATATTAAAAAAGGGTTTTTAAAAATAAAAAAAAATCAAATCAGCTTCACGCTGTATCCCGCACACAGCAGGGTAGGCAGAGGGAACCTAGTGTTAAGACACACCGTTCCCCACTTTCTGCCGAATTCTGGAGGCATTGCGTGATGAGTGGCAGAACTGAACGCCGCGCTTAACCTCGACACCAGAGCGAAGAAATGGAAATATAAATTTAAGTAAATATTTCATCTCCTCGAGTGGGGATCGAACCTACAACCAGTCGGTTTTACAGTCACACCTCATGCCGCTGCGCCACGACTGGCCTCTTTTTTTAAAATTGTTTTCATATATTTATGTTTTATTCTGTTATTAATTTTAGAAACGGTGTCACGTCTTCTATATTACAGCAAAAATAATAACTCGCATCGTGACAATGTGTCAATTATCCAATTAAAATATTTTAATTACGAGATATTTTGGAATTCAAAGTAAACTACCAATAATCTATCTACCTTCATTACTATAACAATATACGTGTGATTAGACTTTATATTTACTAGCTGTAGTATTTAAATGTTTAAAAATAAAATAATAGAGATGTTTTAGTTAAATGTTTTACTTTTATGACATGACAGAAAAAATTCGATCCTGTGTTTACTCAAATTTTCGAGTAAAATATGAGAATATGCACTTTGCCACTCTGTTCAACTGCATTTTTTTCTACTATACAATAATAAACTATTATACCATCATATTGTTAGCATAATTTACGTATATTATATATGGTTTTATTTCTAAACATCCCCTTTGTATTGAAAATATTTGACTTTTTTGACCTGACGCGTTAACCTTCACACTTCGTGCCCCGCACCACCCTGGCCTCAACCAATAATAATAAAACATACATAATCAACACACATAATACTCTTTATCTTTCTTCACAGTTGAGTAAAAAGCATCTGCACACAAATGATCCGCATTAAGCTTCAGTAACATTTCGTTATGCAATATCAATTTAGAGGCTGATTCTTTTCAGGAGTACTTGCCATAATGGAATATTGGCTGTATGCCAAATTTTATTAATTTCGCTTCGTATTTCAGTGCGTGGTCTCTCGTTACATCAAGAAGTTATTACGTCTAGTCGCTAGTTATTATTGTAGGAGGATTGTAGTGCTTTTTCGGTGTGATTAAAGTTTTTTTGTTCGTATCGACATACGAACAGCGACAGCGGAAGCTTAAAGCGTTAATAGATATTCAAAGCGCGGCGTTTAATTGCGCTACTACTACAACGAAATGTATCAAAAGGTAGGCTAAATGTAGAGACTAGGTTCCCTCTAACTACTTTTCTATAAGCAAGACATAGCGTGAAGCAAGAAAATGTAGTTATCCAATAATTAAAAAAATGATTTGTCACTTACTGCTGTCAATTTTCTGGTCTTTTAAGACATTAATTGCTAGTTGAATAGACTGCAAAGACATCGAGACACAATATCCAAAAAATATACCTATATATTTAAGTATATTTAAGTTAGAATTTGAGAGGAATTTGATCTCGCAATTATCAAGTTGTAGATAGTGTTCAACGATAATGAAATCAAGGGGTTAAAATGTGCAAGCTCCTTACCCTTTTATCTAATTTAAAGTATCTCTTAGTATAAAAGAGAGTGATGACATTGGATAAAATTAATATCTCTTCATAGTTAGGTCCTCAACGTAGGTAACTAATGTAAAAAAAGCTTCACGTTTCTTCCTGCATAGCAGGTCAGGTAAAGATTACTATGTGTCGAGACATTCTATTCTCTAATTTCATTGTAATTTTCGGGACGTTGCCTATTAATTGGCGGAATTCAACTCCGCGTATAGTCTACAGGTGGGAAATAAAATTTAAATATATTCATTTTTTCGAGTGTGGATGGAACCAGTAGCCGCTGGCCCACTGCGCCACGACGGCTTCATCTATTTTGAATGTAAAAATATAAAACAATACAATGGCAAAGTTTCATTAATAAAAATCCTTTTAAGCTCCAAATTTTTAACACGACATGAAAATTGAAGTTTTAACGTGCATATTTATGCAAATTGAAAATCTTTTTATAGCATATTTTTTATTATCATTTATCTTATTTAAAAAAAAACAGCTTCACGCCGTATTCCGCACACAGCAGGGTAGACAGTGGGAACCTAGTGTTAAGACACTCCGTTCCTCACTTTCTGCCGAATTATCTATCTTGTGTATTTTATAAAAAATTAAGACTTGGATATGAAGAGTAGAAGAAGTAGAAGTTATATAGCCAATTAGTAGTAGTAATTTTATTTTGCCTTTTTCCATACTTTAATAATATCATTTTAAATAGGCGGATTACAATATTATTTTATTATCTATAAATATCATAGTTTCAATATTTGGTAACATTTATTTAATTACAGAACTACAAACATCGATAATGAGTTCGATTCTAAATTCTGGGAACATAATAAATCACACGAAATGTAAATGAGTAACTATCCTGCTGTTTTTTACCTGTTTATTAAAAAGTTACTAGCATCAGTCTAATTAAATAGAGCTTGTCGTGGCACAGAGGCGGAACGTCTAACGTGCAAAAGCCACGGTTGAGGGTTCGTTTCCCACTATGAAGAGAAAACATTTATATTTTCTATTTCTGATACCAAGATATACCGCGCCGTTAAGTTCCGCCACTCAAAACGGAATGTCTCGAAAATTGGGCGGAAAATGGGAAATTGGAAGTGTGTTAACTACTATTACTAGGTTCTCTCTTCCTTAATATGCGGGATACAGAATAGAGGCAAAGAATTTAATTAAAATGACTTAAAATAGTACAAAGTGAGATATCTGATAGTAGGGCCTGGACGTTTTTGAAGTTAATTTGATGATGCCGAACAGACGTCTACATTCATTTGCACTGATTGCAATTCTCGTTTGATAAGCGGAACCTTTCACAAATGAGATCTTTATAAGATATGTATGTGAAGTTTTTTCGTCTTTTTCGACTGATACTGTAGCGTTTTGTTTCCTCGTGGATATAAACAACGTATACGTAAAATCAGTATTAAATACTAGTTACTTTAAGAGTAGGTTTATGTGTTGCATAAAGATACTTAAAAATATAAATTAGATTAAATTATAATAATTTTAAAGGTGCGTCAGTACAATACTATAATAAAAAATCCCAGCATTGGTATTTTTAGTCAATATTAGAAAAAAAGGTTAAAAAAACTATCCCAATTTAAAATTTCAACTTAACTCAAGTGATATCAGTTATCTATTAAGATAATTATTGAAATATCCAAACAACGGAAAAAAAATGAGCCTTTACCGAAAATTCAATTCGGAAATACATTTCTAACGGTAGGCACTCAATATTTGACAAGAATCGCTATAAATCCTTACAATTCAATTACGAAAGAAAAAAGCGTTTCCGCCCAAAAACATGGGTAGTAATTTAATTAAGGGACGCTTATAATGGAGTTGGTCTATATGATACGGCAAAGTGATTTTTACTGATTATATTAGCGTGGTCAAATATAGAAATATTTTTCAGGGAGCCTGGAATTTAGGTTTGAACAAATCTGTTTCTATATTGTTTTTTTTTTATTTTTGAGACAGAAGTTTCTTCCACGATGGTAACTGCCCGACCTTTCTATGCCTTTGCCAGTGAATATTTAGTAAGGCTTTCATTCTGACTATAATAATACAAGATATATCAACATATAAAAAAATAAAAAAAAATCAGCTTCACGCTGTTTTCCGCACATAGCAGGCAGAGGCAGAGGGAACCTAGTGTTAAGTCACTCCGTTTCCCACTTTCTGCCGAATTCTGGAGGCATGGCGTGTTGAGTGGCAGAACTCAACGCCGCGCTTAGCCTCGAAACCAGAGCGAAGAAATGGAAATATAAATTTAAGTAAATATTTCATCTCCTTGAGTGGGGATCGAACCCACAACCAATCGGTTTTTACAGTGACACTTCGTGCCGCTGCGCGACGACTGTACTGTTAGTATCTACTGTTACTGTTCTATATCAACATATAAGTATCATTATTAAATTTTACCTATTTTTCGAATAGCAGAGTAGATTTTTCGAATAGTAGAGTTAAGAAGCTCAACTCACCGCGATGCTTTACCAGATAGGAGAAAGAAAAAAAAAGAAATAAACGTAATCATTCCCCCGAGTTGGTAACGAACCAATATCCGTCCAGATTAGAGCCAGATACTATCTCAGTGCGCCACAACAGCTTTAGTGTAATTTTTTCTGAGTTGAGTAAAAATAGAGCGAAAAATGTAGTGTCTTAACAATATGTTTCTTCTGCCTACCACACTATATGCAGGATAGAGTATGAAACTAAAAAAACTTAACCATATATCTAAAACGAAAACTTCACAGAACTCAACAATCATCTACGCCCCACTAAATACTGCAAGTCAAATACAGAACCTCGAACAAAAACCAATTTCAATTTGAATGTTATTTAGAACTTGCATCAGTCTTAGAGCTCGCGAAGATTTGGTTTTGAGCTAACGTTATTGCAACGAATAACATTTTGATGACAATTTCACAGAATTATGATATAATATCATTTTATGTGTAATATTAACTGTATTTTATATAGATTTCTATATAAATTACATCATATTCATTTAAGAAAATGAGAAATATTTTTTACATTGTTTTCCACTTTGTATATATCGTTTCTGTGCGTAACCTAACATAGTAATTCACTTCACGCTACACGCATTTTCCTACATAGCTGAGTAATCAGAGGGCACCTGGAGATTAGGCACTACGCCCCCCGATTTCTGCTTAGTTTTCGAGTTATTGCTTGGTGAGTCCCTATTTTTTAAAAGTCAACGCCGTATTTATAACTAGACTTCTGGGGTTCTAGCAAAGTTAAGATCGGGTTAAAGCAAAAACTAACATTGTATACGATTAAATCGTTATATTCGATTATGGGGTCTTTACATTTAAAATTTTGTGTCCCATGCTAATATCGGCCTGTTCGATATAATCATTACAAACAAAAAAAAATATGATCATAAAAAAATTTAAAAAAAATACTGACGAATATACTTACAAAAAATCCAAAACTTTGCGTCAATGCCACAGGCCAAATGACTAACAATTATGTTTCAATACATCACCTAGAGATGGCGCTGTATGTATGAATGAATTGAAAGTTAGATTACACAATTTAAATTCCCCCTTCATGCAAAACAGGGATGGCAAGATGAGGGGTGCGGAATATATTATACTTGGGGGTGCGGGGGTGAAATATTTACCTCGCGGGACTTTGGAAGTGCGTTCGACGAAGCGTAGGAAAATCTTAATGGATTATGGTATGATTGGACTTCTCGGTTTACCTCATATTTTGCAGGTTCTTTTTCCTTTGCAATCTGTTTTCTATGAGGATTAAACGGTTATGCCATACCAGTTCAAGCAATTAAGAGATACTGTTTTAATTTTTTCATCTCTGTTTGTTTTTTCAATTTTTTTTCATCGTTGATCGTTCAGCTCGTATTGGCAATCTAAATGATTAGTTAAGTGGCTCGGTGTGTGTATTGTTTTCGATGCTTCAATCGATCGGTTATACTTTTTCCGGAATTTAGAATTTATTACGCAAAGTGCTTTATAAGCTTTGAGCTTTTCATTTTAAATGTTTTCAAAAGTGACGATTATCTGTGTATCTAAAAGGATATTCGCGTATGCCATAATTAAGAATTGTGTATGATATAGTGTGATACACAATTCTTTATGTCCTAACCGTGCCTGTAGGTAGGAATTCACATATTACATTAAAATAATTGATGATCTTATTATATATATATATATATATATATATATATATATATATATATATATATATATATATAACCGCCATCGATAAAAGGACCATCCAATATATATTTTTTTCAATTCGAACCAGTAGGTCTCGAGATTATCACATTCAACCAAACAACCTCTTTCACTTTATAATATTAATATAGAGTGAAAAAGATTTTTTAACTTAATATAGATACTATTAATATATATTCCAAAAAGAAACCTAAACAGTTTTTGGAAAATCAACATTATAATTATAATCTGAGTTTAAATGAAAAATCCTAAATCAAAAACGAGACTGAATTATCTAATCACAAAGTTTTCTCTGACCAACAAACAAAAATCCGACATAATAATATATAATACTTAACACCTACACAAGGTAAACAGACCGAAATCGTACTACAATAGTGGATTCGTTACAAAGTTAAACTAGCAAGTTTCCCAGCCTACAGTTTCATCCAAGTTAGGAGCTAGTGGTGTTTTCTTGACAGGTGACGTACATTACGAGCTGCCTTGCGTTTGACGGAAGGTCTTATCATATTTTAGTTTTAGTTTAGTTGAGGTATACCTTAAATTTCATAAAATGTTACAATAATATAGTATAAGCTTTTAGGATTGCGTTCATTTCAAATGTAATTTAGTGTTTTGTTATTTCACAAATTTCTTAAAAGAAAGATCTTAAGGTAAAAGTTTGGGATTAACAACATAATTTTATATAAGCAGTAAATAGTTGAAAGTTGTTTATTACTAAGGCTTATACTAAAGTATTTCTAAAATTAAGTCATGTCCAAATTAAAATTTTCTTTTTACATATAAAACAATAAATTTATATATTATATATAAATTTATTAATTTACAGTACCAAAAATCCTAAAATGAGATGGAATAAGAAATAACACATTCATACAATGTTATAAAGTTCCGGACGAACGGTTCTACGAGCATCATATAGAATTGAACATAAAAATAACTTCATTTGAAATGCAGTCGATTTCTCAAAACAACACGACTGTGAAAAATAGCACACATTTCTAAATTAAAGTGCTAAAATCGATGTGTAAATCAGTGGGTTTAGTACAAAAACAACAGTGTTATATGTTTTGCTAGGACACGTTAATTGAGACATACCGTTAAGCTTTAAGCTAAAAGTCTTGTATTGAATATTGTATTACAATTTCTCCTTCCTACGTAATATTTTTTAGCTGTTTATATGATTTTGTTTAGAAATGGTTTAATTTATTTTATAGTCATATAATACTTCTTATATTATACAAAGAAAGATTTGAATCCATTATCTCTTCAAATTCTAACCAAAAAGCCAAAACTGAAACAGTTTTCCGTATTTAATTATAATATAATTCCATAATTTATATATTTATTAGTAGATATATAATATACTTACGTGTTGAACGTTGTCTTGTCTCATAGAACATGTATTTGGCATTTATTTTTAGACATTCGCCTGTGAACGGCTTTTTGCCTAACGAAGGCCTTTGAAGAGATTTGCAAATTTAACGTCGTTGATACTTCTAAATACATTCTGAGTACTGGTTATTATGCTTCGTAAATAAATACATATGTTCATAAGTAACTAGATATACTCTTTGTTTAGCTTCACGCTTTACCCCGCACATAGCACGGTAGACAGAGTGAACATGGGATATTTAGTGATAAAACACCCTTGGGTCAATAGATATATGCAGGTGCAGAATATTTATGAATCATAACGTATTTTATCAATAACATAGGTTTCTTTAATTCTATAGCCATCATTTATTCTATTGTCACATGAATGAAATGAATGAGTGAATCGAAACTAAAGGCATTCTTTGTTTTATCTTCACGCTGTATCCCGCACGTAGCAGGATAAACAAAAAGAAAGTGGTAAGACACTCCATACAAAATAAGACACTTCGGTTCCCCACTTTCCGCTAAATACTTTGAGAATTGCAAACTACGCTTAAAAACAATCATGTATTGGCCTATATAAAATATTATATAAAAGTATCTTTTATGTTTGTATAGTATTATAATATGGAACATAAAACAAGAGAGGCAAAAAATCATTGTTTCCGTTACTATTTCTTAGAGTAGCTAAGACCGTCTTAAGCACTTGTTGAGAACTGGTAACGATTTATGTATGCTTACAGCTCGTTTGTGAGGTAAATTATTGCTGCTCTCTTAGAAATTTTTCTTTAATTTTCTATTAAAAGTGTGGGTATTTACTTGTAAATGGGTTTTTAAAGTGATTTAATATAATGTTTCTACATTTGTAGTTTATACAATTTAATGTAAAACTTATATTTTATAGTTTATAAAATTTTATGTGAAACTTTGTTTTAATTAAAGATTGGTTATAAACCAAGTTTATTTTGCCATTTTATATGATATTATTGATAACATTATTTAGGGTAAATTTTACTATAACACTGAACTTACTACTGCTTCATTTTAAGGTTCAATTATTTTTCGCGTATAGAAATAACCCAATTTCAAAACCCTATGTTCTTCATGTTTCATCTAAATTAACGAAGTATACTACAAAATATTCTTATATTGTTGATTAAATAAATAAAAATTAATGTTAAAATAAGCTTAATACTGTATTCCGCACACAGCAGGATAGGCAGAGGTAACATAGTGTTAAGACACTCTGTTCCCCACGACGAAATCTGGAGGCATAGCGTGTTAAATGTCGGAACTCAACGCCGCGCTTTGAATCGACACCGGGGCGAAGAAATGAAAAAAATAAAAAAAATATTAATATTAAATATTATTTCCAAATGAATGTTTTATCGCATAATAATTTATAATATCTGAAAATTATGATTCATAGTTTGTCCACGGCTATTTAATTTGTATAGTTTAAAAAGCTTAACATATTAAGTAAATACCTCCTACAACATAAAGAACCAATACATATGACTAAGCGCTTAACAGTTCGAATTACACTTATCTTAATGTGTCAAAGTTAGTCATAAAAATATGTTTTATGAATAAAACCGCAATTGTTTACAATTAGGCAGAATTTTTAAACAATAGATTTTTTTTGGTTTTTTCCCTTTCTTGAATGAATGTTTTTGGGTTGTTTTCCGTTTCTGACTAATGGAAATTATCTTTTATGTACATAAAATATTGATTTTAAATAAGAATACAATAATTTTAAAATGACTCATATTACGGTACCCGGTATAGGTACCCGTAAAATAATAAACGATATATTGAGCAGATGAAAATTATGTGAATTATGTATTTTTCAATTATATCTCTTATTATCATAGTTTTAATCTGAGGCCGGTCGTGGCGCAGCAGCACGAGGTGTGACTGCAAAATCGACTGGTTGTGGGTTCGATCCCCACTCGAGGAGATGAAATATTTACTTAAATTTATATTTCCATTTCTTCGCTCTGGTGTCGAGGTTAAGCGCGGCGTTGAGTTCTGCCACTCAACACGCAATGCCTCCAGAATTCGGCAGAAAGTGGGGAACGGAGTGTCTTAACACTAGGTTCCCTCTGCCTACCCTGCTGCGTGCGGGATACAGCGTGAAGCTGATTTAATTTTTTTTTTTATAGTTTTAATCTATATTAGTTAACAATTTTATAACTAAGCTTAAATTTTTGTAATAAAAATTAAATATATCACGTACCTGCTGGACTTCTCGCCTCCACTTGCAGTCTTGTATCAACAAAGATGGCCACTAATAACAAAAACACTAAAGTTTTAAGTCTATAGCACCGCCCTCTACCTCTACACCTCATATTATTGCTTTCACTAAAAGTTGTGTCGTAACTAAAACTATTCAAGTAGTCCACACTATCGCTAGTAATTTTATCCTTTTCAAAGACACTACGTTTAAAACCGTGTGTACTAGAATGAATGACGCCTCCTCTGTCTTCTAGAAGTGATTTTAGATCTAGAAGACTGTTCCTCTTGTTCTTTATGACCTTTTCTAAAGGTTCTGTAACCGTTTCTAGTTTCCCAATCATAGTTGGTTGGTTTTTTGTTTGGGTGTTAATATGTACATTCATTTATGAAGTAGTCAAATAGTTGCACCATCTTGTGTTGGCATCTGAAACAAAAGAAAGTTTATTTAGTAAAGTTATTGGATAATAAGGAAATACAATAGTTTAAGATCATCGTGGCGCAGTAGGATAGCATCTGACTGTAAACGCAAACGAGTTTCGTTTCCTCGCTCTGGTAGATAAAGCGCGGCGTTGAGTTACGCCGAATTTGCGGAAAATGGAGAACAGACCGCAACTAGATTCTCCAGGTTTCTGATGATTAAACAATGATTTTTATAACATGACGCTGTGCAAGCCTTAACTAAAAAGAGTATCAGGGATGAGTCATTAGTCTATGGTAAGTGAATTCAACGCAGGTCAAATGAATAGACTGATTCACCACTTGGTTTTTTGTCAAGTACGTTGCAAACGTGCTCTCTTTTTATCAAGTGGTTCTTTATTATTATATAAAAATCATATGATTACTTAATACTAAAGTAATTTTAAAATATTAATCCCTAATAAATAACACTTTGCAAAATTGACAGTTATTGGGACTTATTCCTTTTGCAGGAGTAAAGGAAAAAATAACATCTTAATAGGATAAGCCTCTATAAATTCGCAAGATATTGGTTACAAGTAAATTTTATATGAACAGAAAAAAAAATAAGATAAATATATTTTTAATCCATGGCGGCATAGGGTGATAGGAACTTCGGTGAATTGTAGTTGTATTTGATTGTAAACGTGATGTTTGCGTGTTTGATTTCGAGACTTGACTCGAGGAAATAAATTATTTTAAATGCAAGGCACCAATGCCGCGTTCAATTTCGTCATTCCAAAAACAGCTTAAAATGAACGGTCTTAACACTAGATTCTCTACTCTGCCAAATGCCGGAAAAATTAGAAGCTAAAAAATGCTAAAATCTAAATCAAATTTCACATACAATTTTTGCTTCAAATTATAAAAAATTAAAGGTTCTTTTTTACAAAATGAATTAAAAAATCACTTTATTCACCCACCAAGATAATAATTTTCCCCTTCAAACCTATAAGTAATGGATACCAGTATCTCATTTCTATTAAAAATGTGCGATCTAATAAGCAATTCATCAGCTTGTGACAGTGTTATCGAGGGCTAAGGGGCGTAAGGGGATTCACACCTGCGACTTTGATAAGAGTGGATGAGACGAACTTGTTCTTGGATTAACGATCGTCTAGACTAGGGGTTTCCACTTTCAATCGGTGCGGATTGAGTGTTCCACTGTCAGACTGCCAACTTTTGACGTCCGCAAATTGGATATATGTGACAGGTTCAATTTTAGCGTCATGCGATTGTGAATACATTTTGTAGTTAGTTTCTTTAATGTAATTAAAATTTAGATTAGTATATAAAATAATAAAAGAAATGAAAAAATATGTTTTACAAAGTTGTTGCAAAAATATATTGTTAACTTATAATACAAGATAGAGTTGAAGCTAGAGTTAACTTGGTGATACGTTACTCCATTTCATAATATGCTTGCTATTTTATAAACATTGTGTTATAAGTTACATTAATAACTAGAATAGAATAGATAGAGAATAGTAAAATAACTTTAAATTATTTTTTTTCCAATTTTTACGGCAAACGATAGCAATGAAAAAATATGTAATTAATTAAATTTGTACTATTATAAAATATATAAATTTACGAAAACATCTACGAGCTTGCAAAACTTTTAATATATTTATTAAGGAATCATTTAATATATTACTAACTACAAATTATATTATCATAGTACTTCCTGCAAATTATTGAAAAATATATTCAACGTTACATCTAAAATAAAAATTCTAAATCTATTTCTTACTTAAAAAACAAATAAAGCCTTCGAAGAAAAATTTAAAACTAGGCTTAAAATCGAGTCAAATCCATATGCACTTGCACTTGGGCTGCATTTGCGAGCCGTAGTTTTGAGTCCGCTGGTCTAGACTTACACTAACGAGTTTTTGTTGGAAGCTCGTTATTTTTGATCGATTGTGCTTGCGAATGACCGGCACGGTTCGGAGTGTAAAATATTTCAACTAGGATGCTTTATTGCGGATATTTATTTTATACTGTTTTTCCACTTCCTAGTAATAACATTGAAATTGTGGTGTTTTTTTTGTTTGTTTGTTTGTGAAATATCGTTTTTTTTATCGTTGAAGTGTTTAGATACTATGAAGGTGTAGTGGTAACGCTTATAGTTTTTTATAGCGTTCAATTGCTTGTATTTGATATATTTGTATTTGTATTAATTAATAGTATTTTATTTTCATAAAAATGTAAGAATATTGATATGTAAGTTGGGAATGGTAGAATCTTAACTAGTTGGGGAATGGTTCCTATGTTCCCTCTGCCTATCCTGTTATGTGGGGGATAGAGTATGAGGTTGAAAAAAAATCTATAATTAATATTATAAAGTACAAAAGTTTCTAGTCTAGTTGTTCGCGTTTATATCAGGAACAACTGGTTCAAATAAAAAAAATCCGTTTTGTAAAGAAATATCCACCTTTCTACAATCAATTCGTTTTATAATCGAGGATAGTCAGAACTGCGGCCAGATTTACTAAGGAGACGTAGTGTCGCGCCACACATGCCATATCAAATTTTAGTGAATGTCAACTTTTAGTTCTTTTCCACTTTTCCAAGCGGACGAAGTTTCCGGTAATGGCTAGTATATAAGTAAAAAAATCTTACATTTCATAAAAAAAAAACAAAATAGAGAATAACATTTAAAATATCCGAATCCATATAAAACAAGAACACTAAAACACTTGTATCTTCCAACCGGCTGGCCTCAGGTGCGGATGCAGTACGTCATCAATCTAGTTCTTATCCCAGTGCATTAGATGGATGCTGTAGCTACAGATGAGTTATCTTAAAAGATAATGGGATGTTTTAATTTGTAACGAGATAACAGTCCTGTTAATTGTTTTCTCTAAGCTGTGTATTAAAATATAATTCTATGATAGTATTTTTATTTCAAATGAACGTTTAAATATTTTATTTGTTGTTAAAATGGATGAACAATATATTATAAATAATCGATTTTTTCTTAATGTGGTTAATTAAAACACTCACACACTCAAAAAATATGTTTATATTATGTATACAAAATATGTGGACTTAAATCCCAAAATATCGGTATTATTTTGGGATTTAAGTCCACATATTTTGTAAAACCAATGATCGTTCTATATCTGTAAGTAGTAAAATTGTAGTGTGTATATGAGAGTGAAATATGTAACACTAAATTCTCTTTGCTTACCGCTTCTTGATACGTGAATAAGAAATATAATTTCAGTATCTGAGGCCAGCGCAGGAGCACAAGCGCGCGACTGTCAATTCAACAGATTGTAGGTTCGATTCCCATTCGAGAAAAAGAAACATTTAATATTTTTTATTTAGTCGTTCTGGTAACGAGGCAACCGACTTCCGCTATTCAACACGCAATGCTTACAAAATCCTTAAAGGGAACGGAGTGTCTTACCACAAGGTATCTGGGTTCCCTCTGGCTACCTTGCTGAGCAGGATACAGCGTGAAGCTATAAAACAGTGTAATCTGTAGCCCTATATAAAAACTAAATTAACTATACACAAAGCGAATAAACACGCTGTCCATGTAAAAAATTAGAGCACAGTAGTTCTCCTACAGCCTCAGGTGCAGATCGCACTCGGTCATTAATCTTTCCCTGTTATCCCCAGTACGCTGCATATGGGTACATTTGGTCAGCTTAGCTAAGTGTAGTATATCAATTACTGAAATTAGTTTCTATTTTAAGACTTTTTTATGTTATTATTTTTAAATGTTAGTATTGATTTTCTGGATTTCTTTTAGATTAGATATAATACGTACTTACAAATCTGTGGATTTGTATTTCCAGTAGCGTTTTGATGAAGGTTGAGAAGAAGAACATATAGTGTTATTTATAACATGTTTAACTTAAACCACAAAACCTACTATATAATTAGTATATAATTATTATAACATTTCACACACTTGGTATCTAAATTTTATCATTTATTTATTCACATACATTCAACATATTTATTAACGTACATGCTTTTAAACGTATTTTACTATTTTCATATGAAAACGTTGAACCTAGAACGATCATCATAAAAGTGATACAGCATCTACTACATCAAAGGAGAAATGAGAAACGAGAAATCGCGAAAATTCCAAAAAGCATTACAGAAAGCTCAATAAACATCCACTCTTATATTGTCGCTTTTCCCAAACTATTTCAAGTAATAGCAGAGTTGGTGCAATACAATAACTCATAGCACCTGCAAAAGGTCTCAAGCCCCCGGAATTTCTGAACCTCTCCCTGGTGAGTTCTAACAATTTTCAGTTACGATCTTTTTATTGTGACACCGAACAAATTTTCTTTTTCATAGTTAGATGTGGAAATATCGCGTGGACGTGATCTTTTGTTTCCAATGGTTGTTTTATCTTCATATATTATGGGTTGTTCGAATTTTCTTGCCTTTTTACAGAAACACTTGGCAGTCAGGTTGACAGTAGGCCCAGATTTTTATAAGTGTCCCAGCAGTGGGCTAAAAGGCTGAGATAATGATGAGAAGATGATGAGTATCTCAAGATACATATATGTATAAAGATGATTATGTATATATTGTGCAAATATTAAGCATTAAATGGTACTTGAACTAAAACGCAACAGCTGTAGGTTCGATCCCAACCAAGGGAATTATCCTTAAATTATGTTAATTACTCCTCTCTAGTAGACCAAGCGGGCTGAGTTTCCTCACCGAACACGAAATTTTTAGAAAATTGGGTGGAAACTGGTGAACAAAATGCGACGAATCTTATCGCGAGGTTCCCTCCATCTATAATACTATGCGTGTAAAATTGATAAACATTGCCACGTAAAGATATTGATATACATATACTGTATTAAGACTGCCTCAAGCACATAAATATTTTACTGTCAAATAACCTGAGCTCGCTGGGAATTATTAATTTAACGCGTTAAATGAATATCCAAAGAATTAATACCGACATGAAAACTTTACACAGCTTTTTTTTATATACTACGCTGTTCACAAAGCGATTCAATATTTACAAACACAATTTTAAATTGTACTTTAAAATCCATTCTCGGTTTTGTGGAAAAAAATGCAATAGTAGTTTTGCCAGATATAATATAGAAATAAGAACAGTTATTTAATTAGAAGCTTTGTGCTTTTGTTTAAGTATTAAGTTCTTTTTTTTATGAAAGTTGTACTGCTGTTCTATTTTCATGAGTTTAATGGCACCTTGTTGTATTTTTGTTAATTAATTTAGCTAAAGGCAGTGCTGTAACATAAGTGAAAAAAAAATATTACTATTGTAAGTGATAAGCGATGATTTTTATTACAAAACAAAATGGCAATTTGTGTCTAAACCCCAAGTGTAGGTTCAATTCTTTACACAAGGTTCCCTTTACTTACCCGGTATGTGGGATACAGCGTAAAGCTTAAAAAAACTCTTATATTTTTATTAAACATTGCGTGGGATATGAAGCTACAACCACCGCTTATAAAATCTAATATAGTTGTAATTCGTATGTCAGGGGAGAGTACGATTTCCGGGGCGCCGCGATATGAAACTACTTTTATAATAGGTTCTACACGTCAAAATAAAGTGAAAATGAAGAATAAAAAAATTGATATCTCGCTTCGTTTGCGAGATATCGACTATCGATTTTTTTTTATTTCGTTTTTTGCAAATATTTCGATTTGACAATTTTTGTAGGGTATATATGTCAAAATAAAGTGAAAATGAGAAGTAGAAAAATTGATATCTTGCTTTGTTACAAACTGTGCGCAATTTTTAAAAAAATGGAACAATCAATTTTTTTTTCATTTTTTTATATATAAATATAAAACGTACAAAATATAAAAAATAACGATATTTATCCTTAGGTATTTTTATTCTATTAAAAACTAGGTTCTTTTGTGACCGGGGGGGTTAGGTTAGGTTAGGTTAGAAACAGTTTTTTTATATAATGTTCTTTATAGAAAATTCAATTTCAAAGCGAAAATACCTCTTGCTATTTTTGCAAAAAAACAAATATATTCTAAGATATTTGCAAGAAATAAATATTTTTTAGTTTTTCGATAATCGATATCTCGCAAACGAAGCGAGATATCGATTTTTTTATTCTTCATTTTCACTTCGTTTTGACGTGTAGAACCTAAAAGTAGTTTCAAATCGCGGCGCTCCGGAAATCGTACTCTTGCCGTATGTCAAGTAGGCCACTTAAACATTATTTATCTAAAAATAGATATTCTTATAAATATTTTATTCTTTTTCAGTTCTAAGTTAATATTCTCAAACGATCACATATAAATGTCAGTAGCGCAATTTCTATTGGAAAAACACTTCAAATGATAAAAGCCAGCAAGAAACTCAACAGTTGCTTATTCTTATATACTAATGTAAAACAAAGATAATACTTTAAAACATAAACAAATACTTAAAATAAGCAAACCTAATGATTTTGTAATCCTCCAAGCTAGACCCACTTGGCTTCTAACTAAATTAACCATTTGCAACAACCCGTTGACAGATGAGGGGGGGTAAGACCTGCATAGTAATTTATCCTCGCAATCCCTAGACCCAGCGCAGGTGCACGCTTGACGAATCGTTTGTTTTATCTTGGTTTCGCAAGTTTTTTGCTAAACTTACATTTTCCTAGAGCAGAAAAGCTAAACGTCAGTGTCAGCTTGGAATAAATTTATTGTACAAATTAATTCTAGTGCTTAGTTGGCCATGTCCTTTTATTTTGGGACTTAGCCTTGTTTATGTGTAAGGGATTTAGTATGAGATGGGAATTATTTTTGTTTATATATAAAAAATATGTATTGTGTGTATATTATTATGTTTTCGTTCACTGTGAACATAGTTAACCTACAGCGATATTTACTTTCCACCCGTTTTTGAGATATTGCGTGTTTAGACATAAAACTATCTCAGACCAAAAAAATGAAAATAATTTATTATAACTATTCAACCAATTAAGGATCGAACCCACAACCATCGTGTTTCCAGTCAACCATAGTCCCAATGCGCCACAACGGCTATGTTGTAGAAGAAATTGTTATACCATCTAAATAGATATATGGTGATTTATAGGCAGGACGCATGTCCATTTCAGTATCGAGTATTGAATCCAAAAAAAAGTCATTGGACAGCAAGCTTTACTATTTGTAGAAATGTTTGTTTTGTATCTATGTACATATGTACCTATATGAAACATTTTATGTTTCCACTGTATGCAATATTTCATAGCTCACATAAAATCTAGACTAAAATCTAGGATCGAAATGCAAAATATTACGTACTATATTATTTTACTTTTCATTCGAAACAAATGTGAATATAACTTTTTTTTTATATATAATATGTTGTTGTTTGATTTGACGAGTTTCTTGACTTTGATTTTTATAGCAGACTATTAATTAGCAAATAGTATATTAAGTAAAAAAATACGTAAAGTTTTTGAAAGACATTATAAAAACATATTAAATTGCGCAGTCTATTAAAATAAAGCTTGGCGTCAGGTTAGGTTAAAGCAAAAAACATAGTGATTTGTCACTTATTTTTCTTTACTCAAAATAATATAGTTAAGCCCAGAAATTAGAAATTCAAAACAAGGCTGCAAAGCATCATATTCTCCATTTTATTATAATTATAAATAACAAGCACTAGGAGCTATCCTCTATAATGCAAGCTACCTCGTACCTACTGAGCCCGCGTTAATCTTTAAAAGGAACGTGGTTATGTGAAGACTATATTTAGAAATGCCTGGTTCGTACTTTCGATTTAATGATATAAGGAATATTGAATCTATATTTTATTCAAGTTATTAGATTTGTTCAAAATTGGACACCACTATTATTACTAAATACAATAAAAGTTAGTGACAAATCACTCTGCTATATCAAAGCGCTTAAACGATACGAAAGTTTTAGTTATCACGAAAGTAATTATTTTTCATATTAATAATATTTACATTTATTTATAAAAAAATAATAAAACATAACAACAATTAGAAATAAATACTATTATAATTCACGCTTTCGTTTTCTGAAAAGAAAAATGATAAACGTAATAAGAAAAGCTTCAATTTATTGCACAATATTTACAAGAATTTACTTCTACTTCATTACTATATTCATTACTATATATTGTACAAGTATTGGGAATACTATTTAAAATATTGTGAAATCAGGTAGGGTATCGTTATTTCCCTAGCCGATAAGCATCTATAGAATCTAGGTAAGCCATTTCCTGGCGCAGGCGAGTTACGAATAACTAAGGTGGAATGTTAGAGGTTTAACATAGAATTTTAATTTTAAACCATACTTGGGATTTGTTTTTTTATATATATTCTTTTGACTTTTTTTTTGCTAAAATATATAAAGATACTTCGATAAGTATAATAAACAATATTTCTGACTATAAATTTTATATTGAGAATTCGGAATTGAAATGCTTTTTATTTTTAAAACTATCAATAGGCACTAATGTAAAGTAACTTGATTAAAAATAAGTTCGTTATTTTATTTATTTATTTATTTACGATTCTCAAATGAAAACCATGCAACATGGTTAAATCACGTTTCACTGCCTAGACTAAATGCTTTTCCAATTATATAAAATATCGTAGTAAAGTAATAGATGACATTCCTAATGTCAAATTGATGTTAAAATAAAAAAAAGTACCCGTGTTTAACACCAAAATCAAATTTAATAACAAAATTTATAAAACTTAGCTTTTAAAGGCATTCATTATTAATCTTATATGCTAAATGATTAACTTTATTGTACCTACAATAGCAAGTAAAAAACATAAATATCTTAATAGGTAACGGAGTGTCTTTACACTAGGTTCCCTGATTGCTAACCCCGCTACGCGCGGAATACAGCGTGAACCTAAAATATAATATCGGCAAAAATAAATGTGAAACATATGCGTTTTCTAGCTTAACACTTCATTTCGCATAGCGGGGTAAATAGGGAGGACCTAGAGTTAAAACGTTGAATATTGAATGGCGTAACTAAACGCCGCACTTCGACCCACAACCGTTTATTGTCAGACACAGAAACAAACACATTTTTAACCAATACAAAGTGTTCTACGATGTACAAATAATAATAGAAGAAATAATAAAAACATTTTACACGTTTGACTTAGATAAAACGTCATTTTTCTATTCTCACTATACAATTTACTGAGTGCAGTGGTTACTAAATCGCCTTTCAGCTATTGAGTGCATTTTCATAGCCGGAGTGGCCGCTCGGCCACTTGTTAAGGAAATGTATTGGTACAGAAATCATGAGAAAATCGTTATCTTCCATAGTTACGGGACATTTTCAATATAAAATGATGATAGAATTTCGTGAAGTTACCTGATAGGTACCTATTTTGTGGAATTATTCTCTTTTAGTTTAGATTTCTTTTTCGTGTTATTTTGTAGCCTACCGACAACTTAATGGTTAGCCATTAGGCTGTCCTTGTAAGGTCAATTATAAAATCCAGGAGAAACCTCTAAAGGTTAAAATAATTATAAATCTACTGGATTTTCATTAAAACGTCCATGCAAAAAAAATGTCTAATATTAACTTTAATTATACTTTTGTTTGTTATAATTAGCAAAAGCGTGCATAAAGGATTAAAAACAAAAACTACTACCAAAAAAAACTATCAAAAATACTTATTGATTTTTTTGCTTAAATATAATAACATTCAAAACGCGCTAACCTCAAGGAACTACTACTAGTTCGAATTGAGAAAAATATTTTTGTATTGAATAGTCTATTTACCGTCTCGATGTAAGCCACTGGCACCTCCAGTCAGAGCTACCTCGGGCATTTAGAATGTGTCATGTGTCATACACAACTCTTATTTATTTCTATTCAATTTCGCAAAGCCACAGTCATCATCTAGTATTTAAAAACAAAAAACCGTAAGCCGAAATTTACAACTCCAAAACTGCCGTAAATAATAAGAAACTGTTTGAAATGTTAAAAACGAACGCATACTCAATTATACAAAAAGCAAATAAAAGTTGAAGTTTAGAGCGCTAAAGAGATCTCCAGCCACTTTTACACACTTAAATTCACGTAATTACTTTAAAATTACACCTGAGCCGAAACGAGTTGAACTCATTTGCTAAGAACCCTAATGAGATTTGATGGAATGAAAAAAGGGCAATTGCTCGTGTTGGGCTAAGATTTTGTGCAAATCCTTTGAAATTTCTTGATATAAACCAGAGAAACAATTTTTGTAGGTCTTTTTTATAGTTTGCTTTATATTTATTATACTTTATTATTACTTACTTTTGTTAAAATGAATGGCGAATGCTGTGACTTAACCCTAGTTTCTCTCCTGCTATACAAGGAGAAGTGCGAAACAATTTTCTTAAAATAGTAAAGTTGTCAGTCAGTTGTTAACTATCGAATCGCCCCAGGCATGTTGTACATACATATATGAATAACTACTATGGTAACATTTATACCATGTAGCTTTCCTGTTTTGCCATAACATATAGAGAGTAACTTTTTCTGCTCTTCTGCTTACATAAGACTAATATATATTCCAAGTGAAATAACATTTTCAAATGTAAAAAATATATAAGACTACCTCGGTTTAGAATTACATTTAACAAGAAAATTTCACCAGTAGCTCATGCTAACAATGATTATTACATTGTGGAATGATGTGCGATATTTCTTTTAATACTTAAGAAAAAATCTTTATACACCACATATGAGCTCACAATCTGTTTTTAGAATGTAAAACGCTAGAAGAACACATTTATATCTATTTTACATAGGTCCATCAATAACCTGGACCTCGAATTTAAAAATAAATACTAAAAACCCGATTTTTACGCTATTCTTTTATTTGTATTGCCAAAGATTTAGATAAAACTAAATAATAATAAATGTATGGACCAATTCAATCTAGATGGCATCGTGTGTACATTTCATGGAGATTGCTTCAGTATGTGAAGCGTGAAAATGGTTGAAACGAAGACTTCTTTTTACTAGACTATAGCCCGCGGTTTTGTCTTTTTTATGTTCAATACATTTACATATGTATTTCTTTTGTGACAAAATGTAACTGTATAGCCTATCAACTATAGTTCTCAATCATGGTATAGATATAAAAGGCGTGGAATCACATTTAATTACGTAAGTAATTCTGAAATCATTATTTTTGTAATAAGAAGATTTATTAAGAGTATTTTCGTCCCACACGTAAGTTTAATTTTGTATAGCAATGCTGTGGACGTTGCACGCAAACTGTATTTTTTATTATTTTATGTCATAACAAAAAACATAATGCAGAAAGACAAGACATTTTCTCATCCCACCTTAAAAAACTAACTTTAACTTTTTTTAAGCCTCTCTCTCGAATATAGCACGATCAGAAAGAGTGTGAAGGCCCAGAAGAGAACCTACTGATAGCACAATTTCTACATAAAACATGTATATATATACATACACAAAATAATATATAAATAAAATAGTCTGTACGTCTGTTACAAAGGCGTTTGTCCCATAAACTGATGTCTGTGATTAGCAGTGACAAGAGGAACGACAGCACACCTGGCGCTATGTTTACGGCGACGACCTAAGGAACGCTCGTTCAGCTTTATTGTAGACGTAACAGTAAAAATTGCGTTTAAGTCTTTTATCCGTAGGGTCTTTTAGGAATTGCTATAGGTTTTCTTTTAGTAGAATGTGCTTTAGATATTTTTTTCTTTTATATCTTTTATATACATATATGTATATTTCGCAAGTTGAAATGAAAAGCCTTTGAATTTGTGTAGTTAAATCAAATATATGCAAAATAAATAAGCTTTACGCTGTATCCCGCACACAGCAGGGAAAGTAGAGGGAACCTAGTGGTAAGACACTCCGTTACCCATTTTCCGCCGAATTTCAATATATGTACGTACACAAAATTTACGCTCTCAGTAAACATTATTACTAAATGCATTTGTAAAATTTTTGAAGTGCCATTATAATCCTTTTAGAGCAGGACTTTAAACGGTTTTTTAAAACAGGATTTTAAGAACAATGAAATAAAAAAAAATCCAGTCATCGTTACAGTCAGTCATAAAATATTCAACAGAGCTTCCTCGATGAATTTATAACTACTTTTTTCTTGCGGCTCCGGTCCAAATTCTTGATATTTTTTATGTAAACAGTACTCGCCTTCCTTTTAGTCGCAGTTGGAATTTTGAAATACTATTAACACTTTACTGTGAACATTTATACGTTTTGTTTGTTACTTAATGATGCGAAAGTGATTCGAATGACTTTTGGGTAAATTTTCGCAAGGATTTAATTATGGCTAAACATTTATTTTTAAAATCGAATATATAAAAAATATAATCAAATGTTAAGTGTCTTAACACTAGGTTCCCTTTGTTTATCCTGCTGTGTGCGGGATGCAGCGTGAAATTGATTTTTAGCTTAAATGTATGTAAAATATTTGATTAGTTATGTACATTTATTTGCAAAAAAGTAAAACCGATTGTTCTTGTATCCTAAATTTCTATTTCCAGAAAAACTGTCTAAGTTCCCCTCTCAAGCAACCAACATGCCAAAATTCAGCATTCTGCGTCACGTGGTTCTGGTTGTGGACTCAGTAGCGAAACAATATACATGGTGACTACTTTTATATATCTTAATATTACACTATTATTTATTTTATTAGCAAAGAGAGTATAATAAAGATTATATGCACGAAAAAACACGTTTCGTTCGTATTATAATGTCACAAACAATTGATGTGTCAAGCGACGATCAATAAGAGCAGTGAGCCGTGATAGCGTACACAGACAGACCTTTTGAATACAAATATTAGTTTTTAATATATTATTTTATTTATTTATTGCGGACCATGCTGTATGTATTATTGAGGCAACGTGGCATTTAGTGCATGATTTTAAACGCGACGGTTGTGGGTTCAATCTCAATAGAGGGAATAAAATATTACGCGGCGTTGAGTTCTCAACACGCAATATCTTAAAAAAAGGATTTCTTAAACAAGAACTATGATTATACTTGAATAATAATATATTAGCGAAAATTCAATATCTCTTTTTTCGGCCAATGTATAGATATAGCATAACATTATCGCGTCTTTACCAAACGGGGAATACGTAAACATTTTCATGTTGGTACAAAACTTGCTCCAAATGCCGATACACCTCATAAACAATTTATATTTAGGTATATACTATATATACACACGAAGTGTCTCCACTTCTGGCAGATTTATTTCAAGTTTTCAAACATTGAACAGCAGGGGTGAACCTATAAAAGTGCTCGATTTTTCACTTAGTTAAAATTGTGCATTAAAATATATAGAACTTTTTCGTTATTGCGTGTTTGACAAACAACGTACTGCTGAAATCAGGCAGCGTAGAACGCCGAAATTTGATGTAACATTGCATACCTTGTGAAGTTTACCGTACGATTTTTTTTCTTAAAGTCCACACAATCAAAGTTGCGGGCGACGACTAGTTTTGTATACAACGTTTTAAATAACTTTCTCACAAATAGTAAAATATAAAGAAAAGTGACGACATACAAATAACAATGATGGTGTTGCACCTGGTGCTCTGTTTACGTTCCGCTCCCCACTGTACTTAGAGTTTATTGTTAGCGTTACAACAAAAACCATCCATTATGCTATTTAGTTTATATCTATATGTTTTAGTAAAATTTGGTAATATTATTACTCGGTATTCAGGCCGCCGTGGCGTAGCGGCACGGCATCTGACTGTAAACGCGACGGTTATGGGTTCGGTTTCTACTCGGAGGAATGACTTATTTCATCATTTCCTTTCTCTGGTTACAAAATAAAGCGCGATAAAAGTGGGCAAGGGAGTGTCTTAACACTAGGGATAAAGCATATAATTTAAACAACAAAATATATATCATTTGTAACTTGTCTGTGTCTCGCACATGCACATTATGGAGAGGGAACCTGGGAGCCCTGTGGTACCGCTCTGTGTTCCATTGTAGACTAATAAATAAGAAAGCCGAATTTACCAAGTACTTGAAAAGCCAATCCCACTGTATACGAATATATGTAGGTAAAAGAAAATGAATCCAAATACTGCAGATTCAATATTTTCCACTCACAGCCATGGCATAAAGTTCCACGACGAGATATTACGCAGATAAAAACTAGAATTTATGCCTCTGCATCACACTTAACCGTTGTTCCACTAAAATTTAGAAAAGCTAGACGAGGAAAGGTATTTCGAGACCGGTCTTGTCCTGGAATATGTTCTGAATTAACAATATTAGCTATATACTAAGGAGTTGTGGAGGCAGTAATAATGAAATTGTATTTTTATGTTTACTTAAAATAAATTTAATTAATTTAATAAATAAATAAAATTATTTAAAATAAGTTTCTTCCTGTGAGTAGTTAGTACTTGCGCAATAAAATTTACTAATTAAAATAAAATCAGATATTGATTACAGCTAGAGATTTTTTAATTTTTTTAAGGTTAATTTCAAAAAACATACTTAAAAAAAATCCATAAACTCCATCTAACCACAAACTATCAAATTACCAGTAAAGTAAATCTTCAAAACCTATAAATCACTCTAGACTAATACAAAGTATACATAGTTTACCTAATATTTAGTTTAGCATAAACCAACAAACTCAATATAAAATATACGAAAAAGATTTATTGCATCAACACATATCTATGCCAACACGAGGATAGCTCATTTAAATATGTATAAAGCTATAAACAACCTGTATTATTTTCAGGGTTCGTAACTTCGAGGATATTACACATTCGCTGATCTAAGATATTGTATTCTTATATTTTTTTGTTTTTATTTTTCTTTGCCGGGTACAGCTGAAGGATTCTAATTCGATACGCTCGTTTGAGTAATATTTTTAGAGGTATAGGAGTTGTTATGTATGATAAATTGTGTGAACGATGTTTGAATCGATCTTTATGAAATCTAAATACGAAATTTATTTAGAAGTGGCTTTTCTTTAGCTTTATCTCATAAAGAGTCAAGACACATCATCTATCTATTTCCGCATCAATTCAAGAAGAAGTAACAATTATATTTTCACTTCAAAACCTTAAAAAAGTATCTATATTTTCAATATACTACCTTCATAGTTTGTAAATTAAAGTTAAATTCTGCCACTTAACAATACCTAGAAAACTTTGCGGAAAGTGGGGAACGGGGTGTCTTAACACTACCCGGCAATATGCAGGTTACTGCGTAAACGCCTGTCTCATTAGAAAAAAAAAAAACAGAAAAAAAACAATTATACACACAATATGTCAAGTACATTCTGCTAGATATACAAAGGCAGCATTCACTATTTGCTTTCATTAAATATGCTTCAACGACTTTATGATGAGGCATGTCATGTCATTTCATTACAGGCAAAGTCAATATGTGTGTTTGTCCAACTTTGAAAAAAACAAGTTTTTGTTTGCCACGCGCCGGTGGTAAACAAGCGAAATTGCTTTCTGTTAACCAAGATGGTCGATTATATTATCTACAATAATATTTGAAAGGTAAATGTTATTATTATATTGAATTTTAATTTATAAGCAACACTATCTACACTACACCTAAATAATATTGATTGATATAGATTCTATTTTATGGTATTGAAGTAAAAATATAATTCTTACAAGGGCATGAATTTAGCTGCAAGCCAACGTTGTTTCTCCAAATCTCATTAAAGGACATCTTTATTGCTTTTTATAGCAGAATAGAGGGAACATAGTGTTAAGACACTCCGTTCCCTACGCACTGTCCAATTTTCGAATATTAAGATATTTTATCTAATCTATTTCACCGGCCAGTTTTCGAGCGATTGCTTATTGAGTGGCACGATTTGTCTAGGTGTCAGGATAAAGAAATGAAAATAATACATTCCCCCACATGGCATAGCATGCATAGACAGCCACATATACAAATGTAGATCATTTTTAATATTTAGAGTAGGTATAGACCATTCATAATCCACTTCTTAGTTAAATAATTAACAATATGGATATTATGTATTATATTACAATAATAATTTTCCCTAAAACGTAATAACCAGTGCAATTGACTTTAACACCAAGTAATACCACAATTGTATCAAAAATATGTTAATTAATTACACAAAAAAAGAACATAATTTGCATCAGCAAAACATCTAGGGTCAAGTTATAACATAAATATATGAAATCTTAAATCTTAGCCAGATAAAATCACCCTTGTAAGATAGCAATCGTATCTTCAATTTGTCGGAGCGGTACACGCGCAATAACCGTTCGTATGCAAATGCAATACAAGTTTTAATCGTTTCCGAACCGAACCTCGAGGCATACTTTTCGATGGTCTAACAAAATTTTACAATGGTTTCGGAATTTTTGTTAAAATTATGATTATATTTCTTTTTTTTAAAAAAAAAGCAGTTTCACGCCTTATAGCAAGGTAAGCAGAGGGAACCTTGTTAAACACATGTCCCCACTTTCTGTTTAATTTTTGGAAATGTGGAATGCAACGCAGTCCTTTGTCTATCAGAAAGGGGAAAAATAATTTAAATATTATCACTCCCCCGAATGAGGATTGAACCCAAAGCCGTTACGTTACAATCAGACGCTGTCTGACTGCACAACAACCTCCTTTTTTATTACTTTTGACTTCTGCCCACTGAGCTATAAGATCGTAACTCCCTAGCTTTAAAAAAACAAATAAAGCAAAATTCTCAAAATCCTAATTATTTAATTTTCAGTTAAGTTTCGAACAGCAATCACAAAAAACAGAAACAACAAAAGACAATTTGTTGCCGGCCATCTAAGAAATATGGGAATATAAAGTTCACTTTTTATTTATGCGAGAACATTTGTTTTGTAAATAGTCTTTTAAAATGCAAACTCGATTTAAGCTGTATTTGGAAGGTTCCTTACTTCCAAATTTTAAATAATATAATAATATCTCCACGAACACTTTTCATACCCTTTCATAATATAAAAAATTGTTTATGGCGGTGCAGTTTAAGAAAATTTGCATCAAGCAATTTAGTCGTATCTATATTTCTTTTTCATACAGACACTTAAATGCAAACGAATTTTATTCTTATCATTTCTTGTTTGTGGTGCAAAAAAAATAAGATTTTTAATATTACACTTAAAAAAAGATTTTTAAATTTATCTCAATTTCTGAAATTAAAGGGACGAGACCCCATTATGATGGAATATGCAAATATATTGCTTAGGTAGTTGTGACTTGAAATACCACTCGAAGAATGTTTGTATTTTATAGCGGCGGTATTTTTTCAATTGTTTAGTTAAAGTTCTGTATTGTTTGTTGGTAAACTATGTCTTAAGAGTAAAATACTGCTTTTTAGGTACACAAATATTCAATATGTTGATCGAATGATTTCTTGATTAATGGCGTTTCAAGCGTCGTTCAGGCCACATTCGCCTAAAACGAATAAAACCACGGTCGCCTAGGAATATTAAGTTGGATAAGGTAATATTTACCTTTATGGGATTTTAGCTCGCTGTAGATATTATTCCAGGACTTATGCAGATAAATACCTGCAAGAGACATTAGATCTTGGGCGGAATTGGAGAAATGATCTAATGTGCCACACTGGATAGAAATGAGTAAGCAGGACAGCTTCTAGCAAAGCACCAGCCTCGGCTGTACACAGATGATTCGGGAGAACATTTAAATTTGAAAATAATTTTGAATTTTGGTATCTAACTAGGTGCACCAACACAGCTCTCCTTCCAAAAGCGTCGATGCATCAGTGAAGATAAGAGAGATAAACAATTGAGATGAACTATTTCCTTAAAATTTGTGTTGGTGCCAGGATCTCCTTTGGTTAAGCAAAGATTTGTGACAAAACGACGAGTATGAACTAGGGCGTTATAACCTAGGATAATCCAAAGACATTTTTTTTATTCTTCATTATATTGGATTCGGTTTAATTTTTCAGTAGCTACTTTATTCAATGGATCTAAAACAAAGTGTGTGTGTGTGTATATATATAATTATAGTACTGTATAGAAGTTTTTGTCACTCACCAGACACAGGTCTATAACCATTAATTCCTTTTTTACATTTCATGCTAAGATATTCAGCATGAGAAACTCCATTCAATCGCTTATCAAGTATTATGCCTAGAAATTTTACATTTTATGTTAAATTAATAGATGAATTATCACACAAAATATTAAAATTTGGAATTACTATCTTTTCTATAAGTGTTTATAGACTTACCGCTTGACATTTAGCTATAAAATACAAACATTCTTCGAAACGATAAGTTGTGTCCTCCACAGAATTTGAGGTATAAATGAGGACGATCTCATCAGCATACTGTAGGATTTACAAAAATTATTTAAAGATAATTCGAGGTCATGTAAATATTGTACAATAGTGAACTAAGAGGTGAACCTTGAGGCAGACCTTCCCGGACAAGTCTGGGAGGTACCTATAGTAAGAAGCGGATGATTTACAGATACCGTTCTACCGGTCAGCAAATTACATATGTAATGGGACATCCTCGGCGGAATAATAATAATAATATTAATTGAAGATGAAAATATTGGAAATAACTAATTTCGAGCTTACCAAGCACTCGTAAATATAACTTAACCACAACATATATTCAGAGCAAAATACTTTAACAATTATAATATAACGTGAAACGGCTCTCATTTAACTTTAAAAACTTAAAATTTGTTAAACTCAAGCCCATTAGAAACCAGGTCAACACCCACAACTCAATTAACTTACAATGGATTAAATACTTGGTACCTGCGCCAAATTAAAAAAAAGTTATGCCTAATTTAAAAAGCTACATTGTCTATGGCAAAGAGCAAAAACACTCATCCCATTCACGTAACGTTGGTATAACGTAATGACAGCCCTAACACGACAATTCCATTCACACAGGGCTGTCACTCATTAGCATATGTACATAAAGAGTCGCTCATTGGCCGCCATGTTTGGATTGCAGACATTTTGTGACGCCATTTTTATTAATTAAAAACTCTGCGCTTTTTTTTGCAACATAATTGTTTTGAAAATGTTTGTGCGGATTTTACGCGGCAATTTCTGGGCAAGTGTCATTTTAATCGTTTGTTTATTTGTTAAGGTTGAGCGAAATTAGGTTATCAAAACTTTTATTTAAAATTGCTTCAAATTTTGCATGTTCCACATACCGTAACGACTTGAACGTGCTCATGCAAAATACATAAATCAAACTTTTTTTAATGCATTGTTCCATAGATATTAATATAATTTGCTTTATTTACATTTTAGAACTCTTAATTTTAAGTACTATAAATGTTATACACTGTATATTAAATATATATGAGCCAAAATTAAAGAAATATATATAGTTGAACAGTTTACGACATATGGACAGGCTGATGATATGGAGGATGATGATGATAATGTTAAGTTGACGAGTTACGATGTGTAAATTGGTCTTAAAATGTTAAAGTTTTTTTTTAAATAACAACTTGTAGTTTCAACCAATACGCAAACACTACTTATTTAGAAACTAAACTAACCTTATCATAATATAAAAATAAAAGCGCAATGAAATGTAAATTTGACTAAATATAGTATTCCGATTTCGTCTTGTATCCGCAAGACCTAGTCGAGAAAGCTTCTCGAGTAAATAAAAATACGAATATATTGAACACCCGAGGGATGGCCAATATCTCCTGGATTCGTATCTGTGTACGTATGTAAATGCACCGTTTAGTTTATCGATATCGGTATTTAGAACATCACTAGTTATAATTTTAAATAGGGTAGCTTATACCATATTTAAATTTAAGGTTATATAAGTTTTATGGATCATTTCCTTAGTCGTCCATAAGTTGACTTAAATATACCTATTTATTTAATTGATTATAATATTGTAGTGGTTGAATATCTCCTATTTTTTCTACATATTCTTCGTGACACTATAAAAAAATAGTTGTTATATTACAACGAAAATAAAAAATATTCACTAAAATAGAAAACAATCAGGAAAACCATAATTTTGTTAGTTCTAAACTAATAAATGATCACAAAGATCAATACTATAACACCAATTTTGTGCACCATCTAACAATCTCCTATCGATAAAAATGCTAATGCACATCTCTCGTTCAGGGAATGATTGGGTTGCCTCGAAACTCGTCTTGGGACTGTAAGTAGATTCTACACAGTTTACCTAAATTCATGGCTTCTGTAACCAGGGGATAAGGTTCAAAATGGACGGGAACACGTCTTTGTGGCCACACCTAAAGCACAATGCTTTTCCTCTTGACTTTATCTCAAATTTCGGATTTGAAACGCTAAATTTTTAGAATTCACATTTACACTTACTCTAAATGGAGTTTGTTTAAATTTATTATGCAAAAGTACTGTGCGTTTGTTTTAATTTTAAGGTAAAAGTATTGGATCTCTTTTACAAATATTTTGACGGGTCATTACATTGTTGTGATTAATAGAACAAAGTATATATTGCAGGTTGAATGTTCACTCATATTTGATTTTTTATCAAAAATGATATCTTGTATCAAAATCTCGAAAACCTATAAATTAAAGGCTCTACTAGATTTTGACCACAGTAAAAGTATCACCAATCCAAACAGCAACATTTTCAGTGTTACATATCTTTACAATCGTGATACGAAGCTGTAAACAAGCAGGGTGGTCCTGAGATCCGCTACTAAGCCAGGATTACGCGATAAGGCGGATTCAAACTTATGATAATTTGCTCCCTTTTTACCCAGAATCTACAAGTATACATATAACTTTAATTATACATTGGTACGTATGAAAATAAAATTATTCAGTGATAATACAATTAAACAATTTCGTATTATGGCTCTTGTTAAAGATATTTTAAAAATTTACCACATAGTAAAAAACAGAGGCCGTCGTAGCGCAGTGCCACACTGAATAACTAAAAGCGTTACAGTTGTAAGTAAATTTTTCGGGGGATTATTTTAAGTTCCTCATTGTGGTACTATTACGAAATGTGCTAAAAATATTCATTTTAAAGTATATTTTGAGATGTGTAAAATATTTCGAATTTAATCATACATCGATGTACAAATCATAAGTAATCAACAAAACGTACAAAACCGTGGTCCAAAATAAGCATTTATTATAAAAAACCTATTTAAAACGATATGGTTTTCAATGCAGGTAATAGAAGTTTTGTTTTCGCGAAACGATTTCTATAGCACTTAAGCCACTGATATATAGCGTAAGTTCTGGGATAAGCACATCCCTTTATTGCTGTTATGCCTGTTTTTGTAGGAACTTCTGAAATTATGTGGCGAGAATCAGTGTTTCTGATATCGGGCTGGATAAATTAAGGCTCTTTTACAATGATTTTTAAAAAAACTAAAACATTTAACGTGCGGTCAACGTGCTTCCCATCAATTCAAAGGGTAAGATGTTGTTCCCTCATGCCAATTTTTTTTTATTACAAGTAAACAGTCAAAAGAATGAATAAACCATCAAAATGGCGAAAATCATAATATTACTGTTTTTATAAAACATATCATAATCAATATTATTACTTCAATATATCAAGAAGTCTGGTTTCATTACGAAATACTAAACAGAAGCACAACAAAGCAAGTACCAATATTTATTGTTATCTATCTGGAATTCTGATCAAAATGGCTTGTCATAGATTTCGGTCAATCGTATGTATATCCCTCGAAGGCGAGGATTACTTTAATACTTTAGGGATTATTCGGAACACAAAGACGGTTGAACGGGTATGACTGATAGATACCGTTAGTGACATTTACTACACTGTACTTGTATATAGATTATACACGAGTAATAAGAAATATTGCGGGCTTTGTTGGTGCAATAGTTTGAGAAACTGTCCGTTAGGATCGAGGTCGTGGGTTCATACTATTCAGATCAAATGTTCGTGCGATAAGTATGAATGACTATTTACTTTGTGCTTCTTAGTTTATTTATATATCAGTGAAATTTATTAGTTTTGTTAATTTAGAACTCCTATAAGATGATGTTAAAAAATTGAGATTAAACCCTTTCAAAAGTAAGTACATATATATGTAATAGTATATATACATCGTACAACGAAAACGTAATGCTTTCTGTTATTTTCATATGCCATCCTTATTTTATCTTTTACTTACAACCAATTTTCATACATACTTACACAAAATATTCTTCCTTTTACCTTGTGAATTACTTACAAAGCCCAATATATAGTAGCCCTATATATTCAAATAACAAAAGGTATATCCCAAACAAAAGCTATTTTAGAATTTTCGCTTCAGCTAATTTCCTTTGATTCTAACGTTCACCCTTGACCTATCATTTGTTATTATTAACCATAACTGCCACACGAAAGTAGAATGTTGCAACCGAAATCCAGAATTATGTAAATTACTATGTTATAGCTATCGTTATAAGGTGCAATTTTCTTTAAAAAAAATTAAGTTATTAGGCGTTTTTGGGGGTAGTTGTGTGTTGCTGGTCTAATTTAATGCTAACAAAATGTTAGGATTGCGTGTTACAAGCTACTTTTGTTTTGCATATATTACCAATTGGTATGCATAATGCCAGTTCTAAGTTTAACTCGAAATATTTCTGATATTGCAAATCAAGTTTGATAACTCACAATCAAGTTTCATTATTATAGCTTGTGTTTGTATTTTGTATGTCGTTTGTCATATGTAGCGAATATTTTGTAGGTCTTCTTGTATTCGTAACAGTCTGTTCGCGCTACTAGCAATAATATTTTGTTAGTATAGTCTTTAGAAAATTATAGACCTACTTTAATGATATTATAATACTTGTTATTATGATCAGGAAAAAAAATCAAATCAGCTTCACGCTTTATCACACCAGTGTAGGCAGAGGGAACCTAGTGTTATGACACTATGTTTCCCACTATCCACCGAGTTCTAGAGGCATTGCGTGTTAAGTGGCGGAACTCAATGCTGCGCTTTGCCATGATGAGGAAACATATATTATATATAATTTAGAATATTTAAGGAAAAAAAATACTTGCACGTACAGATGTGTCTGATCGTTTTTAAATTTAATCAAGAAATATTTTAACTTCGTGAATATCTCATAAATATAAAATTGTTTTCATTGACATCATCAAAAATAGTTTTCATCCATATTAAGAATGAAAGTTAAATAAGCGAAGAATGCTCTACTAAAATAGATTCACTTGATGCTATTTTAAATGTGTGCCAGAAGTTATTTGATCTACTATTCTATTTGAAATTAATGAAGGCCTAGAAATTGAAAAATACCAATTTGAATGAGATTGCTCGAGTAGGTACGTAAGTCGTACAAAAAACTGTGTTTTTAGTTACTTTTAAATATGTGAGTCTCTTCCCGAGTGTCCAGACAGTAATTGAGTAATACTTTTTTTTTATCAGCTTCACGCTGTATCTCGCACACAGCAGGGTAGGCAGAGGGAACCTAGCGTTAAAACACTCCGTTCCCCACTTTCTGCCGAATTCCGGAGGCATTGCGTGTCGAGTGGCAGAACTCAACGTAGCGCTCCGCCTCGACAGCAGGGCGAAAAAATAGAAATATAAATTTAAGTAAATATTTCATCTCCTCGAGTGGGGATCGAACTCACAACCAGTCGGTTTACAGTCACACTTTGTGCCGCTGCGCCAAGACTGGCCTCAGTAATACTTCTATGATCATTAGATTATTCAAGCCATTGTGTCACAGTAAAACGTCGGATTGTAATCGCAATGGTTGTCAGTTCTATCCCCGATCGGTGCAATGAATTATTTTTGTCATTTAATACGCAATGTGTTCTTTCTTTCTGTAAAGCAGAAAGCTAAGAATAGAGCGCTGTCAGAAAGTTCCCACTGCTTACTCTACTATGCTAGAAATAAATGTGAAGCTCCTTTGTCAATCTTAGTAACTTACATACGTAAAGCTCAATATGTAGAATAAATTACAATATTATTTTGAAAAATATAATTAATGAACGTTGTATTGATAGTATTATCAAATTACCAGCAAGTCTTGACAAATTGATAGAGAGGCCTCAGAAAGGCAATTTGATACAAGAAATAACTTTAATTATAAATTTTGTGGATAGAATTACTTGTGAAGACAACAAATGAAATGTATTTAATTGATAAAGTTTATACGCAGATCGTGTTTTAGATTGAAAAGCTTTGAATGTAAAATGACAGTGATATCAATCTAGTCTGTCAGGAAAGAAATCGAGTGTCCAATTTTCATTGTTCAATAAACCTGAGGCCATCGTGGGCCAATGAGAGCGTTTGACGGTAAGCATAATGGTTGTGGGTTCGATTTTCACTGGAAGGAATAGGCTATTTCCATATCTCCACACTAGTAAACAAAGAGGGGTATTGAGTTTCACTACTCAACACGCTATTTAATCAGTAAAAAATTAAATCAAGATAGGAATTAGTAAGTGCTAATTTACTTGGCTGAATTGTATATTATATTTGAGTTTAAATTGTAGGATTTTTGTATTTAAATTGAAAATAGCGTTAAGAGAAAAAAAACTGGTCACGTGCCGGTCGGGTTCTCTCACAAACAAACTCAAGTTTGCGAGTGTATTGCACTCATTTTGTAAGATATATAACTACCAACAAATATAACTTTGTATTGAAATCTCTTAGTGCCAAATTCATTCAATTCGTCATTGAACATAGGTTTTATTTAAAATGCAGCAAAAAAGATGCATAGATGCTCGTATATTTTGATTGATTTAAAACTTGATTTTTTCGAGACCGATCGTTGACCTGAATGTTTAATATTAATTTCAGGTATATGATATGATAACTCAACGCGATCTAGAAATAGAAAGTTTTGACAGATGAGCAAAGATATCCTATAAGGATACCATATTTTCCTTTTCATATATGGGACTTTAAATATGGCCAAATTAGAGTTATTAGCTTCACTATCCTTTTCGTAAATATCGAATCGAATAAAAAAATCTTAAATAGTAAAATAAGCCATAATTTTGTTCTTATCTTCAAATAATAATTAAAATAATTTTATTATAATTAAGCAATGCTAGACTAAAACATTTAACGAATTTTCAAAGCGATCGAACTTTACGGGACCGAAAACTTCTTAGAAAAGAAGAAACATTTCACTGCTTAGTAACTTTAGAAAACAATTTTAAGATTATATTTACTTAGATAAATTGTGTGGCGCAGAAACATGTGTAAACGTGATTGTTGTGGGTTCTATCACCACTCAGAGAAATGATAAAATTTACTTTTTCACGTTCTGGAGAGACAAATCGGCATTTTGTGCATTTAACATGGGGCTATCGTGGCACAAGGGCACAAGCGTGCGACTGTAAAAGCGATGGTTGTGGGTTGGATTCCTACTTGCGGGAATAAAATAGTTAATGATTTCATTTCCTTGCTCTGGTAACGAGGCAAATAAAAAATGTGAAATATTTTGACAATGCTGTAAATGCACCTCAAGGTACTGTGACTTTACTAAAGAGATGGTTGATACCAGTTCTATTAAGCATTAATAGGACTTAAAGATTATTTACTAAAAGTATGGTGTTGTGGTATTAAGTTGTCACCCTTTTTTAATTTCAAATAGTGATGTGCCAAATGAATAAAATGTATAAATGTATAAATTGTTTTACTTTTTCTTCCAATGTTTAAATTTAAAAATCTTAAAATTAAAAATTTATAAAACTAATATTTTGCTATAATATAATTATTAGAGTTTTTGATATAATAGGTAATATTTTATACGAAGAAAGATAAAACAGTTTAATCATTTTTAAATTAAATTATGTTGTGTAGACAAAGTTAGGGGGAAGGCCTCAACGTCACCTCTGACATTTGAGAACTAATTTACTTTCATAAATTGTCCTTATAAAGCTCTTAAATTAAAACTTTGTATATTACATATTAAATTATTAAATAATAACGAAAAAAAGTTTCAAAAAATAGTAACTTAGTTCTGAAATCATGTACATCTACTACTACTTCATAAAAACAAATTTAATGGTCGTGAAATTTAAAGTTACCGAGTAATAGGTATTGTTTACTCTATAATAATTAAATTTTCACTTTAAATTATTTTGAAAATAGCATCTATATATTTATATTATAGTAATACCGTTAGTGATATTAGAACGCAATGTCCTTTGCGTTTTGTAAGATACATTAAAAATGCTACGCAATCGTTCGTCATCAAATTCTAGTTCAATAAAACTCGTCCTTTACTTAGTCACTCACAAAACACGAGCAGAGACGGCGTAGAACGTTGAAATTTGTCAGGTTGCTTGGGGAGTATAGGAGAGCAATAAGACTAAAAAATAAAGCAACTTCAATAGAGCCAGTATTAACATTATATTATGGTAAAGCACCACCAGTACAACATCAGAATAGCATGTATAAGTAAAAATGTAATATTTACCTCAGTTGTGCATACAAATAAAGCAAAGTTTAATTTATGATTGTAACGTTACTCCGACCACATGTACAATATGGGCAGTACAGTGCCGCGAATAATATATTTATATGAGTTAAAAATACAAGACGGACGTATCGCAGTTGTAATACTCTTTTATTGGATAAAGTGTTATATATAATATATATTATAGATATTGCATATATACATATTTACAATATTGGACTTATTAGACTTGAAGAACTTGAATAGGAATAATCAGGTTTTTGAGGTCCTGTAGCAAAGTAGGCAGAGGGAGCCCTGTGTCAAGCCATTCCGTTACCTACTTTTAACCAAATTTTGGAAACGCCATGGTGAGTGACGTAACTCAACTCCAAGCTACGTTACCACAGCGGGAAGTGACAATCTATTGTATATTTCATAGATATATTATCTAAATAGCAAGAACTCCATCTTTTACCTCCAGCGACATGCCTTAAAGCCACACGTACGTACATACATAAAATATATTGTAACTTATTGTATACGAACAAAGCTTTGCACTCAAGCTTGCACCAGGCAGAAGGCATACGTTACAAGTAACTCGCTGTTTTGACCTCACCGAGACCTTACCGTTAGAGTACATTTGAATCGATCCTTAATAAGCTATTTCTTACTTATCCAAAGTTGATATGATAGTCACGTTTTGATACCTGCAAAGAAAAATATTCATAATGTTATTATGGAAATTGTACCTTGGAAATGGTTTTTTGATGTTTTGAATTACAAATCGTGAAGTTGTGTTGTTATTTTGATATCAATAACTTGATAAAGATAATTTAGTTCTATCTACAGTTACAGTACATTGTCAAATATGTATGTATTGTATTATGCAAGTACTGTATTATAATACCATGTATTGAGGCCAGTCGTGGCGCAGCGGCACGAGGTGTGACTGCAAAACCGACTGGTTGTGGGTTCGATCCCCACTCGAGGAGATGAAATATTTACTTAAATTTATATTTCCATTTCTTCGCTCTGGTGTCGAGGTTAAGCGCGGCGTTGAGTTCTGCCACTCAACACGCAATGCCTCCAGAATTCGGCAGAAAGTGGGGAACGGAGTGTCTTAACACTAGGTTCCCTCTGCCTACCCTGCTGTGTGCGGGATACAGCGTGAAGCTGTATTATAATACGAATATGGCACAGCTTTACGCGATATTTGTGGGTCCTATAATTTTTAATTCACTAACCGACTCCATTCTATAAAATTCATGTAATTTTTTCACGCTTTCCCACGCATAGCAAGACAGATGTAGAAAACTTAGTACTTATCAAGACCCTGTTCCTCACTTTCCTTTGGATGGATGGATTTAAATGGATTGACTGGATTTAAACATCGATATTTGTTCGACCGAAGTGAAGAAATAAATATATTTTAATTATAATAATATCCCGGTCAGGTGTAGGGTACAAGCGTCCAACTGTAAACAGGTTGTGGGTTCGATTCCCACTCAAGGAAATGAAATATTTCACATCCTTTCCACCATTCAACGTGTAATGCCTGCCATAATTCGACACTAAGTGTCTTAATGGGAACAGAGTGTCATTATGTTCCCAGGTTCCCTCTGTCTATCAAACAAACTTAAAACCTTTGCAGTTGCAGTCAAATCAATGTAAATATTACCAACATAATAAAAAAACATTTTAATTAATTTCTCCCTAAAACAGAAACAAAACACAAATTTGTACAAGAACGGTTTATCAGTATACCATCAGTACATAATTTCAGGTGCAACTCATTTATTTTTTAAGGAACCTAAAGCGGCGCTATATTTAACCAGATCGAGGAAGCGTCAGTATTTTAAGTACAAATATTTCCTCGAAGGGAATTTGTGACCATTATCATCGAATGCAGTCATACACGTTCCGCAATGACGACGTTTTAGGTCGTTTACAGGCTTTTATAGCGTGTAGTTTAAAGTTTTTATTTAATTTAATTAAGACCGTCGTTGTGCAGTGGACAAGTCTCTTATTAAATATGATTTTGAGTTCGAATTTTATTAACAAACCTTATATTTTTAGGTCATCAAATTTGTAGGCAAAGTAGATGTTACGTTTAGTTTTGTCACTTACTCTCGAAGTCTATAGAAGTGTAGAAATTGAGAATCGGAATAAGTCACCACAAAATTTTCTTTATCTTTTCCATTAGTTGTGAAAAATATATTAAGAGAACAAAATATAAAAAAGTATATTTGTTAAAATAACTTATATGACAGACATACACACAAAAAACAGCTTCACGGTTTAAGCCGTGCTAAGCACAATAGAGATGAAAGTTAAGTTAGATTTAAGAGGAGAGGACACTCCGTAGCCTCGAATTCGACACATTACGTGTCGAGTGGCGGATCTCAACGCCACACTTTACCTACTAGAGTGGAGAAATGAAATCGAATCGGTATCGAACCCATGACCATAACTGGTGTTCCACTGTGCCATGCCGTTAGTAGATTTAAATTGCAAAACGTATAACTTAATCACTATTTACACTAATGTTTGCGACATACCTATATATAATTATCGACCATTTGTACCCTTTGTAGGTTGGTAATCAAAACACTCAAACTTCCATATTAAGCGGCCAAATTAAAAAGTTGTAAGTAATTAGAACCAATATTGACAAGGGTATGCATGTTTATTTTGTCCTCGTTTAAATAACTTTAAAACTGAATAATTATTTAGGTAGCCCTGTGGCGTCGTATTATAGCATACGATTGCCTTTGATGTAACGATGACGGACAATAAAGGAATAAGTAAATATTATTTTATACTTTATGTATATTAGTGATATACATATATTTAAGTTCTCTTACTATACAAAAAAAAAACAAGTCAGTAGGTGCGATCTACCCCCCCAAATTTCGCAAAGTCGCGAAATTGTTTTTTTCTTATGTTCGTGTGTATAAAAATTCTAAATAATAGCCGCGGAACAAAGGTTTATATTATATTTTCATTATAAAAAAACTTAGAAATGTTCCATATCTATTTGAATATATAGAAATTATGTAAAAATCAGTTAGTTGTGACAAAAATCTATAATCTATTTGTACTATCAATTTTCTATATTAAAATGTACTATCAAATATATTTTAAGTTAAAAGTCAACGGCATAAATAATACACTTCGTTATAGAGCATGTCTGAGTCTCCAGGGTCTAGGTTTTAGTTATTGTTTTACCAGTCCGCTATGATAAATCTACTTAGCATCCAGTCTTTTTTTATTTTCATTTTATATTTATAAGATTTATTATATTTATTTATACTTAGTTTTTCTTATATTTGCTTAGCGTAGTATCTTTTACATTAGATTTCTTTTACAAAATATGTAAAATGACTGCGAAAACCGTATGTTTTTTTAACTCTACTGGGAAGAATTAAAATCCAATATTATAGCGCGTAAGTAACGGCTGAAATTGTATAATTTATTAATAAAAAAGAGGATAAATAAACGTTATATAAAACATCATGGTCATTAAAAACTGATGCGTGACATATTCGCATCGGTAATAACCCCATTGCACTATAATTAAATACATAAGGCCTTTAATCCTAAAAGAAATCCACCAGAATTCCAAATCGAGGGTCTTTTGAACAACTTCAAAGTTAAGTAACCCCTATGTATCGTAATATTAATAATATGTCATATTATACTCTACCTCTGTAATAATAGAAGTCATTTTCGTAAAACACCTACCACAATCTAAGAAACAAATGTTCAGAAGTTCAATTTAGACTGTATTTCCGGCAACACGAGTTACATTTTAAGTTAACAAATATTTAAATTTATTCATTGGACAATACAATCCAAAGTGAGCCCTAAATCTGTCACACTGGGTGTGAATTAAAACGGCCAGGCACCGCCAGGGGTGCCCAGGCCGCGATTTTTCACCGCGTTTCGCTGAATGACGCCTGTATATTCTACTAGTTAAGTGACAGATGGATAAAGGCTACAAACTATTTATTGTGCCATTACAGTTTGGTTGCCAAATGCCGCTCAGTGCTTGGGGTTGACAGTTGAAAATTGCGCTCTTATCCAAACGAGTGTGCTTTGTACAGCAGATTATTATACCATTGTATAAATGTATCTATTTGGAAAGTTATCGGGAGGTTATTGTCGTTTTATACGTAACGTATTGACGTCCCATAAAACGGGACGAAAAGCAATTTGTTTTTATTGTCTCAACCCTGATATAAATTTCAATCTATTTATGATGGTTATAAATAAAAAATGTTTCTATTTCGATTGAGGATACAACTTTTGATCTGATTTTTGCATAAGTTGAGGCTTTTTATTGCGGGAAAGTGGGTCATCATTGAGACGTAAAGCTGCCAGATAATGTTCAGCATATTTGTAGCCGGCATAAAGTACCTACTTCTGATAGCCTCAAAGTTAAAAAATATGTGAACTCTTGATATGAATTTTATGTTATTCGATATTTTCTGAAAATACAATCCAAATGATATAGTAGGCAGTATATATGTCTTGCGTTTGAGTAATGGTTTTTCGTTTTGGCATATTCTTGTTAAGTATCTAAACTAAATGACCTAAACAGGGTCAAACCTGATTGTCACGTGACTGTCACCTTAAAAATATGAGTAGTCAAAATTTAAAATTCCAGATTCTTACATAGAATCTAATATTGCTAAAAGTATATTTTTAAAATCAGATATCAATATTACAGGACCATTTTAGCGATATAAAAATATGAATTGATTAAGAAAATTTTTCACCCCACGAGACAATTGAGTCACCGCTAGCCCGAATTGACAGTCATGATAGTTAAGTGCTTACGGTGCCAATAAATTTTACACCATTTAATAAATGTCACCTCCCATGCGGGCACGGCGTCGTATTTCATGTATATTCACATATTATTAAGCATTTAATATGTAGAGACTTGAGATATTTCGAATAATAATCTCAACTGAGAATCGGTTTTAGTTATTGTCTATGGAATTGAATCAGGTATATACTTAAGCTTACTAAGTTACAAATTCAATTTGAAATTTTGAAAATTTTATTTTTAATGACCATAAAGAAGGTAAAAGGAGTAAGCTGAATGAAGACTTTATTAGGGATTGATGACAATTAATTATTTCTTTATTGTCAATATAGTCTAATAAACGTAAAATGTACAGTATTTTTTTTAAATATTTACTTAAAGTTATATTTCCATTTGTTCGCTCTGGTGTCGAGGCTAAGCGGGACGCTGAGTTCTACCACTCAACACGCAATGCCTCCAAAATTCGGCAGAAAGTGGGGAACACTAGGTTCCCTCTGCCTACCCTGCTATGTGCGGGATACAGCGTGAAGCTGATTTGGATTGATTTGATTTAATATCCTGTATGTAGATAACGGAGCGATGGGTCACTAAATTCCTTTAGTCTCACTCAAATAAAATTAGAAAGCCGAACGATATAAAACAATTATTGTCATTATTGAATGAAATTGTATTCAGTGTTGTACGAAAAGCGTCGTAAAAACCAAAGCAATCGCCCCACTTAGAGCCTATTCAAATAATAGTCAGCAAATTTCTTTTTCATTGAAACCAGTCGATTTATAGTTCTGATAGAAATGTATTATAGAATCATTTTGATTTAGTAGACACAATAGTTATTTTACCCTTTTTTTAACCTTAGGATGTATCTAGATATAGCACAGTAAGCAGGAAGCACTGCGATATGTAATAAAAATTATTATTGAAACAACGAGCATAGAGGCCAGTCGTGGCGCAGGGGCACAGTGTGTGACTGTAAAATTAGCTGGTTGTAGGTTCGATCTCCATTCCAGGAGATAAAATATTTACTTACATTTATATTTTCATTTCTTCGCTCTGGTATCGAGGCAAAGCGCGGCGTTGAGTTCCGCCACTCAACATGCAATGCCTTCAGAACTCGGCGGAAAGTGGGGAACGGTGTGTCTTAACATTAGGTTCCTTCTAAATACCCTGTTGTATGCGGGACACAGCGTGAAGCTGATTTTTTTTTTAGAAATTGCACCAGATAAGAATCAACCTACAACATCCAAAGAACAAGTGAAAGCAATACAAAAACCTCTGCGCTTCCAGGAATTTCAAACTTTAGCGCGAGGAAATAAGCGTGGTTAATACCAGTTATCACTTCCAAGAGGCTGAGCCACAAAGTCGTTACTATGCGATATTGACTGTCGTTAGTTTGTCTATGACAGTCGTTAGAATGTCCTGACATTATTTCTGCATCATTTAAGGTCAGTCAATGCCGGTTTCGGGAGGTTATTAATTGATACCAGTGTTGGTGTACATTTGTTTATTTTTAGCAAGTAAATTGTGAGTAGAATGATATTTTTTTATTCTTATTCTATAAAATATTTTTTTAAATCTATCAACTAAAACATTTTAACATTTTTCTAATTTTATTATCATAAAAAAGTATTCAAGAAAAACTTAATCTGTGTTTTATTAAATAAGTTATTATTTTAAGAGTTATAAATCATAAACATCGACCTAGATACATCCATACTTAATTGAATGAAAAATTTCACAATTAAAAATATTCCAATCTAGAAAATGATTTAATATTTATAATTTACGATCCCCTCAAACCAGAAATTGAAGTTGCAAATGATGAATGAGGCATTCTGTAATAGCTACCAATAAATACTGATACTGCAGAGACAAATATCCAACTGTCAAATAACAAAACGTAAACATTAATTAGAGTGCGATGACAGCCATTCTCATCAGAAACAAGAAATGAAATCACGATATCTCTAGACCGTCTATTCATACGATTTGAAAACAAGTAGTGGTGTTATTCAAATTGCTGGCCTATAATAAATCAAACTACTCAAGGGTTGAATCAGATTTATGAGCCGCGTTCAGACAAATTCCGCTTTTGTGTGTTTTCTGGAGTATTAATGTGATGGCATTTAAGTAAATCTTATTAACATGATAAACGGTTTTTATTTAAAATGTAAAATAAAAATATAATGCGTTATTTAAGGCAAATGAGAAACTTAGGCATAAGTCTCTCCATTCTCAAAAACATTGAATAGTTGGTGGCAGAACGTAATAATATTTTTTATCTAGCTAAATTCCAAATAACATATTGTTATTAAAAGTACTTATGAATCCAACTTCAATTTAAAACCTCATACTACTAAAATAACAAATGAAAAATATAATAATATTTTATTCGTTATCAAGTACAGAATGCTACATGCAAATTTTAAACAGTAAATATTCCAAAGGAGAAGCAAAAAACGTCCTCACCTCGAGGGATGCGCCTGAAGATAATTATGACATTGTAAAAGAAGCGAGACTGAAGAACTTTAAATATATTGTAACATAATTATTTTGTTGCGAGTTTTTTTATAGACTTTAATAAAAATACTATAAGAATTTTATATAATAAATAATTTTTTAATGTAGTCTTCAAAAACTCAACGTCCTTTGTCTCGTGTCGCGTAATTGTTCTTCATTTATCTTTATCCGACATTTTGACCCTTTGTTTTATGACTTTTTCATACGCAGCTCCGATGTAATCTTCAACTGACGTTCTTTTTTGTGTCAAGAGATTTAAAAAGCTTATTCTGAACACATAGTAATGCTCATTTAAGGACTTTGAAATCAAATTAAAATCAAGTCATCGAAGTGGAAACGATAGACGGCAAATCTTACGGCCGTCTCCCTTCTGCGAACGTACAACCAATCAGGCGGACCGAACACCAAATGCATACAGATTATAACAAACTTATACTAGCTGTGTACATAGACTTTAATCGGTGGTGATAGAATTGATTTTAATTTGATATGGCTGATTTTGTTTCGCGCGGCGGTTTACAAAGAATAAGCGTTTAGACTCGGCATTGTTCATTTTGATAAGAATCTAAATGTATTGACCGAAGAGAAAAGTGTTCGGTTGAACGTTTTTGGGATATTTATGGGTTTCTTATTCACTGAGCATTTAAATGGTAATGATGGAATTAATGTTATTTGTTGGTATTCGACCTATGATACTTTGCTATTTTTGAATTTAGCGATACGCGTAGGCCGCGCGGGTCAAGAATTAATTTTTGTTTTATGTGTTTTAAAATCTGCATACAATGAACAATGCACCGGCCAATAACGATGGAAGCTGCATATTTTATTTTGAAAATGTAAATTGTTAATGTCCTTGTTACTGTCGTCATAGACGCGGTGAAAGAAGAAATTCAACAAAATTTTTGCTGCAATTTTTAACAGGATGAAGACAAAGAAAAATCTTACATGGAATTATTTTAAAAGTAAAGTCTTTTTAGTAAAGCATTTTTTTAAGACAAAATAATTTAAGTTAAGTTTTGCAAATAATTTACAAATAAATTAATTTTTATGTAATTCTGTAATGACAATTTTGGGAGAACATAAGACAATACAAAATAAATAATGTAACGTATGCTTATTTAAAAAGTATCGGACCGTGTGTGATCTTAATAAACTTGGAGCGATACATGACTTTCATCTTTCCTAAAATCCCTTCTGTTGCAATCCAGTCTATGCCATTCTATCCCTTGGGATTTTGCATTACGAGGGAGTGTAGTTAAGCGTAGGGGAAATAATTTCGTGCTTATATTTTTAATGTATCCAGACTTCAATAGAAATATTACTATTTGGTCTATTGTTAAACAAAGTATTATTTGAGAAGGGTTGGACAGTGGACTGCACATCTACTGTGCATAGTCATATATATTCATACATTATACTTTTAAAAGAATGACGAATGAGTTTTTAAATCATACATCAAAATGGGGTTTATATTTAGATACCATAAATAACAATACTGTGACTCTCAAAAAATAAATAAACACTATACTTCGTCTTTGAATTTGAGACTTTTGCAGAAAATTTAATGAAGTTTCCTGATTTCTGAATTTTACATTGAAACGGGCCTAAAAGCCTGCATGTTTTAACGGAGGGTCATAAAAGTCCTTTCCGGGCGCCATGTTTCAATTAACTACGCACGTGAATTCGTTCGAATCAGCTTCCGGTTTGTTATCGTGTAAATGCTTCGGTACCAAGTGATCGTTCGCAGTTATCGAATTCCCTAAAATTAGCTTTGTTTGGTTCGAAAATGGTATACATAATATCTTTTAAAAACGTATTTGTTACAATATAGATAAGTATAATCGTTTATATTTGCTGATAGATTTTCGATCGTTTTTATTTGCTGTGTGTGATATTTATTAAAAATATTTCTAATACTCTTAATTCATGGAATTCCTGAATCCAAGAATGAGAACATAACTCAGCTTACTTTAAATGAATTCTCTAGTCACTTAAAGATAGACGGTATTTCTGTGGAAACTATAAGTCGCTGCCACCGTATGGCAAACATTACCTCAGAGAAGCCACGACCCATACTTATCAAGTTTAAGGATCTAGGTATTAGAGATAGTGTGTGGTTTGCTAAATCCAATCTTAAAAATACTGGTATCACCATATCAGAATTCTTAACCAAGGAGCGTCATGGTGTCTTTATGAGTGCACGTCAAAGGTTTGGTGTTTCTAAGTGCTGGACGCGGGATGGCCGAATCTTTATTATTGATGCAAGCGGTAAGCGTCACCAAATATTAACTCACACTGAGCTAGATGCAGTTACAAAAGGTACTGTGCAGGTTTCTTCACAAAGATCTTTGATGTCTACTGGTGCTGGTGTTAGTAACAACACTAAAGATTATAAACAATTAACTCAAGCCATCAGGTCCAAAAGACTAGTAAAGAAATGATTGGCGTTTGATGTACTTAATAATCCTTTCTATAAGTATGTTTCAGTGGTAGTTGGCAATAGTTTATCTCAGAATAATTAACTTTTCTTTGTTTTTTATGTATATATATAGTGCTATCTAGTGTAGTTTGCTTTAGCTTGCTTTTTTATTATTTTTAAATTGTTTACCT
>JAAIXJ010000049.1:9634-82087 GCA_013403705.1 Heliconius hermathena
CGCACTATGGGCAATTGAGGTCTGTATCAGATCAAAAATCGATAACTTTTTTATTTGTTAAGATAAACAATTGAATTTTTGCACAAGTATAAAGTATAAAATAGCGCTTTAGGTAAAGTTCAGATATTATACTTTTATTGGAGTATATATATATTAAAAAAATAATGAAAAGAATAAAATAATAATTTCCTTAGTCCACACTACTTATAGTAGTAATAAAAATGTATTATTAAATTAGTTTATTAAAAAACAATGTTTCTTAAGCTGTTATCTATTTAAGTAAGAAATTACGCGTACACATATACTTAGTTAATAAAATATAAAATTTACAAAAACTGATTTACAAGTAGAATAATATTAGAAATGAATGTATATTACATAATGAGTATATTATATTTTATTATACTTGGTGAACTTCGGGATCCATAATAAGTTCACCAAGTATAATTAAATATAATATACTCATCATATAATATACATTCATTTCTAATATTATTCTACTTGTAAATCAGTTTTTGTAAATTTTATATTTTATTAAATACACGCGTAATTTCTTACTTAAATAGATAACAGCTTAAGCTTAAGCAACTTTGTTTTTTAATAAACTAATTTAATAATACGTTTTTATTACTACTATAAGTAGTGTGGACTAAGGAAATTATTATTTTATTCTTTTCATTATTTTTTTAATATATATATACTCCAATAAAAGTATAATATCTGAACTTTATCTAAAGCGCTATTTTATACTTTATACTTGTGCAAAAATTCAATTGTTTATCTTAACAAATAAAAAAGTTATCGATTTTTGATCTGATACAGACCTCAATTGCCCATAGTGCTGCGCCACGACTGGCCTGAAATCGGCTTATTTATGGGTAGTCCGCGAAAAAATATATTTATAATTCAAACAATATATTATGTCTCTAAATATACAAGAATAACGTATTTTATTATATAAAAAGACACAGAATTTAATTAAAAGTAAAAGGTTAATTTAAAATGTTATTTTAAGTGAAAACGTTATACATCCGCTGAAAATATATTTCAAGGCGACATAAAATAGGAGCACTTTGTAATCTTACCCCCAACCGCCCTCGGGGTAGAAATGATGTTTAATAGCGCGAGTGTCGACGGCGCGAGTTCACGGCGGCGTAGTGCAGGCACCGTGCGGTGGAGAGAACTCTGTTGACTCGTCTTCTAGATCTGGCCATCAATCTATGTAGATTGATGGCCAGATCCAGGTCCAAGATTCCATTTTCTTTATAAATTGTGAAAAATATGTTAACTATCTTAAATAATCCATTATGTCATAAAAGGTAGGTAAACATTTGCATTGGGATCTTACATAAAATATATGTAGATATTTTTAAAAAATTTAAAGTGTTTTTGCACACTTAGGAAAGAAAAATATTTATTTAGTAATTTTCTTTTCAAATAAGTATATATGTAGATATTTATATATCATTTAACCAACAAAAAAAACTCTACCATCCAAAAACTAAAATTACATGCAAAAACGAATTCCAATTATCATAATGCGACAAACAGGTATAGCTGCTAGATAGTGGTCGACATCGGCAGCGCGGAGGGACACGGGGCAGCGGCGGGGGCGGCGGCGAGGCCGACGGCGACGGCGACCACCACTCCGTCTCCATCAGCCTGCCGTGCCCGCTGTGCGCGCCATGGCTGCACTCGCACCCGCACCCACGCCCGTACCCTCACTACCTGATCACACGTCTGGATAATAGCATATATGTATTATATTTATTAATTTACTCTTTATTGTGCACAATTTTATATTTAAAGAAGAATATAAAAGAAATGAGAAAAAATATATATAATTGACGCACAAAAAGCGATCTTATTGATAATTAGCTATTTCTGCCAGTCAACCTTTGGGTTAGTAAAATTCATATGAAAGTAAAGATAGAAGAAATTTATAAGGTTGAAAGTATATATAATTATTTTCGACCCATAATCAGAATCTAAGCATACTAACTAACTTATCCTTGAAGTGTATTCTTTCAAATAAAAAAGAATTATCGGAATCGGTTGGCCTAATATTGAGTTAATTTGTCGCGCACATGCCTACTGCAAATTAACAATTAATTATGTGATTTTCTCACATGTACCATAGTCAACCGGATCCCGTAATCAGAACCTAACCAAACTTTCACTAAGCTATCCTTGAAGTGTATCCTTCAAAATAAAAAAAGAATCATTGAAATCGGTTGGCGTGATATTGAGTTATTCATACATTTGTCGCGCACATATCTAATGCAAATTTAAGACTTATATTATTTTCTCATAGATACCATTGTCAGAAATAGACGAAAAAATATGGGACCACACGGGAAGCACTAACTTTCAAATAATAAAAAAATGATCAAAATCTGTTTACCCAGTCAAAAGTTCTTATTTAACAAACGTTAAAAAAAATAGTCGAATTGATAACCTTCTTTTCTTATAGATGTCTCTTAAAAAGAATGCACATTATTAATTTGAGGTAGTTTGCTATATTGGGCTGGAGCAGTGAAGGCGAGTGTTTGAATCAGTCATCCCCTTATGCTTACTCCTGTGGTCGCAAGTCCCAGGCACTGCGCCAAGCTCATCAATATTTGTGTATTTTGTTACTTTAAAATATAATTTTAAGCCAGTCGTGGCGCAGCGGCACAAAGTGTGACTGTAAAACCGACTGGTTGTGGGTTAAATCCCCAATGGAGGAGATGAAATATTTACTTAAATTTGTATTTTCATTTCTTCACTCTGGTGTGGAGGTAAAGCACGTCGTTGAGTTCTGCCACTTAACACGCAATCCCTCCAGAATTCGGCAGAAAGTGGGGAATGGAGTGTCTTTCACTAAGTTGCCTCTGCCTACCCTGCTGTGTGCAGGATACAGCGTGAAGCTGATAATATATATATATATATATATATATATATATATATATATATATATATATATATATATATATATATATATATAAATTAAATATTTTATACGAACTGCAGGTTTGTCCACATCATCCAATACAGAAGACAATAATATATTTATTGATATAACATTGTCCTCATTATTTTCTTTTAAAAACCTCATTATATATTTTGTAAGTACGACCGCTATTAATTTCAATGTACCACTAAAACGCGAGAACAATTTTCTCGCAGGTAAAATTTTAGATGCTGTCAAATGAATTTTCCGGAGCAACAGGTTTAAAGAGTTTATTATAAATACATTTAGTATTTCGTATGTTGTTTATAATTCTCTTTTTTCATCATAATATTTAAGACATCAAAACCTATGTAGGTTTTGTTTCATTTTGCACACGTATAAACTATTTATCTTCTCAGCTATCCATCTCAATTTCACTTGGCAGTTAACATAGGACTGGTCATTGGTGTGTAATATTTTTTAACTTGAAGCTATAGCAGGATAGACAGAGGAAACCTGAGAACCAACAGTTAAGACACTCCCCAATTCCGCCGAATTCTGGAGGCATTACGTGTTGAGTGGTGGCATTCAACGCCCTATTTAGCCTCGTTGCCAAAGCGAGTAAACGAAAGCATTAAATATTTAATTTCCTCGAGTGAGATCGAACCCATAACCTATCGCTTTCACAGTCATACGTGGCCCTCTGCCACGACTTACCTCGCACAATAATTTATTATTTATAAATATATATTTTTTATAAATAACCTTAGTTTCAATGAAATATCAATAAATTATTCGGTCATTCCGGCACCACTTTTTAAACGTACGAAAATAATTTAAGGCATTTATAATAATTATAATATACAATCTTTATTTCTACAGTAAAATTGTAATAACGTTAAATTTACAATGAATATAGATTATTATTAATTATTATCAATAAAATACTATACGGGTACAAAGATGTGACTGTTAGGCGATGGTTACGGGTTCGATCCGCATTCGGGGAAATGAAATATTTAATTATATTTATATTGTCATTTCTTCGCTCTGGTGTCGAAGCAAAGAGCGGCGTTAAGTTCCGCACTCAACACGCAATGCCTCCAGAATTCGGCGGAAAGTGAGGAACGGAGTGTCTTAACACTAGGTTCCCTCTGTCTACCCTGTGCACACCTCCAACGTGTGCTGGGCCGTCTCATCGAGGCAGTCGTCGCAGTGAGCGTCGGGCTCCCTCCCAGCGATCCGACACACGTAACCCCCGAAGCAGCCTACATAGTGGTACCTGCTACTGCCGCCTGCTAAGAATGACATAAAAGTGGTCCTTGATCAAGAAAAGGTTGGGAAACCCTGATATAATGAGCAATTTAGGATTTATCTGCGACGACATCGTAGCCACGTTCCGTTGCCATAAATACACGTACGACCACTTTGAATGCTCGCGGCGTACTGACCGTAATAAAAGCGACTTTTTGTCTCTCGTCAGAACAGCAATAGGGAGTTCCATATGTTCTATTTCAGTCGCCGGGCGCTTGAAATGGAGCAGCGCGCTATAAAATTTAGCCGCGATTTAAAATCTCTTCCGTGTGGACGTATCCACGCGAATGCATTTGTTCTATTGAAACTACTTTTTGTCGTACTACAAAAAGTCGCCGTGCGAACGAGGCCTAACACTTCACTACACTTGAGTTGCTTTACATAGTTGTACTCCCATTCTGATTACCTGCAAATATAGAAAAAAATTTTTGATTTTATTTCGTTTATGATATAAATAGTGACGACAGTATGTACGACATTTGACAATTGTAGAAACAATTTTATAATGTCGTACATACTGTCGTTGTTTAGTCTATTGGTAATATACATTTTTCCTAAGGAAATAAAGCAAAAGCACAAAAAGAATTGTTTTTTAGTATCACGCTGTATCCTCCATATAGCAGGGTTGGCAGAGGGAACCTCCCAAGTTTCCTAGTGTTAAGACACTTCGTGACCATTAAGAGACTTCCGTTTTCCACTTTTTGTTGAATTCTGAATTCTGAACGCTGCAAATGGAAAAATTTAGTAAATATTTGATTTTTATATTTTTTTGTAAATCAACACATTAATAATAGGTATACTTTTTGAATCTCAATTTTGGAATTCAAAACGCTTTATTAGACTAAGCTTTTGACTTACAGATTTCAATAAAAAAAGTCATATAACTCCCGGAAAAGCTTTGCAGATTTAGTCACTTTAAAAATTTTACTTAGGATTTAAAGAAAAATTTACACAGATTTTTAACTAAACTCGCCATAACAAAGTTACTCTCATAGAAAAATGGGAAACAGTTAAAATGTAAAAAAATATTTAGAACCGTTTTAAGTTAAATAAGAAATATAAAAAAATAAAGATTTTTTTTATTTCAATGAGTAAAATATCCAATGATATTTATAGTCCAGTGACTATCGTTTTAAGTCATTCTAATTATTCTCACAATTTTTTTTAATTAAAAAAAGTCAGGCCAGTCGCAGGAGCACAAAATGATCGTAAATGCGACTGGTTGTGGCTTCCATCCCCAGTCCAGAAAAGGAAATATTTAAAATTATTGCTTCATATTATTAAGCGGTAAGTGGGGGATAGACCGCTTAACACAAGGTTCTCTCTGCCTACACTGCTGCGGGATACAGCGTGAAGCTGTTATTTTTTTTGAATCAGCTTTACCCTATATCTCGCATATAGTAGGGTAAGCAGAGGCAACCTAATGTTAAAACATTGCGTTCCCCACTTTCTGCCTATTTTTTCGAGGCATTGCATGTTGAGTGGCAAAACTCAACGCCAGTCTTTTGAAATGAAAATATTAATAAATAATAATACATTCGGGGGACCGAGTGGGGATCGAATCCACTACCATCGCGTTAAACCATTGTGCCCCTCCGCCACGACGACGATGTCTTTTATTTCTTTTTTGTAAAAATTTCCATATACATATGAGAAACCATCAAATATTAAAAATGAATTCTTTTGTCTCTTATTCGTACGTTCACTCCAAAAGCGTAATATTATTACGTGGCAGTTGAAGTAGAATTTGCATTCAATGCGGAGTGCTCTAATGCGACTTGAGAGGACGGTCAAATAGTAGGAATATATATGAGCCTTCCATGGATGTCGTCCAAGCCCGTAGGAATTTATTATCAACTTGTTTACGTTAGTGGAATATGCTTGTTAAGATTAAAATGTATAAGAAAAGTTTCACTTAGTACTAGGAGGGCAGTCGTGGAGTATGAGCAAAAGCGTGTGACTGGAAACGCAACAGGTTGTGTTCAGTTCTCACTCGAGGGAATGAAATATTAAATATTTTTTTTTCTTCGATCTACTAACTACTAACTCCAGAATTCGGTGAAAACTTTGAAGCGGAGTGTTTTAACACTAGCTTCCCTCTGCCTACCCTGCTACATGCGAGACACAGTGTAAAGCTAGAGAGAGAATTTTACTACTACGATGTAGGTACACAATGAAAATCGCTTAATTTGAAAAATTCAATTTACTATAGGTGAAGTTTTTTTTCCAAGTAACTAAGTTACTAAATTTATTTTCAAATTGTCTCTATAGATGTTTATTCATGAAGTTGAATTCCATTAATCAGAGTAGTATTAAAGAATAAAGTAATTGAGGCCACTGTGGAGCAAGGGCACAAGTGTGTGACTGTAACCCGACGGTTGTGGGTTCGAACCCCACTGGGGGAATGAATTATTATTTATTAATATTTTCATTTCTTCGATTTGGTAGCAAAGCAATAGCGCGACGATGACTTCTGCCACTTAACACGCAATACCTCAAAAATGCGGCGAAAGGTGGGGAATGGAGTAACTTAATACAAGGTTTCCCCTACCACCCCCGCTACATGCGGGGTTAAAGCGTGGAATTACAAATAAAAAAAGATTATAATTGCAAACAAAAGTAAGAAATATTTTTCAAGTTCCATTTTAAACCTTTTCGTGTATTTCAATAAATATAAGGTTATCTCTAAGTCCATTACAGTGCTACAACATATTTCGTACGTACCATTACGTTAACACAGGTTGGCTTTGCTTATAGTAAAATGAGAACATCAACGCAAAAATATTAAACAGAGAAAAAGGTAATTATTATAAGTTGATTGTACCTGCAGAAAACGTGTAAATTTTGTCATTATGAGTTTATTGTACATCAAACTACATCCCGGAACCTGTAAGTGCTTAGTGTCATCAACGCCACTAATTTTAAAAGTAGTTTACGTACGAATAATATTTACCTATAAATGATTTGAATGGACGTGCTAATTCATAATTAGTACATATTTTATTGTTATTTATCCTCAAAATATAATGTTATATTTTTCTGTGTCCAATTTAATTTCTTTTTAAATACAGAACAAGTACCTACATTTATTTCAGCTAAATCCTCATATGTCGGCCGCAACAGACTCGTAATTCACATATTATTCCAGTTATAATCCTCATTTTAAATCCAGGTCAACCGGATAGATATTTTAAAAAAAAACTACAGTAAAAAGTCCGCAAAATCCATCCATCTTTAAACATAAAAATATATTGTGAATGTATTTCTCCGTAAAACACTCCGTAAGACACTCCGTTACCCACTTTCTGCCGAATTCCGGAGGCATTCCGTGTTAAGTGACAGAACTCAACGCCGCGCTTTGCCTCGACACCAGAGCGAAGAAATAGAAATATAAATTTAAATAAATATTTCATCTCCTCGAGTGGGGATCGAACCCACAATCAGTCGATTTTACAGTCACACTTTGTGCCCCTGCGCTACGATTGGTCTCAGATATTATTATTTTACTTTATTAAAAAATCGGCATTGGCTTAAATTTTTTCGATAGCTTAAATACAAAATTTACTTATTTGACCTAGGCTACTTGTCTGAAATTTTGTATAATAGCTGCACAGGTGTTTTATATGACCGTGATATGAAATTTTTACATGTTTGTATACAATTGAAAAACTTTGTTTTGGAAAATTTATTGAAGGATATTGAATTTTGTGACGGAGTACGGTAAATAAAGAAAGAAAAAATTCAAAATACCTCAGTTTCTCATTAAAGCCATTTAAATGTTAAAAAACAGCTCGCACACTTATTGCGCAAGAAGAATCTAGCATGGCACGGTAGGCAGATTCCAGTGTTAAAGCACTCTGTTTTCCACTTTCGGGTCAACTTTTCGAGACACTGCGTGTTGAGTGGCATTCAACTAACGACCACGTTAAATCCTTCTGTAATATTAAAAATGAAAAATATCTTTGTGGATAAGTATAAGATGACCCACGGTACGACCGACGTTATTTAATACCCCAATGGATGTCAAACCAAGTTCTTTTATACAAAAACACGATGACTGATGATGATGAATAAAGTCAAGGTAAAAGTTTGCCGCCAACGCCAACAAATAAAAGGCATCGTAACGCGTGGCATCGTATCGTGTCTCACTCGGAATAATGAATAGTTTTCATGTCCCAAATTGTCTAGAATTCAGGGAGAAAGCGGAGAACGGAGAGTTACTACTAGTTACTAACGGAGAGCACTACCTCGCTATGCGGAAAATTGCATAAGGGGTCGTTCAAGTATTACGTAAGAAGTTTTTTTGCAATTATTGACCCCCTCCCCCCTCCCCTATGTCATCAAAAATAAGCAATCCTCTTAAAAATATTTCATTGAACACGTCAAAAATAAGCAAACCCAAGACCCCCCCGCCCCCCTACAGTGCTTACGTAATATTTGAACGGGCCCCAAAAGTTATAATCAAAGTTAATTCAATAAATATTTTTATTAGAAGTTGAGTAATATTTTGGCGTTTTGCATGATTTTTGAATGAGAAAATAACGTTCTATTTTTATTTACAAACTAAGCGGTCCTTACATTAAAATACATATATTTTGCCGCTGCGTATAATTCCATTTATTTTGTAAATATTTTAATTTTAGCAAAATAATGATAAAATTTTTACGGGCTGTAAAAGTACGAATAGTTACTCATATGCAATAGTGGTGTATAATTAACAAGATACGTAACATAACTAACATTCTGCGTCTAATTGGCATGTGATATTTATTTCTTCAAAATGTTAAAATGTATTTCTGTATGGAGAGACTAAAATATTATATAATTTTATATTACAGAATTCATGTATATATAAATGTTAATCCTACTGAACTACTCCTTTAAATATGAACATTTGTGAGATGGTTTTCTTTATCTAATTTCTCATATTAATTGCTCTTTATCTAATTTCTCATATTAATATCAGTGAAAAATAGTACGCATATTACTTATTTACTCATTAATAACAAGTAAATACTGTTCAAAAAGTCATGTTAATAAATTAACTTAACTTAGCTGCACGCTTCATCCCTAGTGGCGCAATCAGAGAGAACGGAGCGCCAAACGCTACGGTCTCTACATACCCCTTTCGCCTCGTCCACTGTCCTCTTTATACATGCCCTCCGGGGGGGGGGGGGGGGGGGGGGGGGGGTTGTCCTCGTGTTTTTTATGTGACCTTCCTCCAGTATCTTTGACACTGTGGTTTCGAAGGTCAACCGAGGTCTCCCCCTACCTCTCTTACCACTCACTTTTCCATGATATTTTTTTTTTGTGCTATTCTTTCATCATTCATTCATTCGACGGCCATATTGTGTACGGCCGTTTCGCCGTCTCATCAGTGTAGCTAAGGCTCCCTGGTTAACCCTGTTACCGGCACCAATACGCCTTTCCATGTTCATCTCGTATCTTAATAAAAAAATAAATCAGCTTCACGCTGTATCTCGCACACAGCAGGTTAGGCAGAGGGCACCTAGTGTTAAGACACTCCGTTCCCCACTTTCTGGAATTCTGGAGGCATTGCATGTTGAGTGACAGAACTCAATGTCGCGCTTTGCATCGACACCAGAGCGAAGAAATGGAAATATAAATTTAAATAAACATTTCATCTCCTCGAGAGGGGATCGAACCCACAACCAGTCGATTTACAGCCACACTTTGTGACCCTGCGCCACGACACGACACGCCACTACGGCTACGTATCTTAATAATTTAATAAATTCAATTTACTTCATGATTTATTCCTCATTCCAAATTTGTACGAGTATGTTGTATGGTATAGTAGAAATATAGTTAGAGGAAGCTCATAGCTTTCAGTTCAAATACTTTATATATTGGTGAAGGTGAAAAGTGTCAAAGAGGTTCACTGCCTATTCCGTAAATAATCTTTACTTTAGTTTCATAGAGCATACTACAAAATACATTTAACGACTAATTTATAGAAAGCATAAGATTTACATTTCAGATTCACACATTTAACTCCCGTTCCATAGAAAAATATAAGGAAATAACTATAAGTAGTATGTATGTATATAAAATATGCCACAAGATATTTTAATTTGTACATTTTTTTCAGAATTCAATTAAATTAAAAAAAACATAGTAACTGAATTCTTTCTTTGAATAATTGTAGCAATCTTTATGTAAATCAGTTTAGACATTTTTAGGTTGAAAGTACGCAGATAAATTAAAATAAAAAATTAAATGAAAAAATTCGTTTATTACTTTTACTATCTTATGAATATAAAACACTTTTTAGCCGACTTCTTTATTCAGAAAGGAGGAGGTTCTACATTCGTTAACTAAATATAATTATTTTTTCTATGCGTGTCTGTCCGTCGATTTCTCCGTTTCAGTTTTTTGTGGATCGATTTTATACATTATTTTTTTTAATAATCAGCTTCACGCACACAGCAGAGTAGGCAGAGGGAATCTAGTGTTAAGACACTCCGTTCCCCACTTTCTGCCAAATTCTGGAGGCAATGCGTGTTTAGTGGCGAAACTCAACGCTGAATCTATTTCTACATTTTTTTTTTGAAAGAGCGTGCTTTTTATTTTGCCTTTAAGCACCAAATCGAGATCAGATCATCAGGGTCGTAGAAATTGAGGGAAACGGATATAATAAAAAATTTTAGAAAGAAGGCTAGTTGTATCCTGTCAAATTAATTGGGTAAGCTGACGATTGAGGGTCGGTACAATTCCTCAATATCTAATTGTTAAATTATGTCTTTGTACTTGCCTATATTGACTTGTATATAATGTTAAGATTAATAAATGAACTGAAATATAATGTAGCTATTACTTGAATAGGAGATAAAGATTTTAAAACTAATATCAATACAATAAATAATATTTATATAATAATATAAAAACAAAAACTCAAATAAAATATATATACAAAGACAGATGTTTCAAATAGTTGAAGAGCCGCCGTTATTGTTATGATGATTACAAGCTGACGATTATAATATTTCTTAAAGTAGTCTTTCTAATAATAATAAACTATATTTTTTTATTAAAATTAAAAAGTAAAAAAACAAAAAGTACAAAAATTACCCATAATATTAGTAGTTTCACTTATCATGACAAGAAGCAAGAAGCAAAAGTAAGAAAAATAGAGAAAATAAGAAACGAAGTCATTAGAAGTAGGACTAAACTAACGGACGCGTTATCTCAAGCCCTGAAGCTTAAATGGCAATGGGCAGGTCATATATCACGCTACTCTGATCAACGCTGGACCATACAAGCTACAAAATGGAAAGGTCCTATAGGAAAGAGAAAGATAGGCAGGCCAACAAGACGGTGGACTGATGACGTAATAGATATTGCGGGAATAAATTGAGCGATTATAGCAAAAAATAGAGAAGAATGGAAGAGGATGGAGGAGGCCTTCATCCAAACAGGGGTTCACATCCTAGAATTAGATAACTAACAGTACTAACACTAGCTTTATATCAAATATTTCATACTAACATTAATATAAGATTAACGTCAATTAAAATGTAAATATGTGGGTGTGAAATAAAGGGCTTAATTATTATTATTATTATGACAATTCTACATTTGAACCGCTAAGAACTTAATATCTATTTATTGTACATATAACGTACTGGCTTTATTAGTGAATGGACTACGTTAATATAAAATATCATAAATACCACAGAGATATATGATGCGACACATTTGAATAAGAGGCGTAGACGACCACGCCTGGAACAGAACAATGGTAGCTCTTTAAACACTTACACCCACAAAGCTATCAATTCTCCGCTATTAAAACCGATACGAGTTTAGTATTAACTCTCCGCTGTTACCGATACGTGTTTAGTATTAACTCTCCGCTGTTACCGATACGTGTTTAGTATTAACTCTCCGCTATTACCGATATGTGTTTAGTATTATTATGCAAATATCAAAATTGACATTTATATTTAATCCAATGAACTATTTTTTGTAGCGTACAGTGACGTGTTCTGTTCAAACAAAAGCAATTAAATATTTTTATTCATATGTTAGGATTGGACAAATTTATATCTCTATTCGTTTCATTTTTATGATTCAAATTGCTTACTATAGTAAAATTATAGTCAAAACCGAGCGAATTTTTTTAAATATGGAAGAGAAATCAACACNATATATATATAATATATAAAGTTTTTTTTTCGTGATCGTACCTTGTGTCTAGAAAGACATCAATGCAATCATAAAAAATATGTCCAAATACATTCATACATTTGGTCACACATTCACACGTGTGATTACATGTTCACATTTACACATTCACAGATATCAATACAATTTTACACTCGTGTTCACAATATTTATTTAGAAAACGTATAAAAATTTGAACGTAGCGGGACTCGAACCTGCGCCTCCTGGGACTGGGGCTGAAAAAATGTTAAAAACGTGTTCACAACTTCACATATGTATGTGGTCACACATTCTCATATATGTTTACACATGCATACATGTGTTATGCACATATGAGCATATCACACGCACGCCTCCTGGAAGCGCGGGTTCGAATCCCGCTACGTTCCAATTTTTATACGTTTTCTATTATAAATAAATATTTTTCTTTCCTAAGTGTGGATTAACACTTTAAAAATGTTAAAAACGTGTTCACAATTTCACATATGTATGTGGTCACACATTCTCATATATGTTCACACATGCATACATGTGATATGCACATATGCGCATATCGCATGTATATCAACGCACTCTTTATTCAACAAACATTCATATAAATATTTTAAGAATCATAAATTCGAACACGAATTACTTTTTTTACAAGTTTTTAATTATTACATCATCGTGATAATGAAATATAAATATAATTCTTTCACAACCAATATTATTAAACGGTTTTTTTTAAATGGTTTCGTTTGAATATTGGACTCCAGGCAAACAAAGCATATGTCCTCTATATATAGACTTTGTTACAACCCAGAAAGTTATACATTTTCGGACTTCGGTGAAAACGGGATAGATATTTCTGGAATGTTCTGTTCCTTTGCGGATGCGACTAAACGGTTTTCAATAAAAACTATTGCAATATTTAAAAATGAATTTTGCAAATAGATCCAAGACATAAATAGATATAAAACACTTGTAACATAAAAATATTTTGTAAATATTTCTTTAAAAAAAAATCAGCTTCACGCTGTATTACGCACTCAGCAGGGTACGCACACAGTAGGCAGAGGGAACATTGTGTTAAGACACTCCGTTCTCCACTTTCTGCCGAATTCTGGCATTGCGTGTTGAGTGACAAAACTCAACGCCGCGCTTTGCCTCGACACCAGAGCGAAGAAATGGAAATATAAATTTAAGTAAATATTTCATCTCCTCGAGTGAGGATCGAACCCACAGTCGATTTTACAGTCACAGTTTGTGCACTTTTTTTTGACGACATAACACAAAGCATATAAATTAAGTCTTAAAAGTACAAAAATTAAAGTGAGTTTAAGAAATTGTTTAAACAATTTTTATATTTATAACTACTATACTGCTATCGTACTTAAAATTAAAATTATGAAAGAATTTTAAATTGTGTGTTCAACGATACCTCATTTGACATAGCTCTCAGATTTTATTTTATTTTTCATTTTGACTAAACAGTGCTCGGTGTCGCTGTGGTGCATTTTGATGAATGTGGTTTAATGTTTTTAATTTAGTTTAATGGTTAAGGTCGTGGCACAAAGTACGGCAGTAAAATCAACTGGTGGTGGATTCGAACCCCACTCGCGGAAATAAAATATATGGATATGGATAAAGGAAATACATTAAAGTATACATACATGATATACACAAATAATGGAAATTTCAACAGATTACGAAAAAATATATGGAAAGCAAAGAGTCTGTAGACGAATTAAATCCTTGTAATTATGCTGCTCGTGCAAAATTGCCATTGTTAACTCTTAATCCTTAAGTGTAATTATGAAAATCTTGTTATTAAGAGTTAAAGCTAAAACACATATTTGTATACTAATTAAAACCAACAGATATATATATGTCGGGGACGACCGAGTGGTGGGCGTAAATAATAAACAAGTAGGATCCCGACCATGTCTTGGCCTTTGGTTCTACTCATATGTGAACACATGACACATGTACAAGCACTCAGCAAAGCATAATAAATAATAAAAAGGTAGAACGGAAAGGAAGTCAGTAGAACAGTCGTGTCGGACAAACATCAGTTGTTGATGATAGGATAATTAATGTTATCTTACTCTTTAAATGATGTGAAGCTCAGAGCAGTGGCTGGGACTTGCGACCACAGGTGTAGGCTTCAGGGTACCCTTTCCGTGATAATTCACTATGCTTAGCTTAGCGCCGTGACATTGGAGAGATTTTATATTACAGGTTCCGTTACCCAACATTTCATGTAAAATATACAGTTAAAGTCACATTAAAATGTCAAAGTCGCCCTACTTCACTAATTGGCTTAATTTATTTGTCATACAATAAGTAGGTACCTATCATACTACGAAAACTACGATATTTACTTTTCGAACGATATTTTCTTTTTCTCTCTGTGGCAACGAGGCAAAGTGCGGCGTTAAATTCTGCCACTCTACAGGCTATGCAGAATTCGGCGGGAAGATTGGAACGGAGGTGTCTTAATGGGATCGGAGTGCCTTAATAAAAATATAGATGCAGGATACAGCGTGAAGCTAAAAAATATAAATACCTTAACTAATCCATGTAGTAACTACAACTTAAACTTTACTATTTAATAAAAACATACTTCCTGTGTAAATCTAAAATGTCGCTTGGTGACAACATGTCCTTTATTGTTGTGAAGTGCTCCAACACTGCGCGACACTGTAAATTGAAGTTTGGAATGCTCTTAGAATCTCTTCTTGCATTTAATTTATTTATTATCATATTAAAAACTCTTTTACTATAATATGTTTATATCTATGCACGCATTGTGCAAATAGAGGAGATACGCTTTTTATACTTGTTACGTTACTACGCTGTATCTAGCAGGTGCATGTAGCAGGTTAGGCTGTGGGTGTCTGTCTAGTTTGAAAATACTCGGCCCCCTATTTCCGCCGAGTTCTGAAGACGTTGCATTAAGTATTTAATTCTTCGAGTTGGAGTCGAACCCACAAACTATCGCCTTTACTTTACTTTAGTCACACGCCTGTGCCCCTGCCCCACGACTGGCCTTGCTTTTATATTAGTAGATAACTATTCAGTATTAATTTCAGCGTGGGATAATATAATATTATAGAAAACACGAGAGATTCGATCAGAAAGAGTGAGAAAAAGAACCGAACAGAAATTGGAGGTCTCGAGCGTTTATTGAAATTCAAGCTTAGCTTAGCCAGAGCCCTTTCACCTGATGATAAGCAGCTCTAATACCAAGCATTGCCCCTCTTTTATTTTATTGCCCCTCTTTTTTTCTCCTATTATTTTTTAGAATTTAACCATAAATGTATAGTTTGATGTTTTCCTCTACTAGTAAGTACTATCTGTAGATGCTAGCTGGCAAATTTCATAGTTCTAGGCCAACCAGAAGTACCCTATTAATTGCCTTTATAGTGTCGAAATACGTATTTTTGCGATATAAACGGACATGTCTTTTTTAAGTAAATGTAAAAATACATTTTTTTCAGGAAATCAAAGGACCGCAGATCTGGGTATATGGTTTAAATTACAACTCGATATCTCCAAGCGTTCCTAAGATAAAGGCTTTTGACAGACGGACGGACGGACGACCAACAAAGTGATCTTATAAGGGTTCTTTTTTTCCCTAATAGGCATGGAACCGTAAAAAATAAGTCAATAATAGATTACAAGTTAAGAAGGGATTAGTAAATATGCACTGAAAATTCAGCAATATACACCCGTAACCAGAGAATAAATTAGCTTCAGAAATGAAAATAAAAATTTATATAAATATTTTGTTTCCTAGTGGGGATCGAACCCACAACCAGTCGAGTCACGTTTACAATAACATACTTGTACCCCTGCGCCACGACTAGCCTCAACCAGAGAATAATTATTTTTTATAGCGTATTAAATACGTCGTCACTTAACGTTTACTTTGATAATTCCGTCAATTTAATTAATTGTCTTCATAATCTCGGCTAATCGAAAGTGCTGGGTCGCAAAAAAGACTAAATATCTCTAGTTAATTACTGAAGGTAAATTTACATCGAAAAGTAACAAATTGTGGAAACATGATAATACAAACATTTATACAAACATTTTAAATGTTAAAATATATATAACTAAAAAAAATAGTAATAATGACAAGTTTTTAAACTAAATACTGTCTCAGTCTCTATTTAATAAATAAATATTCAAAGTAAAAGAAATGTATTATTATATATAAAATGACAATCCTATTGTCGATACTTATTTAGAAAACGTATAAAAATTTGAACGTAGCGGGACTCGAACCCGCGCCTCCTAGATATTGTCGATATTGAAATACATATTTCAAGTTGCATTCAATGTGTAATACCAAAAGTCAAGTTGCATTCAATGTATAATACCGCTTTTGCTTATAACAAGATACGAGTTTCTATTTCCTTTGTATTGATGATGTCTATCAATTTTGTTTTGATTTGAGATTTGCAATCGACATTGCACAGTATCGAATACCATGAAGTTATGACCAGCTATAAACCAAATATTTAAAATATTAATTTTTGTTAGTAATATTTACAAAACTACAATTTTTATTTAAAATCTATATATATAAAAGGACTTGTGCTGACTGACTGAGGTAAGACGCACGCAGAGCCGTAACCGCTGATGGTAGAAACGTGAAATTTGGGCAGATGTTTATTTTCATATTCTGGACATCCACTAAGAAGGGAATTTGAAAAATTTTAACCCTAAAGGGATGAAATAGGGGTTGAAAGTTTGTATGGAAAAAAAATTTAATCTGTACCGATTTTTATAAAATTTGAAATTCAGACTCTTAAAAATATTTCATTGAACACGTGTTTCATGGTTTTTAAGAATTCACCCCCTAAGGGTTCAAATAAGGGGTTGAAAGTTTATATGGAAAAATCTTTAAATTGCCACCGATTTTTATAAAAATTTAAATTCAGACTGTTAAAAATATTTTATTGAACACGTGTTTCGTGGTTTTTTTAGAATTCACTCCTAACAAGCGGGCGAAGCCGCGCGCGCCCTCTAGTATACAATAAGGATTGAATAAAATGCATTTTATGTAACCTTTCTCAAGTACCAGTCGGTCTCCTCCTGCTACTCTTATCTCCTGTATCTGAAGAGATGAAGAGGTTGATGAAAATTTGGCACTCCTTACTCTCTGGCTCTCATAACTCTTGGGACAAAACTTGAAGCTAAAAATAAAAATATAATACCTAATACTTTTGTCTCTAATACATTTTATATTTAATTATAAATCTAAACAAAGAGTTATCTAAAGGATAAAATATTGCAGTGTATGTATTTACTTATACAATTTTTAATATAGTAGTTCATTGTATTCACTAATTTTAATCCTCCATTTTTGCGTTATGAAATTCTTGACAAAATGGTCGTCGCTGGTAGCACCAATCATATCTGAATGGTTGCTTTTATTATTTTTAACCAATTTCAGTAAGAAAAGGAGATTATTAATTCGGCTGTATTTTTCTTTACGTTTGTTATCTCAAGACTTGGAAACGGAGTGGACCGATTATGACGATTCTTTTTTTTTAAAGCTGGTGCGTCCCGTGTGGTTCCATTTTAATTTGTTCCATTTCTGACAATGGTTTCCATGAGGAAATCATATAAGTTTTAAATTTGCATTATGTGCCTGCCAAATTGACGAATAACTCAACATCCCACCAACTTGGTTCTGATTATGGGATACGATTGAAATTGTAAGTCATTTTTTTTAAAATTATGATTATTCATATTAGCATGATTTTTTTATCATGTCATATACATTTGGTGCTCGGTTGCATTTTGAATGGTCTGACATTATCTGTGTAAGCAGTTTATTTTCTGATACCATTCTGGCTATACCATTCGGATTTATTTAATATACACATATAAGTATAAACCAACATACCTAGTGATCAGTGCCAACGCTAGACTAAAATTTCGGGATCTGGCAGCACTTCTGGGATATAAATCGAAACATTTTTTCAAAAAAAAAAGAAAATTTATTTACTCCGCTCACGATCACGATATAGTCATTATTGATTGCAAACTTGCCTATGATTTTGGTTTTAAAAATATAATGCAAACTTAGTGACCATGTGTCTCAAAACGTGCAAATGCAAACTTAGTGACCATGTGTCTCAAAACATGCAAATGCAAACTTAGTGACCATGTGTCTCAATACATGCAAATGCAAACTTAGTGACCATGTGTCTCAAAACATGCAAATGCAAAATTAGTGACCATATGTCACTAGTTTGTAAAAGAATAAACATTATTTCATGTTATGTGTTACATATACAGCTGTTTTAAAATTGGTTTAATTTGAAAAGCATAAACATGTTTTTTCTTTTGTTGGTAAGAATTAAGTTTAAGTAGTGGTATTTAAATTGCCTTAATTGTAATTTAATTTTAATATATTTTTAATGAGTCCTTGATAAGAACTGTATTTTATAAATCGTGTATTGACTGAAATATAAATTGCTAATTACCCTCCGTTGCAAAAGGCAGAAAAAAATTAGTCTGCTTTTAAAGAAAATATAAAAGATTTTTTTGTAAACCATTTATGTTTCACCAAACATAGTCCTCGATAAGTATTACAAAGCTAACTCGCCCGGAAATTCCGCATTAATTTTGTGTTAGCGCAAAAAATATTTTTGCGCATGTTCCTTACGGATAAATGGCTTCTTGAATAAATAATTATTTATTTAAGAAATTAAATTTTCAATGCTGATGATGTTAATTTCAAACTTAGAGATTTCTTTACTAACGGCGTGCTAGTAAATACGAAAATAACTTAAAATGGTAAAATTTTACATTTCAACTATCTCTTTAAATCATAAGACAACGATTGAAATGTAAAAGTAATAATTGAAATTCTAAACGTAAAGGTGTATTTTTTTTTATTTATTCGGCTTTCCTATTTTACTTTTGCTTTTACTTTGAACGGCTTATTTCACGTCAATACTTTGTTACTTTACTCTGCTTTACTTTTTACTTTGATAATTAATCAAAGTAAAAAGTAAAGCAGAACACCCCGCGTGTAAATTGAAAATATCCATAGAGTATAGGATTAAACAGCAAATACTTAGATACAGCATCAAACAACTACTTAGATATGTCTTTGGATGCGAAGTAACATCTGGCATTGATACATGTTGCTGTTTTATTCTTTGAAATTGTTTAAGTTTCAATTCCTGTGCGTTGAATTACACACTAAATAAATAACTAATGTTATTACTTTTATTGCTTTGTCAATTTATATTTGTATAAAAATAACTTAACTAAATATAAATAATTTACATTTATATTTTTATATAATTATTTATTATAAATTTATATTTTTCTTTGTTTGTGTTCAAGTGAGAACTTATAATATAAGCAAAGGAAAAAAAATCCATACAATATAAATTTATGTATTAGGACCTTGAATAAGTTGCTGCTGTTTTTTGAAAGATGGCGTTGCGGCACTCTGTGCATGGAATTTCGTACGGTAACGAATCACCAAAGTAGTACAACCTCTAATAATATAATATTAATAATAATATATAATAATATATAACCTCAAATTATAGTAGAATAGTGTTTACTACAGTGTCAACTACATATTTATTTTCCCTTTGTGAAAATGTGTACTTTGTGCCAAATAAAGTGTCTTTGCGGGGAATTTTATTGCACTGCTTTATTCAAAAAAAATCTGCAGCAGAAGCACACAGAATTCTCGTTGAGATATTGCTTTGTCGAATACAACGTGTAGAGACTGATTTAGGCGCTTCAAAAGTAATGATTTTGACCTTGAAGACAAAGAGCGTTCTGGAGCACCGACAAAATTTGAAGGCAGAATTGGAGGCATTGCTTGAAGAAAATCCATGTCAGACGTTAGTAGAGCTCGGGAAAACGTTACAAGTAGATACGTCAACAGTTTCAAAACGTTTAAAAGCATTAGGAATGATCCAAAAGCAAGGGCATTGGGTGCCGTATGAGTTGAAGCCGAGAGACGTAGAACGACGTTTTCTCATGTGTGAATTGTTGCTTCAACGGCAAAAGAGAAAAGGTTTTCTGCACCGTATCGTCACTGGGGATGAAAAGTGGATTCACTACGACAATCCAAAGCGAAAAAAATCGTGGGGCATGCCGGGTCACGCATCAACATCGTCGCCAAAACCAAATATCCATGGTTCTAAGCTTCTTCTCTGCATTTGGTGGGATCAGCAGGGCGTAATTTATTATGAGCTGCTTAAACCTAATGAAACTATCACAGGAGCTCGCTATCGACTTCAGTTGATGCGTTTGAGTCGTGCTCTGAAAGAAAAGCGGCCACTATACGAACAAAGACACGACAAAGTGATTTTATTACATGATAATGCTCGGCCAAACCAGTCAAAACTTACCTGGAAACACACTTCAATGGGAAGTTCTACAGTTCTACCCCACCCGCCGTATTCACCGGACATAGCCCCCTCCGATTACCACTTGTTTCGGTCGATGGCGCACGGTTTAAGCGAGCAGCGCTTCCATTCTTTTGAAGAAGCCGAAAAATGGCTTGATTCCTGGATTGCCTCGAAAGATGAGTCGTTTTTCCGACGGGGGATTCAATTGCTACCAGAGAGATGGGAGGAGAAAGTGGTCTCTAATGATGGACAATACTTTGAATAATGTCATTGTAAGCGTTATATTTTAAATTATTTTTTTAAACAAAAAAAACAGCGATAACTTATTCAAGGACCTAATATAATGAATTTGACAAAAAAAAACATAGTGTTGGTAGGTCCATGGAAAACGATAATTTTTTATATAATGAAATAAAAACAATGCATAAACAGAAGCATTTTTTTTGTGCTCTAAGGGACCGTAGACCTATGTATTCAATATACATTTAAACGTACAAACAAAACACAAGTTGACATAAATGATCATAGCTGACGGACACAGATGATAAACATAGTAATTCTTTAAAAACTCAGTTTTTTTTTTGAGGTACAAAACCCTAAGTACGGCTGGGCTATATTTTTTATTATAGCAATATGGTTATTAAATTTAGTGAAATTATATTTTAACTCCAAATGAAATGTCTATTATTCATCTATGAAATAAATATTATGTCTCTTTCTTATTATAAATGTTTAGTATCTTAGCACACAAAATTCTATCAAGATTAAGTCTCTCACCGTATGCAGCTTCTCAAAGTATTTTTTTGCAGTAGGGTATTTTAGTCTCTATAATAAAAAAAATTACGCATCATGTTTCTTCTCATTCAAATTGACTGATATTTGGTGTTCAATTCCAGATTAAAAGGCTAGTCGTGGCGCAGAGGTACAAAATATTACTGTAAACGTGACTGGTGTTGGGTTCGATCAATACTAGAGGAAATGTAAAATTCGGTGGAACGTGGGACCCGGAGTGTCTTAACACTAGGTTCGCTCTGCCTACACTGCTGTATGCGAAATACGCTATATTTGAAGCTGATTTGATTTTTATTTTTTTTAAATTCCAGATTTATGTTCCAGACCTTCGATTTTCATATGTCAATGACAACGTCATCCGTGAGATTTTTTCCAAGATACTATTTCGTTGTTTTCTTTATTTTTCGATTACGGATGACGGTCGACGGATGACGGGTCGGGATTGATGAATGGATAGAAAAATCTGACAATCTCTGATTTTAATAACTTTACAAACAAGTTGGGTAGGTAATAAAAATATATTAATATTTAGTCTTACGGAAATATATTCTTACAGAAATGTTAAATAGTACAACTTTATTAATTAAGAAATGTAACACATTTATTTTTCAATAGTGCGGTAAAGTTTCAATGTAAGTGAAGATTTAATTGGTCGCATTTGATAACCATGAATACATTCTAAGAACTGAGAATTCTTACTTTATTGAATTGAAGCATTATGATTACATAAGTGATTAAAAGAACCAGAAATTTGAACGGAAGCGTTACATCAATGTTGAACATGTTAAAAAGACAGAACGACAAATTGCGAGTTTCTATTAGAAGCAGCAAACCTCGTGCAATACTTCGATCTGATTTATCTGAAAAGGATAAAAAATATGATAAAACGAGAATTTAAAGAGTTGTTGTTGTTCCTCACGATCCTGATCAATCCTTCATGGATGGCCGCCTACCTGGTACACCCGTAGAGAAGGCCATTAAGGACAGACTTTCTACCAAATTGGCGATTGGTTGGTGGTTTAAAGGAATGATAGAAAAACGTATTAAACTTGAGCTCCCGCGCATTTTTTTTCAACGATCCGGGTTTTCAATAATGTTAGTTTCTTTGGATATGTGAGTTGGAGACAAAGATAGAACGAACTATGTTGAAGGTAATTGTGAATTTTAAAACATGCTTTACATTCTTTATTCTTGTAATAAGAAACAAAATTGATGTAAAATGAGTACCCAATTCTCTCGCATTCTCATACAGCTTGCTGGCTAGAATTTCTTTAAATGTACATACTTCAACGCCCACTCGGTCTGCAAATACACATGGTACGAACAAGGGTAGCAATTGAATTAGAATGAACGCTATTTTTAAGTAAAAATTGGATATGGTCACCTGAAAAATACATAAAAAGTCAATTTCTTTAGCTATCCTACAAATTACTAAATAGCTCTTTATACATGTATCGGTAAGTTGAGTCAATCACATTTTTTACTTTACTTAAGTTGTTATGTGCAGACCAGATTATGATACAAATATTTTAAAATAGAATTTGGCTCACCTGTCCATCTAAAAAGTTTTTTATTGAAAAATAACACAATACCAAAGTTTTCATAAACGTGGTCGTAAGAAGAACCAGAAGCTGCAAAAAATATACCTTGTTGGTATGTAACATGATATGGTATTTACTTAAATTTTAATTAAATAGAATTTAGCATCTCATAGAATTTTAATTTTAAATATAATACAAAAAAATATATAAAAGTCTTTCAAAGTTACTTTTATGTAATCTTTTGTATTGGATTTAGAGCTTAAAAATTTTGTCCTTTACGTTATTTTCATTCGGAAAATTTGCTCTTAACAGAATGTGGAGTATAAACATTCAAATTCACTTAAAATATTAATAATTTTAAGTGAAGGCACAATAAAATTAATCTTAAATAATAATACTAGATATACGTACTTGCCATTTAATAGCATCAACAATGCAGTCGTGTATATATATTATCTTGTTATACATATTAGTCACATCTTGAATAGTAATTATTGGGCTTAGGTTCGTCTTATTTTTGGGATCATGTCTATTTGAAGAACTTATATCAACAAAACCATAGCTTTGAGTTTTTGAAGTTAAGAGTTCAATATATTTAGTAATAAATTTTAATCTTGGTGTGATGAGACTGAACATGTGTCCATGATAATGTAATTCTAATATATTAAATATTACTACTAATAATATATACAAATCATTTAAAGAATATTTCTCAAAAGCCAAATTTCTTGTTACAAATATGAAACTAACTAGAAGAAATAACATAAATAGATAAATATATAAATATTTATTTTTAGTCTGTTCTTTATATTTAAAAATAAAATCAAATGTATTGAGTTCGTTATAAAACGTATATAATCGTTTGTGTAAAATATTTCCTAAAAAAGCACAAGTTGAAAAATAAGTGAAATCAATCAGACGCAGAAAGTCAATAATTAGTGTAGTTCTGACTCGAAATATAATAAAAAGAAACAATATATTAACAAATATGTAATGGCATCTCATCAAAAATATATTTCTTTTATTAATAACAACGTTAAGCATGGAGGTTCTGTACACGCCAAATACACACTCTGAATATATAAAGCATTTTGATATGAAATCCAAATTCAAATTTGTATTGTTTGTATTTTTTTGCTGTACGAAATTATTAATTTGACACAGGGGCTGCGTCATGCTTGTAAGGGAACTACGTACGAACAAGTGTTTCATCAAGCATTAACATCGCACAAATTCTATTTACAAGTCTGAGTGCTCATTCACTTAATAGTATTTTACCATTGCAATTATATTTTATGCGTGACCATACACAACAGCTATTTACATGTTCATTACATATTATGAAGTAAAAGTCTCTTTATTATAATTAAATGGGCCTTCTTTTGTACTTAATTCATTTAATTTTATTTTATTATGTTTATGTTGATATTATTTTATAATATGATATTGTAAAACACTTTGGTGCTGACAACCAAAAAAAATAACTTTGAAGTTGTCTATGTCCTAAAATCGTTGATTAGAGATAGTTTGTAATATTATAAACACTACGTAATCAGTAAAAATGTAGATGAGACCGTGCCTAAAATAAAAATAAATATTTATTTCATGACACTATTTTGTGAGATAAATTCTAAAAGTATAATTCGAAAAAAAAACTAATAAAAAATTCGGAAAAAATGAAACAGTAAAAACTAAGTATTTGTATACGCAAATCTATGTAATTACTGGATGGATTTTAATATTTTTTAAGTAACTTTTTCAAGGATGCATAGGAAACCATCTTGAGGAAGGAATAAGTGATTTCAAAGACCTGAACTAGACTCATAATATAAAAAAAATATTAAGTACTGACATGAAATTAGCATTTGGTATGGAAGGAACAAAAAGTCAAATATTTTTTTAATGTAATATATTTATTTAATCTAACTATGAACCTGTCTGTCTGTTGTGTATGGTCACGTTTTTTTCTGCAAGTACTGAACCGATACCGAATGACCGAACTCAACATTTAAAGTTGTTTCATCAAAATCGGTTCATTAAAAAAAAGTAATCAGCATTTGAATGAACTCAAGGCATTAGTTTGCCTGCGAATGTTATATAGCAATAGCGCTGGTAAAATTCTTGGCTAATTCGAAACGTCTTGGTTATATAATATGACTGTTGATAAAAATATATATTTTTTAAGCACTATTGTTCAGAGCACAAACAATAAAGTAAACAAAATAGAATTGTTAGTGAAGGTTACCTTCATAAATAATAACAGTTAAGTTTAAGTCGTAATTAATTCAACACATAGATAAAGACCGATTTGATCTTCAAAGAAATATTAAGTAAATACATAGATTCTTCGGTTCGGTCATACGTTTGAAGTAAATGTATATAAAAATGCCTAAAAACAGCATTTCTACGTGCACTCTGTAATAACTACATATTTACCTTCATAAATCATAACAGTTAAGTTTAAGTCATAATTAATACAACACAGAAATAAAGACCGATTTGATCTTCAAAGAAATATTAAGTAAATACATCGATTCTTCAGTTCGTTTTGAAATAAATCTTTATAAAAATGCCTAAAAACAGCTTTTCTAAGTGTACTCTGAAATAACTACATATTTACCAATTGTACATTTAGCCAATAATATATGTAACTATAATAATTTAAAAACTGTACAGGAGTTAATATGCAATCATTACAGTTATTTTATAAAGAATATTATGAATCCTTCACATCAATAATTTAACATTTAAGGCTGTTTCTGAAAGAGTAAATTATATTATTCACTGATATCAGAACATTTAACAGAGTTTTAAAATTATGATGAGACGTACATTACATAGGTATAAGAAATAATTAGCTTTATGTATATTTTTCTAAATATCAAATATCAACATTGGCCGTTTTTTTAAATTCAAAACAATCAAAAGTCCTTATAGAAACTACGATAATGAAGTAAAAAAATCATATTAGAATATTACAGATTAAAGTAAATAATAAAAATCAATATGATTTTATATGATTAGAAGTAATTTCTGTTTATTAGATCAATCATCATGTAGCTTAAGCGGGCGAAGGCGCGGGCGGGTCGCTAGTAATATAATAAGAAAATACATTAAACAATGGTATAAAAATAACAGATTCCAAATTCAACACTAATATTTCGTTTATTTTTTATTGTAACCGTATTAAAATCAGAATTGAAATTGTTTATAAGAACTAAAAGTATTTATGAAATATTCATTTAGTATTTTTATTTGTTACCGAACTCACTAATAAATACTGTTGTTTTTTGTTTTCTTTGTTTTTATGAATTTATTATAATTAGGGAAAGTTTGCTGAATTTATTTCTAGTTATATATTACAGGAGTAGCATATAGGGTGAAATATTTCAAACCCATATCTAAAAAAAAATTAAGTATAAGTCGACACTTTAGACGCAGGTTTTTTTTTCATTTCAAGATTTGTATCCATACTGTATTAGGTGTGACGCAGTTACGAATAACGTAAATACTTACTACTACAAAAAATACTACTAAGCGATGCCGATCTGCCACTTTCACACACAAAAAACATACCAGAACGTTAAGGATATATCTCTCGCTCTATTTCACGCAATTACCTAGTTAGCTAATAGTATTTTCTATAATAAACCTACGTTTATCTTCACCGCAAATACCTACGATTATGTGAATGAGTAACCGTTTGTGTCTGTGTGCGTCATTCTTAACAAATAGCGTTTTATTTTACAACGATTATTTTATGATTTATTTTGTTTGAATAAATCACTTTTATTTTTGGCAAAATCTCCTTTGTTTTAATTGTATTAGGCTTTTATAGAGTAGTTAGCTGTGGTTTCATTTAAAGTGGTGATGACAAAAACATTCTGTATACCTCAATTATGTAAATCTGTTCATCGCTTGTTTCAGCGTTGTAGCTTAGATTTAGCTTCACGCTGTATCCCGCACACAGCAGGGTAGGCAGAGGGAACCTAGGGTTAAGACGCACCGTTCCCCACTTTCCGCCGAGTTCTGGAGGCATTGCGTGTTAAGTGGCGGAACTCAACGCAGCACTTTGCCTCGACACCAGAGCGAAGAAATGAAAATATAAATGTAAGTAAATATTTTATCTCTTCGAGTGGGGATCGAACCCACAACCAGTCGATTTTACAGTCACACTCTGTGCCCCTGCGCCACGATTGGCCTATTGCATATTTAAATATTTAGAATTTTATCGTAAAAATGTCTGATATAGAGATGTCTGAATTAAAGATTGCGTAAGTTTCAATTTGGTTAGTCGACATTTTTCTTCCTAATAGAACCGATTTGGGGAAATCGGACTTTTAGGGGAATTGATCGCATTACTATCCTAAATCCTAAATTACTTTGCAAGAGATAAGACGTTTCAATAGACAGGAGTTAAGAGTGAAGCAATAAATACAAATAATGTCAATGACCTCTCCAATGGTAGGCCGTAACTAGAAATTTATCCATACCCGCTTTATATATCCTTTTCTAGAACAAATGGCAAGGACCACTATGGCATTTTCATAACAAAATTATTGCCGAATAACACTTTTTTACTTTCTTTTTTATTTTAGTACAAGATAATATGTATTCAGCGCTAATATATTCTGTACACATCGATAAATAGGTGTCGATTACTCGAGCCTCAATGTTGATAGCTGGAGATTTTCTATATTTTTAGCCAATACAAAAAGGAAAAAAAATATAAATAAAATCAGCTTCAAGCTGTTTCCCGCATACAGCAGGGTAGGCAGATTGAACCTAGTGTTTAGACACTACGTTCCACATTTTCTACCAAATTCTGGAGGCATTGCCTGTTAAATGGCGGAACTCAACGCCGCGCTTTTTCTCAAAATCAGAACGAATTCATTTTTCAGCGAATTTAGGAGGTATTGCGTGTGGAGTTCGTAACAAGCGTATAAAAATTTCTACGTAGCTTGATGAGAACGTATGGCTTAGTGGTCAGAGCGCCTGGTCGGTTTCCAGGAGGCGCGGATTCGAGTCCCGCTACGTTGAAATTTTTATATTATACGTTAACTTAATATGTATCATTTTATAATTCCGGAAAGTTATAAAAACAACCCCAGAATTGGTGTTCATTTAACAAAGACGTTACGGTTGCGGAAAACTGTAAGCGAGAATTTTTTAAGAGAATATTTCTAAGAGACCTTTATTTCACTTTTATTGCTTTTTAATTACAAGCAAAAACCAAAAGCATATTATTATAGCCCAAGACATTATTGTAAGAAAGACAACTCAGCTTGTAAATTGGAATAAAAAAGGTCGGATTTTTGTATTAATTCTACATTTTATTTTGAAATATGAAAAAACTATTTTAAAATAAAATGACAAATCTACAGTTTACAGTTAGTAGAATATTAACTGGAAGATTTAGTTTTTTTATGAAGTCGTATGATATTAAATATAGAATTTCTTAATTGTTGTTAAAAATACTTAAGTATTGTCATATTTTTATGCACAATCTGTTTTCGCTTTTTTCACGAGTACAGAGTAAATGGAAATATAAATGGAAATAGTTGTAATTGATATCCCAAACACCTTTGAAAATATGCCTTGGTTCGTAATGTGTCTAGTGGTTAGAATCGTTTATTGCTGTGATCGTAAAGAACCCAAAATCTTTTAGAGATTCACTGGTAACAGTATTAATATAAAACCATAAATTTAATATAAGTACAAATAAAATATATTATCTCTATATATAATAAAACAGTAAAAATATTTTGTTTGTACATTTAGTAATTTTGTCTGAAATGGATATAGGGACACTTAAAAAGAATAATAGTGAGCAAAAATATATTTTTTTAATTTCTTGTCTGTCTGTCTATTTGTATATATATCGTCACGTTTTCCTCTGAAAGTACTGAATCGATTTACTTAAAAGTTTCACCAATTGCTTTGTTTTAACTCAACATTTAAACTTGTTTGTTTAAAAAAGTCAAAGATTGGCCCATCGGATTGGTCTGGCTGCTTATAATGAGTCTCGAAATAGTGCATTAAATAATATAATATATGTAAACTTTAGGCTTGCTATTATAACGTAGTTTGCCTCAATTTTAAACAACCTTTAGGGCGTCTGGCGGGAGTAAAGACCCACGTAAAGGGTCTGGCAATAATGAATATATATTTTTTACAATATTCTTTATAACATACTTAAATACGTGCCCTTCTACTTTAACGGTCTTTAACCTCTGAAAGGTCCCCACTTTCAAGTTAGTGAGTACGCATACCGTCCTCACTACGTATTGGACTAATAATACTAAAAATTCCAGCTTTGCTACCATGACGTAGGTCTGGCGGGGCTGGGATCTTGGGGTATGACATTCGATACGTCTTAGTTATATGACTGTTGATAAAAATATATATTTTAAAGCACTATTTATTGTTCAGTTCAGTACAAACAAAAAAGTAAACAAAATTGAATTGTTAGTGATGGTTACCTTCATAAATAATAACAATTAAGTTTATGTCGTAATTAATTCAACACATAGATAAAGACCGATTTGATCTTCAAAGAAATATTAAGTAAATACATCGTTCGTTCGTTTGAAATAAATCTATATAAAAATGCCTACAACCAGCCTTTCTACGTGCACTCTGTAATACCTACATATTTACCAATTGTACATTTAGCCAATAATATATGTAACTAATTTAAAGACTGTACAAGAGTTAATATGCAATCATTACAGTTATTTTACAAAGAATATTATGAATCCTTCAAATCAATAATTTAACATTTAAGGTTGTTTCTGAAAGAGTAAATTAAGTTATTCACTGACGTCAGCACATTTAAGAGAGTTTTAAAATTATGATGAGACGTACATTATATAGGTAAAAAGAACGTAACGTTACAAAAATATATACGTATAAGAAATAATTAGCTTTATGCATATTTTTATAAATATATAATATCAACATTGGTCGTATTTTTTAATTCAAAACAATCAAAAGTGCTTATAGAAATTACGATAATGTTACGATTATGTTAAAAATCATATTAGAATATTACAGATTAAAGTAATAAAAACCATATTAGAAGTCATTTCTGTTTATTAGATCAATAATCATGTAGCTTACGGGGGCGAAGCCGCTGGCGGGCCGCTAGTGATAAATAAAATGTCATAGTCTGTCCGTTTTAATATTTCTTAAGAATATCGTAGACGTCCTATCCTCCTCACTGTTATACCCAGTCATGTGAAGTGGCCCTGCACCCGCTACTTACCGTGGATTGCGGCCGTTCGGCACTGAACACTCCGGGACGGATCCGAATAGTTAATATTTATAATTCTTACAATGCCTTTGCGAAAGATCAATTATTAAATAAGTGATTCAAAGACCGAAGTCTAATATACATACTATATATATACTTGCAATGGAATTAAGATTATTATATAATATGTAGGCCGTAGCCATAATTACACAACATATAACTCTCTGCTTCAAATTGTAACTGATATCCCAAACTCCTTTGAAAATATTATTTAATAAATAATGCCTTGGCTCGTGATGTGTCTAGTGGTTAGAATCGTCTATAGTTGTGATCGTGAAGAACCCAAAATCATTTAGAGATTCAGAGGTAACAGTATTAAGGATTTTATATTGTGCCATTAGAAGGTATCGCTTTAATAAGATATTTGCCATCAGAAGTTGTTCTTGTGTTAGTTATTTAGATAACTGGAAACTCGACAATATGACATTGTCATAACTCAAAGCTCGTCCGAAGAAAAGCCAAGAGCGCGTCCTATCTTCCTCTCCACTATAACTGCGAACTAGTTATAATAAAAGGAAGAAAGAGTACGGGCACCGCCCCGCCCCTACACCGTGAGTTCCGACCAGACCGTGGCTTTACAGTCATCGTTGAACCCTCCGAGACGTTTGTGTGTGATCTTTCCGAAGGTACTTGTTACGCTTGTTTATATTAAGATTGTATTAGAATGGTGATTCGTGATGTTGATTGATTTGTGAGATCAATATAAGTCGTTGGAACGAACGCACTACCGCTAGGCGGCCGATATGTTAAATAAACGCACGGCACACACCCCACAGTCGTGTCTCGAACCGTAGGCGGACACTACTACATACACCAGAGTTCCAGGACATAAAATAGCACCACACACCCGTATGAGGGCGGACACTACTACATACACCGGAGCTGGGACATAAAATAGCACCACACACCTACTAGTCGTATACCAAGTCGTAGAAGTGGTATATAATATGTCAATGACCAACGCCATACAAGCACAGCTTACGTATCGCGAGCGTACTGCGAGACGGCATCAGCCACGACATAGTTAATGTCGCTATAACAGTTCGCATAAGCCCATCACGTCAGCTTCCGCGACGTCAAGCAACATTCAATATCATAATATTGGTCAAAGATCACTTGGATCCACAATATGTGTCGCCCCTACACATATATTGCCTTTATAAGAAATTCGATCCTAAAAGATCGTGCCATCATAGGCTTCGAATTATTATATTATATTTATAATATACTTGGTACGAGTCTTTATGTGCATCATATTTATTAGTACCGTAGTACTTAAGAGTTCGACTCGACCGCTGCCGACCATATAGTTTGTATTATTCATAATTAACTAGGTTATTTATGTGTATTACCATGCATATTTTATTTTATTTATTTATTTATTTTTAACTTATACTCAAGGTACATACTGTTACAACATATCAGATCGAACTCCCTACCGCCAGGCGGCCGATAATGTGAATTCTCTTCAGTTTGTTTCTTTAGAAGGCATTACATTAATAAACCCATTTTCGTTCGTTCGTGTATCTTTCTTATAACTATATATTTACTAATCGTATCTTAATAATATTGAATTCTGTATGTATAATGTGACGTGTTTATTAATTCCGTATAAATTCATTAATATAGTATATCTCTTATTGTAATTATTACCTTCGTGCTCTTATTATATGCCTTAGTTTCAATTTTAATATAATTTATATTCACTGTTATTGTTACGCCTCTTTTAAGCAGAACCGTCGTAGAACAACATGCACAGCACACATCCTGCAACTGTTTGTCTGAACTGACACTAGACTCAGAGTTGTGGGAATGTAATATAGAAATCATTAGTTGAAAATACTCAGTTATCGCTAGAACAACCAGCGACTCCAAGTAGACACGATTCTACTACCAGTTCAATAAAGATCCTCAGTGCTGAGAAGAACTGGCGGAAGAAACTCAGCAGCAGAATCCAACATCACTAACCAAATATGTCAGCACCAGTGACGCCCGGCTATATATTATAAGTATGTCGTCGACATCAGTCGATTGACGCATTATGTTTTCTACGATAAAACCAAGCAACATACAGCAGGGTAGGCCGAGGGAACATAAGACACTCCGCTCCCCACTTTGCATCGAATTTTTCGAGGCATTGCGTGTTAAGTGGCGATACTCAACGCCGGGCTTTTGCCTTGGTGTCAGAACGAAGAATTGAAAATATTAAGAAATAATGTCTAATAATTAATAATTTCCACAGCGGATGCGATATAAGTTTTTTTTATATTTTTTTACACGTTAGTCGTCTAATTGTAAAAGAATTTTCTAAATCCCGTCCCGCAGTTTCGGGGCCTATTCAATTCAAATAAAGAAACAAAAAATCTAATCGGTTGTCTTCATAATTTTAGTGTTATCGATGCACCGAGTAACGCGGCTAAGCTACGGTGCGCGAGGCCACACACTCCGCATTTTTTATTATTACATGATTTTCTTTAGATTGATATTTTTAAATTCGTTATATCTTTTGAATGGAATATCCGATTTTAATAATTTGACAGGTATTGAATTTATATTTAATAAAATATAATTTAATGGGATAAGGATTACTGCAGAGGTATGAATAGTACGGTTTGATTATTTTCGGCGATCTTGTCAATTTGTAAAATATAGAAAAGTAGTTTTATTGTCACAATCTATAAAAAAGTCCGTGATACCATATATCCAACTACTAAGTTGGATATATGGTATCACGGACTTTTTTATAGATTGTTCGATAATACTGTAGAACATTGTTTTGTTCTATCATCAATAGTTTTCGCAGCGCACGCGATGATAGAATTTTTAAGATCCATTTCTTCACATCTTGGGTTACATTATTGCATTTTTATTAAGGATCTCTATTTTTTTTGAAAATGTTATATAGCACAATTGGTCAGTGAAGATGCAGCTTTATAATAGTTAAATAATTATTAAAATCGGTACGGTAGTGTTCGTCTGAAAACAATACAAACATACATACAAAATACAAATCTTTATAATATTAGTATAGATTATAAATGATATTTAAGATTATAAATGATATTTATTAATATATATAGACATTACATTTATAAGTAATTATAATTCACCAAACCTATTTAACTCTCATTTCACAATTCACATACACGCAACTAACAAAGATGGCGGCAGATATTCTGCGGACATTAATATAATTGTAATTTCACATATTATACCTCATAAAATATCTTCATGCATTTATTTCCATATACTTAATAAAATATATTTTTAAACATTTTTAAAGTGTTATTCCACACTTAGGAAAGAATTTCTAAATAAGTATTTTTCTAAATAAGTATTAAAATATATTTATCTCTGGATATTGACGGCATTATATGCATTAATATCACTCTTCTTTGTTTTAATAATAATCTATTAAAAACTTACCGACAAAGTATTCCAAAACAAACAATCGTAAATAGTTCAAATTCAAATTCAAATTCAAATTCATTCCTATTTTAGTCCGAACAATATGTATTAAAAAATATATTTTAGTTGATTTGAAATCTTGTCTTAAAATTAAATCAAAAAATAAAATTAGCTTAACGCTGTATCCCACACACAGCAGGGTAGGAAGAGGGAACGTAGTGTTAAGACACTCCGTTCCCCACTTTCCGCGGAATTCTGGAGGCATTGCGTGTTGAGTGGCCAAGCTCAATGCCGCACTTTGCCTCGACACTAGAGCGAAGAAATGAAAATATAAATGTAAATAAATGTTTCATTTCGTCGAGTGGGGATCAAACCCACAACCAGACGATTTTACAGTCACACTTTGTGCCCCTGCGCCACGACTCTCCTCTCCTCGTATCTTATGTTTTACTCCAACCAATATGTTTTAGTCGATTTGGAATCTTTAGAAATACGCAATACAAAAATTTGTAAGCGCTTTGGGTCATCACGTTTTTATGTGCTTCAAGTAACAACTTGAAATTATCACTAAATGATCACCAAATGGGCGTTAAATTGAATCACCAAAATAATCATATGTAGCTACCTCTACATACATACGTATTTAGATTTCACTAATAATTAATAGCTTTCACTAATAACTTCTCGTTAAGCTTATAATTAAAGACTTAACAAGATGTTATTAGTGAAAGAAGAGAATATATTCTGAACATTTTTACATGAGGCCAGGCGTGGCGCAGCGGCACGAGGTGTGAGTGTAAAACTGACTGGTTGTGGGTTCGATCCCCACTCGTGGAGATAAAATATTTACTTAAATTTATATTTCCATTTCTTCGATCTGGTGTCTAGGTTAAGCGCGGCGTTGAGTTCTGCCACTCAACACGCAATGCCTCTAGAATTCGGCAGAAAGTGGGGAACGGAGTGTCTTAACACTAGGTTCCCTCTGCCTACCCTACTGTGTGCGGGATACAGCGTGAAGCTGATTTAATTTTGATTTTATATTTTTACATATATTTATATATCCTTGATCAAATGATTAAAATATACAACTAAAAATAGTTGAAGTAATAAAGTTTTTAAATTAAATATTGTCGCAATCTCACAATAAATACTCCAATTAAAAGAAATATATTATATTATTCTCATATAAAATAACAATCGTGTTGTCGATAATAAAAAACATATTTCAAGTTGCATCCGCATTATAGCAAAATCAACTCCTGTTTATAACCAGATACGGGTTTCGATTTCCTTTGTAATGATGATGTCTACCAATTTAGTTGTATAGATTTGTAATCGACATTCCACACTATCAAATACCATGAAGACTATGAGAAATGTTGACAAGAAATAAAGGATTGAATCAAATATTTAAAATATTAATATTTCTTAGTAACATTTACAAAACTACAAATTTTATTTTAAATTATACGTTCAGTCTTATATAAAATGCATTTTATGTAACCTTCCTCAAGTATTATCTATATTTTGTTCTCGAAAATCAATTGAAGACTCCTCCTGCTGCTCTTATCCCCCGGAGGATGAAGAGGTTGATGACAGTTTGGCATTTCTTACTCCCTGGCTGTCCCTCTAGGGATAAAATTTGAAGCTAAAAATAAAAATATAATACTTAATACTTTTAACTAATATTTTTGTCTATACCTTTTATATTTCATTGTAAAGTCAATCAAAAGGCTTTCTAAAGAATAAAATGTTGCAGTGTATGCATTTAGTATAGTAGTTCATGTATTCAGTAGTATTAACTCTTCTTTGTTTTCGTTATTAAATTCTTGAAAAAATGGTCGTCGCTGGTAGCGCCTATCATATCGGACGCCTTCGCGAATGGTTGCTTTTAATATTTTATATATTAGCATCATTTTTTATCATGTCACTCACATTTGATACTCGGTTGAACGGTCGGACCTAATCTGTGTAAGCAGTTTATTTTCGGCTATATGATTTGGGGCTCTTTATTATACAGGGTGGAAGTGTCAGCACCACATTAAATAATACTACAGTTTTAACTACTCTATAAAAGCCTAATTAATATAATTAAAAAAATACCCAAAAATGAAAAAGTTTTTTTTTTCAAACAAAATATATAATAAAATTATCGGAGTAAAATAAAACGCTACTTGTAAGGACGACGCACACACATATAAACCTATCAAAAGAACACCGCCGCACACGCGTCGTTCCGAAATCGAGTTGTAGGTATTGGCGAGTAAGTGTTTACGTTATTGGTATCTATGCGTAATCACGTCACGCGAAATACAGGTATGGTAAAAATCGTGAAATGAAAAAAAATCCTACGTCCAAACTTTTCAGGCATCTTGATTAATTTCTTTAGGTATAGGTTTGTCATACCTGTATGCTGTTTCCGTAAATGATTCGCTGGCACTTCCACCCTGTATACTATTTACACAAAGCATAAACAAATATACTTTAATATACCTTGGGATATTTTTTTTTTTAAAAGCTCCTTTAAATTTTATATAATATTTTACTCCGGACATGATCATATATTTAGTCATTATTGATTGTAAAGTTGCTTATGATTTTGGCTCTTAATGTTTTGAGACACATAGAATAAACATTATTTTAAGTAATATGTTAAATACATAGCGATATTTTTAAACTGGTTAAATTTTAAAAGCATAAGTACGTGTTTACTTCTGTTTGTAAGAATTAAGTTTTTGTGTTTTAGCGCAAAAAATATTGTTGGGCTTGTTCCTTACAGATGATTGGCTTCATGAATAAATTATATATTATGGCTCTTCTGTGGCCCCGTCTAATGATACACATGAATGAGTTGTATGGTTCTATCACTAAGCCGAGAAATGCTAAAAAATAAGTATTTAGATTAATTCTATGAACCTATAATTAACTAAGACAAAAAACATTGGCGTTAAAAAAGTAATATTTACATATAGGTTTTCCATTAATATTTGTCAAATCTGCTGCCACTTCAAATATGAGATAAGCTAGTATCTCTGATTCTCTATTTCCTGATCATCTGATTTCTCTGATCTTCTGATTCAAAAGTTGTTTCTGACCATATTCATTTCAAACTTACAGGTTTCTTTGCTAACGGTGTGCTAGTAAATACTGATATAAAACTTAAAATGGTAAAATTTTACATTTCAATTAAGCCTATCTCTTTGAATCATAAGCCTGGCTTCCCTTTTATAAGACAACGTTTGAAAATTTAAAAGTAAAAATTAAAATTCTAAGCGTAAAGTGCACATTTTTTGAAAATTTATTCGGCTTTCCTATTTCAAGTTTGCTTTTACTTTGAACAGTTTATTTCACGTCAGTGCCTTGTTTTAATAATCAAAGTAAAGTAAAATAAAGTTCTTCTAATAGCAATATGACTATGAAATTTAGTGAAATTACATTATAATACCAAAACGTATACATACCTATGAAATAAAACATTTACTTATTAAAAACGTTTAGTTATTTAGTAGCACACAAAATCTACCAAAATGAAGTATATCGTATGCTGCACTTCAAAGCATTTTTTCTCAGTAGGGTTTTTTATTTCTATAATAAAAACAGTAACGAGTCATATTGGTTAGCTGATTTTTGTTACAGATCTTTGATTTTCATATGTCAATGACAGCGTCTCATCACCTTAGGCCTTTTTTCTAAAATGCCATTTCGTTGTTTCAACACACAATGCCTCCAGAATTCGGCGGAAAGTGGGGAACGGAGTGTCTTAACACTAGGTTTCCTCTGCCTACACTGCTACCTGCGAGGTACAGTGTGAAGCTGATTTAGTTTAATTTTATTTTAAGTATAAATGTTTTGTATGTCACGAAATGCTGAAACCTATACTTATAATAAAATCGTAATGGATGGGTGTTTGTACCTGGAAAACATATCAGAAAAAATTAAATAGGCGGCATTTAATAAATGAAATAGAACCAACAACAATGATTCTTTTGTCTGTTTGTCTAGAATCCGCTGAACCGATTTAATTGTACTTTTGACACTTGTATTTTCGCAAGCTTTCCTTGACGTTTAGTGTTTTATTTTAATTTCCAATTAAATAAAAAATAGCATTTTAAAGAAAATTGAAATTTGCTATAAATTACTGTTATATTGAAACCATACAATATGGGTTATATGTTGTTTTTCTTTAAATGATATTATTAATAGAAAACGAAAGTGATGTAGATTAGTAAATTAATAATTATGTAGCTGTAATGGGCGAAGTGGTGAGCAGGTCGCTAGTTCACACTAAATCATCTCTAAATTCCATAACAATGTTTTTTATTGATTGTCTATGTTGCGAATTGATGTTGATAAGCTGCAAAATGACATTATCGGTATTGCCGTTTATTCAGCTGAGCAGTTTACATGTTCGCATTAGTTCACTTCAAATATAAACATAGGAGGGTAAAGAGCTAGTAGTGATGTGCCTAACATATTTTTTTTATTTCAAGATATATCCTGAAAAACAATTTATTTCTATAATTTTAAATTCTTTTCTTTTCAAAAATCGACGTTTTGCTAGAATAAGGAGCTGTATCTCAAATTTATGTAGAAAAATTATGAGGGAGCTACACCCTCCTCTATCTCATTATGAACTAGAAAACTCGATAGTGAGTTCTATTTCCACTTCATGTTAAATGTTTAGTTAGATTCTAAGATAAGCTAACGTAAATAACAACATAAATCTTTCGAAAAATAAAATAGAAAATATATGTTTTTTTTCTTTACTGTATAATTTTTATAAAAGATTATATTTTTTATACGAAAAGTCAAAGATATTTATTCGGTCGCGATAGTAATAATTCAAAGAGAAGAACGAACCCCTATATTAAAATCATCAATGAAAGAATTATAAAGCATATCATTATACGTAGGCTGAGAATAAGATAAATATTAGCTGTCGGCAAAAAGGCATAGGAGTGGGTTGGTATTCATTCTTCAAAAGCAAGTAAATAATATCTAATGTAATCTAATCTTTGAGAAATGGGCAGTGTGATAGTTTTGTAAGGTGCTGAATTTGTATAATTTAATTAAGCTAAAGTATAAAAAAATAAATAAGCTTCACGCAGTATACCGTACACAGCAGGGTAGGCAGAGGGAACTTAGTGCAAGACACTCCGTTCCCCACTTTCTGCCGAATTCTGGAGGCATTCCGTGTTAAGTGGCAGAACTCAACGCCGCGCTTTCGCTCAACACCAGAGCGAAGAAATGGAAGTATAAATTTAAGTAAATATTTCATCTCCTCGAGTGTGGATCGAACCCACAACCAGTCAGTTTTACAGTCACACTTTGTGCCGCTGCGCCACGACTGGCCTCTCGAGCTAAAGTATATATTATGCTAAATATTATATAAATACTTAATACACTTTTTGTACTTACCTGCCAGAATTTATTTACAAAATATTTGTAAATACTTTGTGGAACTCGGGCTAGACAACTGCGCTAATATGCGCTTTTGCAACCCGTCTAAGCGCTCTGACTACTAAACCGTATATACGTTCTAATAATCTACGTCGAAAATCTTATACATTTGTTACAATTTATTTTAAATTGATAAAATTATTCGCCCGTGAAATGTAAGCAACGTAAGCCGACGTATTATTATTTTCAATTTTTATGCAAATTTATCCAATTACAGTGCTCCACTGTATGCAAGTATTTTACCTAGATGTTTGGTCAATTTGCAATCCTATTCATTCCATTTAATCCCATTTCAAGATTAGAACGACCCTGCAACCGACCGAACCTGACCTTTCAACTATTTTGAGGTAATTGCGTGTAAATTAAAAAATTTACAATTAACATAGATTATTATTATTTATTTTCAATAAAACACTATACGGGCACAAAGGTGTGACTGTAACGCGACGGTTGTGGGTTCGATCCCCATTCGAGGAAATGAAATATTTATTTAAGTTTCCATTCCTTCGTTCTGATGTCGAGGCAAAGCACGGCGTTCAGTTCCGCCACCCAACACGCAAAGCCTCCAAAATTTGGCAGAAAGTGGGGAACGGAGTGTCTTAACATTAGGTTCCCTCTGCCTACTCTGCTGTGTATGAGATAGAGCGTGAAGCTGATTTATTTATTTAAAAAATCGATACTGCTAGTAGTTTTGCTTTAACCATTTCTACGTTACCGCTAGTATTTCGCATCGAATTAACTGAGTCATTGTGGAGTCGAGACTGTCTAATGCTGTTAACTACTTAACATTTTTTTTACACTTGTATTTAAGGAATTATTGCTTCGTCTAAACCGTTGTCGAGTATAGCTACTCACGAATTATAAAAATTTACATTCTCAAGTATTCTAAAAACGAATTTTATACCGATCAACTGCTTTTATTTTTTAAAGATTAGTGATTTTATGTTGCTAAAATACTCGCAATAATTTATCATATTTGATGTGATCTTTTACTCCGCAATACGGCATATTTATCTTCGTTGTTATTTTTTAAATAATAGTTTTGTTTATATTTTACGCCAGGTGGGAAATTAAAGCTCCAAATTGGCCCTAAAGAACTTTCAGTAAACCTGTTATAAAATGGAATTATCAACAAAAACAGAAATCATACATAAATTTTGCATATTTTTTTATAATATTCAACAAAAAATATTTATTGAACTTATTGATAAAAACATATATACATATATTGTAAAGAAATAGTATAAAATCTCAGTCTGTAAAATTGCTCAGGTAGTCTTTGGAACTTAATAAATGGTATAATACCCTTAGTAGTATCTTATCTTTTCTGTAGGTGACAATTGATATAAGACTTTGCTACGGCAACGTTATGGTCATTCTTTGTATAAATTTATGCAAACATGTTTTTTAAATCACAAAAATAAAAATATCTTAACTATCTTACTCTAATGATGTATAAAAAATAAATCCATAACTTAAAACTAAAATTAAGCGTTAGTATAAGCTTAAAGTTAGTTTTTAATAGTTTTCTAGTAGATAAAACTAAAAATTCCAAATAAATATTAACGCGAGTTGTTAGACAACTTTTATATCATAAATATAAATTATGCAGAAACGAAGCTGCGCCTTAATTAAAATTACTGTGGGCTGAGCAATCAGTTTGTTCGCCATAAAAAATATTAACATTTTTTATTAACGCGACTGTAACAACAACTCTAGAATAATTATTTTGAGATTTAATACGACTTTTAAGTTAAACGATTGTTTTTATATATCTTTTCTTCCCGACCGCTAAGGAAGGGTTATGTTTTTCGCGCGTATCTTGTATATATGTATGTATGTAATATTCTTTATTACCTCATATCTCCAGAACCGCTGAACAGATTTACATAATTGAGGTATCGTTAGATTCGTATTAGCAGCCGCAGCAGCAGTGTTCTTAGATAGGTGACGTAAAAAAATACAATCATGGCGGCTGTGGGAACAAAACACAAAAAAGTGAAAAATAAAAAAATATTTGTAAAAACAAAAACCCCGACTGCCTAAAACTAAAAAGAAAATAAACAAGCCCAATAGTTTATTAGGATTAATAGTCGGGACCAATGAGTAATTCTTCAATCAATAAATTCTTTACCAGGAACCCCGCATAATTTAAAGAGATTCCGACTGTTAATCCTAATAAACTATTGGGCTTGTTTATTTTCATTTTAGTTTTATACAGTCGGGGTTTTTGTTTTATAAATATTTTTTTATTACAAATATTTTATTTTTCATTTTTTTGTTAGAAGTTATTAAGGTAATGATAATCATGATATACACTTTTGAAATCCTCGTATTGAGCGCTTGAATTTGATACCCACATTGTGGTATTCGAAACGAATTTTTTTTTTCACTAAGTCCAATGGCGTCCCACAGCCGCTAAGAACCGTAGTCGTACACACACACAAATGCACACGCACACGCACACGCACACGCACCCGCACACGCACACGCATACACACACACACACACACACACACACACACACACACATACATACATACATACATACATAAATACATACATACATACAAGATACGCGTGAAAGAAAAACATAACCCGGAAGGATTATGTTTAGTTACTTTTAAGGAGTTTGCTAAGGAATTAGCAGTCGGGAATAAGCAAATAAACGATTATACTCAAAAGAAACAACGTCATCGTACCACAGGGACATAAGCGTGTGACTCTAAATGTGACTGTTGTAGGTAAGATTCCTACACATATATTAATGTTTTCATTTCTTCGCTCTCGTACCAAGGTAAAACGGAGCATTGCGGTCAACCACTCAATATAAAATATTTCAAATATTTGGCGCAAAGTGGGGAACGGAGTGTGTTAACACTAAGTCCTCTCCGCCGGCCCTGCTATTTGCGCGATACAGCGTGAAGATGGAAAAAAAGAACGCCATTAAGAGATAGGCGTAGCGAGTAACCCTATTTTCATTTACAACTCGTGTGTGTTCATTTAGAATGCCAATTCTTCAAGTGTGAAAATGATAAAGCTTTCATGTTTGAAACTACCGCTGAATAAGGTCCTTAAAGGAGTTAGGGCGTGAAATAACTGGGTATAATTAACTGATTCCTTTGATAACTAATAGCAACGAATGTTCTCGACGTTTAAATTCAGAGAATATATACGTATATATTTTTATTTTTAAATGGCCAATATCTTGGAAACGGTTAATTTTCATTGCATACTATATGGAGTAAAATTAGTTTTAATTGTCTTTCTCTTCGAATTGTCGCACTCTATGCAATTAATAACGCAAATGCACTGTGTGGACCGAATATTGCACGATTAATTGCTTAATACTGCACCAATACTAGTGCACGCGTACTCTGTGCACTTAATAACGCACTACTACTTGTACATGGTGTACATTATAAAAAATATAAACGTATCTTAGACCGGGATTCGCATCACAACCATTGCGGTTAGTCAAACGTATATTTACTTCGCTACTATGACTATTAACTTAATAGCCGTAAACCAAACTTCTATAAATCGTGAAAAGGCAATACTAAATATTGATGTTGCAGTTCGACGTGTGATCGATGAATCCCAATTTGTTTTACATAGAGTAAATTTACTATTTGAGCATCAATCTGGAGCTCATCTATCAATATCAGAGTTTGATAAATAGAAATGGCCAGGATTACATTACGTGTAAAATATTACTGTATTAATTAATAAACGTGCCAACGTTACTTTGGAAGTGTTTCAGAAGGATTTATTAACATAATTGAATCTAATCATAAAGTAAGAGTACCTTCATTAATTAGGTCATTTTCATTATGAAGGTCCGTCCGTATCTCAAAAGATAAAAACAAAACTCTTATAGTATTGCTTTTTTGCCTGTGTCATTGATCCGATCTAGATTGCATGGAAGTATCAAGCTGAAATTAATAACAAATATTTCAGTCTATGGTCTCTTGATGCACAAAAGAAAATAAAGCTTCTAAGTCAACGCAATTAAAAGATACGAACATTTATGTATCAATTTTGCTGAATTTTGTATAGTAATCAGTTTCGCTAAAGGATCCAAATAAGTATTTTCTTGAAGTGAAAAAAAAATATGATTAGCTCACGATGATAATTATTTATTATTATAATAACAATCATAATCCCTGTAATTAAACCTATTACAAGATCTTAAGTCTGGTATTTAAGGTACGCGCCACTTAGGGATTACCTACTATAATGTCAGCTTCACGCCGGAATATATATTAAGCCTGTTCCCTACTTTCCACCGGACTCTGGATGTATTGCCTGATGAGTAGCGGAACTCAACTCCGCGCTTTGCCTCGACACCAGAGGGAAGTAATGAAAATATAAAGGACAATGGATGGACGGTGGGCCCAATCAGTTGGGCCCACCGTCCAATAGCAAAATGCCCATGATTTCAGTATACATTATCCCCAATATATTCGGGATAATGTATACTAAAAACACTATAAAGTAGCGGTTCATTAAAACAGTATGAAATTGATTATTCCCTGGACATGACCCAGTCATTCCATTATATACCGTTCGGAGTATTGTTCAACGCGTGCACTTGCATACCTTCTCATTGTTCAGCGATTGGTTTATCGTGTGGAGATAAATTAAGATTAGATGAAAGTGATCTAGTCATATAGTGGCATAAGTATTAGGTACTTGAATAAGTTGTCGCTGTTTTTTTTTTTTTTTTTAAATATTAAAATATAATGTTTACAATGATATTACTCAAAGTATTGTCCATCATTAGAGACCACTTTCTCCCATCTTGAATCTCCCGTTGGAAAAACGACTCATCTTTCGAGGCAATCCAGGAATCAAGCCATTTTTCGGCTTCTTCAAAAGAATGGAAGCGCTGCTCGCTTAAACCGTGCGCCATCGACCGAAACAAGTGGTAATCGGAGGGGGCTATGTCCGGTGAATACGGCGGGTGGGGTAGAACTTCCCATTGAAGTGTTTCCAGGTAAGTTTTGACTGGTTTTGCCACATGTGGCCGAGCATTATCATGTAATAAAATCACTTTGTCGTGTCTCTGCTCGTATAGTGGCCGCTTTTCTTTCAGAGCGCGACTCAAACGCATCAACTGAAGTCGATAGCGAGCTCCCGTGATAGTTTCATTAGGTTTAAGCAGCTCATAATAAATTACGCCCTGCTGATCCCACCAAATGCAGAGAAGAAGCTTAGAACCATGGATATTTGGTTTTGGCGACGATGTTGATGCGTGACCCGGCATGCCCCACGATTTTTTTCGCTTTGGATTGTCGTAGTGAATCCACTTTTCATCCCCAGTGACGATACGGTGCAGAAAACCTTTTCTCTTTTGCCGTTGAAGCAACAATTCACACATGAGAAAACGTCGTTCTACGTCTCTCGGCTTCAACTCATACGGCACCCAATGCCCTTGCTTTTGGATCATTCCTAACGCTTTTAAACGTTTTGAAACTGTTGACGCATCTACTTGTAACGTTTTCCCGAGCTCTACTAACGTCTGACATGGATCTTCTTCAAGCAATGCCTCCAATTCTGTCTTCAAATTTTGTCGGTGCTCCAGAACGCTCTTTGTCTTCAAGGTCAAAATCATTACTTTTGAAGCGCCTAAACCAGTCTCTGCACGTTGTATTCGACAAAGCATTGTCTCAACGAGAATTCTGTGTGCTTCTGCTGCAGATTTTTTCTGAATAAAGCAGTGCAATAAAATTCCCCGCAAAAACACTTTATTTGGCACAAAAGTACACATTTTCACAAAGGGAAAATAAATATGTAGTTGACACTGTAGTAAACACTATTCTACTATAATTTGAGGTTACATATAGTACTACTTTGGTGATTGGTTACCGTACGAAATTCCATGCGCAGAGTGCCGCAACACCATCTTTCAAAAAACAGCAGCAACTTATTCAAGGTTCTAATAGAAATCGATGTATTGGGACCGACTTTATTGATTGATATGGAAGAAAATTTGATTGGATATCTGATTGCGAAAGTAGCCATCTATGTTTCTATTTCATACAAAGTCATTATCATATTGATAAGATTGCGTTTTATGTAGCCAGTAATGCTTTATGAGACGAAAGATCTTGGATTTTCACGATTATTATACGTTTTAAATGAAATTATTTAACCAAACTAATCGCGTATATTTCGTGCGGCTACACTTGCTTGAAATGTACGAATGTTTATTTAAGTATAATATATTTAACAAAAAAACCGACTAAGCGCGAGTCTTCTGTATCATTTTCAGTATTGTGATTGGGAAATGCCTTATAGGTTTTGATGATGCGATGCATAAAGGTAACAAACTTAAGTTTGCGGGCATTTATTCTTATATTGTTTGAAATTAACTACAAATATAAGTGTGTAATGACTTTTTGTACAAAATATCTATAATTTTTTGGATTTTTTCCTTTATTTACATTGTAAGATCTTACTTTGTCCTAAATTTCATAACTGTAGGTCTACGGGAAGTACACTATAGGTTTTGATAACGCAGTGAATTTCATATTCAAAATAGCAATATCAATCAACAAACATAAATGCTCATATCTTTTAACTGTGTTGTATTAGAAGTTTAATTTCTGTGGTCCAAGTATTTTCAAATTGATACCTCAACGCAATCTCAAGTAAAATGGTTTTGACAGACGGACAATAAAGTGGTCCTATAAGGGTTCCGTTTTTTTTCCTTTTGACATATAGAATCCTAAAAATGAATTATTTATTTTGGTTTGGCTATGCATTAAATAATTCCTAATTTAAGTGTTTCAATTATCGTATTCAATAGATTTTTTTTTAGTTATTTCACATTTGTCTAGGTAAACCGTAACTGTGCGCAAACTAAAAACGTAGTTCTTTTTACATAATAAAAGTGGCTGCTTAAAATAATGTCAATTAACATTCGAGAATCCTAAATCTCGATCTATTTTATAATACAAATATACGATCTCGAGATTTTTTTATCATTATACAAATAATAATTTACAAACAATATCAAACAATAAAACATTGAATACTAAAGATTTAGCCAATTCAATATGGGTCGAGATACCATTGCTTAAAATTGTAGGGATCAGTAAATCTAATGAAACTTATATTTAAGAATAATACATGATAGTAGAATAGATTACACTTGGGTTGCCTAAAAGAATCCTGCCGCAATCACCTTTAATTAATGTTTTTCGTAACTCGTTTTTGGAGAAATTGCACTCATATGTTTTTTATGTGAGTCGCACTTCATTTGAAAGAAAATCGCATAAGGAATTGGACAAACAATGGTTGCCAGCTCTCAGTCTGCCGCAAGCCTAGGGTTGCCTGGTTTAAAGAAGTCACTTAATGTTAATATTTGCACTCATGTGTTTTTTTAATGAATATTTACTTAAATTTCTGCTTCGTTCTGGTGTTGAGGCAAAGCGCAGCGTTGAGTTCTGCCACTCAACACGCAATGCCTCCAGAATTCGATAGGAAGTGGGGAACGGAGTGTCTTAACACTAAGTTCCCTCTGCCTACCCTGCAGTGTGCGGGATACAGCGTGAAGCTAATTTATTTATTTTTATTCTTAATTATAAATAAAATATCTGCAATAATTATCACCCTTCATTATATTAAGGAAACATGATGTAATTAATACCTTATAATGGATCGATATTTGTAAACATTTACTTAATTAGATAATTTAGTCGTTTTAAAATGATAATTTAAATGACTATTAGTATTTAGAAAACAAACTTAGCAAAGACTTAATATCATGAATTCATTAAATCACTTGAAAAATATGGATTATTTCATATATAAGATATGTTGAAATAGTTTTTTGTTTGTACTTAATATGATTAAAATCATCATTTACAGGTGAACAACTAGAATAAACATTAATTTTAAGATTGACCTTCTATTACCTATATAATATTTTACTATAAAACATAAGGCAAACCGCGCATTTCATCGTCTATTCTCAGTCAATCGAAATCGGAATAAAATATTTCAAATGATGGCAACCTTTGCTTGCGGCAGTTATTTTCCAGGCAACCATGTGTTTTTGTGATGAGAAAAAAATAAGTTTTAATTTGATATAATATATAAATTCATTAAAAAAACACATGAGTGCAAATATTAACATTAAGTGACTTCTTTAAACCAGGCAACCCTAGGCTTGCGGCAGACTAAGAGCTGGCAACCATTGTTTTTTCAATTCCTTATGCGATTTTCTTTCAAATGATGTGCGACTCACATAAATAACATATGAGTGCAATTTCTCCAAAAACGAGTTACGAAAAACATTAATTAAAGGTGATTGCGGCAGGATTCTTTTAGGCAACCCGAGTGTAATCTATTCTACTATCATGTATTATTCTTAAATATAAGTTTCATTAGAATTACTGATCCCCCCTACAATTTTAAGCAATGGGATCTTAGGCCAATAAAACAGTTGTATAAAATAGGTCTTTTAGGAAGTAGGAATTTTGTCAAACAATATACCTTAAATTGATATAACTTTTTTACTATATTAAAATGGCCTTCATGATGCTCCATAATTCACTCTATCTTTCAGCTCAGTCGAGTGGTATTAGAGAAGTCTTTATCCAGCAGTGGACAGAGATACGTTAATGATGATGATGATGGTTAAAGATTTATTTTGGATAGTGTTTATTATAGCGACTAATAGTACCTACTTCAAAATAAAATATAATAAAATGTTTGTAATAGCGCACTAAAGGGATTATATTAAATTTACGAAGTAGAAAATTTAATTACGCTTTCATAAGCGAGGCATATTATGGGCCGTAAAATATCATTAGGCGGGCAACGATGTGCCTTACTTGTGTTTATAGTTTCTGTTATCTTTGTTTTTTTTAAAAAATAACTCTTTGTTTACATGTGTCAATAGAAAAAAGTCATGTTGAATAATTTTAGCTTAGAAGTTTTTCATCATTTCGCTTAGCATTAGTCATCCCTAGTCTTAATACATGTAGTCATAAAATAAAAAAGTTACATTTAAATCTAATAATTAAGTTTTTACTGTTTTGTTATATTATTGAGGCCATCGTAGTGCAGCGGCACAAAGTGTGACTATAAAACCGACTGGTTATGAGTTCGATCCCCACAAGAGGAAATGAAATATTTACTTAAATTTATATTTCCATTTCTTCGCTCTGGTGTCGAGGACAAGTGCGGCGTTGAGTTCTGCCGTTGAGTTCTGCCACTCAACACGCAACGCCTCCAAAATTCGGCAAAAAGTGGGAAACGGAGTGTCTTAACACTAGATTCCCTCTGCCTACCCTGCTGTGTGCAGGATACAGCGTAAAGCTGATTTAATTGTATTTTTTTACATTGTACATAAAGGCCTCTATGCTAACAAAGTTAAAATATATCAGAAAGAACACCATACTAATGAATTTAAAATTGAGAGACACAGCTTTTGTATTCGAATTTCGAAAACTACTCAACGGACTTTATAATGCTCTCAATCCACAACAACACTATTCTGGCATTTAATGAGCAATTTGCTTTACTTTCTCCATACCCATACTAAAGTGTCGGCTGGTAGAGACATAATATTACAAATGACGTTCCATAAATAACTAAAAAAATAGATCAGTGTGCAGGATACAGCGTGAAGCTGATTTTGTTATATTATTACAGATATGATAGATTATGTTTAAAAATATAAATATTCTTATATTTAATGATCTGACTGAACAAAGCATGTCATTAGATTTATCTGACGAGGTCTCTAAATTAGGTTAAAAGTGGTCAAGCAAAAAAAATGGTTAACATAATATATTAATAATATTAATATGTATTTGAAGCCGTCATAGCGCAGGGGCACAAGTGCGACAGTGTGTGTGTAACGTGATAGTTGTTGTTTCAATTCCCATTTGGTTAATAAATTATTATTTATTAATATTTTCACTTCTTTACTCTGGGACCAAGGCAAAAATGCGGCGTTGAGTTTATCTCAACACGTGATATCTCTAGAATTTGGCGGAAAATAGGGAACGGAGTGACTTCACACTAGGTTCCCTCTACCTATGCTGCTATATGCGGGATACAGTGTGAAGCTGAAAAAAATACAAATTTTCTTCTTCAATAATAAAATTTTGAAACTGATTTTTGCCCACATTAACCGAATTTATATGACCGCCCTTTATTATGCTAAAATTATAAAAATAATAAAAGCGCAAAAGAAACATGTAAAATGTAATGTATGTATATCAACAAGTTTTTTTTGATAACTAAAGAAAAAATAATATCTCTAAATAAATAATCATTATTTTTTCCTCATACATACATCCAAGATTTTGGTACTTAGTAACGAGAGAGACAAACCTTCCTAGAATACTAATTGAGGACATAATTTATTTATCCGATAAAGAGCCGGTTATCCGAAAATCAGTCTTGTAGATAATAGATAGCCCTTCTTCATATTTCTCTAGCTATTCATATTTATGAAAAAGTAGATTAATAAATCAGAACAATCGTAATAGAAATATTGATTGGGACCCGTTTGTTGTTTATTAGGAAGAATATTAATTAATTATTAATCAGTAATTAGCTTCACGCTGTATCCCGCACACAGCAGGGTAGGCAGAGGGAACCTAATGTTAAGACACCCCATTCCCCACTTTCCGCCTCGACAAAGAATGTTAATAAGGTGTATTATTACTAACATTTATTATTTCCATATGTATATATATATATATATATATATATATATATATATATATATATATATATATATATATATATATATATATATATATATATATATATATATATATATATATATATATATATATATATATATATATATATATATATATATATATATATATATATATATATATATATATATATATATATATATATATATATATATATATATATATATATATATATATATATATATATATATATATATATATATATATATATATATATATATATATATATATATATATATATATATATATATATATATATATATATATATATATATATATATATATATATATATATATATATATATATATATATATATATATATATATATATATATATATATATATATATATATATATATATATATATATATATATATATATATATATATATATATATATATATATATATATATATATATATATATATATATATATATATATATATATATATATATATATATATATATATATATATATATATATATATATATATATATATATATATATATATATATATATATATATATATATATATATATATATATATATATATATATATATATATATATATATATATATATATATATATANATATATATATATATATATATATATATATATATATATAGTAGAATTTATAACAGAGTGGTTTAATAACGTATAACGTTTCAAATATTGGCTACTCTACTCTCTTCCGTCTCTAGTATAAAAATCGTCTTCTTTGCAAAAAAGCATAGCAAGAATTAAAAAAAAACAATGAAAAGGCAATTTTAACCCACAATCATCATGTACCTTACATACTAAACTTACGAACTACAAAAAGAATACTAATTTAAAGATAGTTTAATACATTCTGAATAGTAAATAATAATTTCACATTTGCGATTACCTATTGAGAAATGTTATAAACAAATTGTATATAGTGATAATTATGAATCTTGTGTTATTTGAAACACAGCAGAGGAATTACTTAACCAAACATTAAACAAGCTCGCCGCGAAAAATAGACACGTAGAAAATTCTTACAATAAAGCAGCGTTATTGTATAAGAATTTTCATAGAAATATATTACTTAGAACATGTTTGTCTTAAATTATAATACGATCAAAAAAATCAGCTTCACGCTGTATCGCGCACACAGTATAATAGGCAGAGGGAACCGAGTGTTAAGTTAAAGTAAGAAATTCTTTAGGCATTGTGTGTTGAGTGGCGGAACTCAACACCGCGCTTTGCGACACCAGAGCGAAGAAATAGAACTTCTTCTAAATTTGTTATTTTCTATTTTTTTTTTAGTTATTTATAGAACGTCATTTGTAACATTATGTCGCTACCAGCCGATATTTTAGTATGGGCATGGAGAAAGTAAAACAAATTTCTTATTAAATGCCACAATATTGTTGTTATTGATTGAGAGCATTACAAAGTCAGTTGAGTAGTTTTCGAAATTTTGTGTGTGGAGCCTAATCTCCCAATTTTAAACTCATTTGTACGGTGTTCACTCTGATATGTTTTAACTTTGTTAGCATAAAGCCCTTTATGTACAATGTAAAAAAAATTAAATCAGCTTTACGCTGTATCCTGCACACAGCAGGGTAGGCAGAGGGAACTTTATGTTAAGACACTTCGTTCCCTACTTATAAGCGAATTTTGCAGGCATTGCGTATGTACTCGTACAATGTAAGTGAACTGTATTCTAAACTAAAATAATTATTTAAGAAAACCTTTTTAAAAAACAAGCTTTTTTCATGGTGTATTGTTTTTATAAATAAAGCCCTTTCATTTATATTCATTATCAAATGAAATGGAATAACCATTTAAGTTGTGTTGGGTTTAACAACAATATTGATTATATGTGTTTTTATTGTCATCAGAATTGAAGTCGTAATCGAAGGCCTTGGCTTCGTTACCATAGTCTATATTTAAAATTTAAATGAGTGATTAAAATATAATTATAGCATGAATGCATATTACATTATATAATATTTATTGCTTTAGTACTCTTTAGTATATGATGTAAAAGGTTGATTAAAAACTATTTTTTTTATATTCCTCCGAATTTTCCAGGCATTGCCTTTTGAGTGACAGAACTCAACGCCGTGCTTTGCCATATACCAGAGCGAACAAAATAAAAATCTTCATAAATAATAATTCTTTTCCTCAAGTGGGAATCGAACCCACAACCGTTGTGTTTACGTCTTTCGTTTGTGCCACTGGGCCACGACGGCTCAAATGATGTTTAAGATTTATAAACAAAATTAAATATTAAGGTTCACTTTTTTTGTTGATATACAATTAAAATATATAATGTGTGGTGGTACACCTTGCAAGTAAAGATTAACGATCAGATATATCATGCAAGCAAAAAAGTCTTAAGGGCTTGTGTAGATTATTGTGCCATCAGTCACTGTCAGCATGCTCTTATAAAAGAAAATTCCAGGTAAATGTTGTGGCTTTGTGGTTATCAAAAGTGCAGTAATATTTTGAGTAGATCATTACTCACGTTTACGGCCCTTGAGATAAGGTTAGAGAACTTAGACAATTTTTCTTTGAGGGTTGCAAAATACTGACGCAGGAAGAGACACGAAAAAGAAATATTTTTATTTTTTTTTATCAACTTCACGCTACATCCCGCACACAGCAGGGTAGGCAGAGGGAACCTAGTGTTAAGACACTCCGTTCCCCACTTTTCGCCGAGTTCTAGAGGCATTGCATGTTGAGTGGCGGAACTCAACGCCACGCTCGACATCAGAGCGAAGAAAATGAAAATATACATTTTAATAAATATTTCATTTCGTCGAGTGGGTATCGAACCCAACCAGTCGATTTTACAGAGACACTTTCTTTTCTTCGCCACGACTGGACTCAAGAAATAAATTAACCAATCTTATAACAATCTTTCTTCATGCAGGTAGGTAGGCATAGTGGTTGAAGGAAAATTGTTATAAAACAATAAAATGTAGCGCTGATTAACAAACCGTTGTTTCTTTGTGAATGCACATGTATCAGAAAATCCCATTCTCCACCTCAAAATCGTGTTGTGTGGTGAAATTCATCGCGGCATTTCCACTACATCATGGAAACTCCCCGAATGATGATCGAAACCACAAATATCGCGGTTAAAGATTACGCCATAATAAACCCATTTTATTTCGAGAACTAGCTGGAAATTAAACTATTCCTGAACCTTAAAGTGAATCCAGTAACTCCACGTTCGACAGGTAAGCGAATTAAATGCCTCGTAGTTTCTACGTACAAGTAATTACTGTTCGAACTGTCGCAACCGCTCAGCGGAAACTAGGTAGATTTAGCTTGGCATTCACTTCGTATTACTCGTTTACAATATTTATTTATTTATTATGGACTATCTATTGACCAATATATTGGCCAGTTGTGGCGCAGGGGCACAAAGTGTGATTGTAACAAGCATGACTGTAATAGAGTGGTTGTGGGTTCTATCCCCAATCGGGGAGATGAAATATTTACTTAAATTTATATTTCCATTTCTTCGCTGTGATGTCGAGGACAAGCGCGGCGTTGAGTTCTGCCACTCAACACGCAATGCCTCCAGAATTCGGCAGAAAATGGGGAACGGAGTGTCTTAACACTAGGTTCCCTCTGCCTACCCTGCAGTATGTGGGATACAGCATGAAGCTGATTTATAAATTAATAAGTTAATAAGCGAAGCAAAATCTTTGGACCGCGGACGGTCCGCGCAATTTTTGTAAAAAGGGGTCCGTCGTAGGAGTATAAAATTTGGCACACTTTTCGATAATAATGCGAACGCTTTTTGATAATAGTGCATTAAATTAATGAATAAAACATACACACTACCACGAATTTCACAATATTTATACACTGTTTATAAAGGGACATACGCGTTGCTATGGCAATGCCAACGCATAATATTAAACGCGTCAATTGGTTCTCTAGTTTTATTATAACAAAATGTTATTTTATAAAAAAACTTACGATTTTCATTTATAACAACTTACTAGTGATTTCCCGCAGCTTCGTTTCCGTGGACGTTTATTAAAATAAATAAAAATATTAATTAAAAAAATCTTGTTATACACTTACTGTATTCAAAACATCAGTCAGTTTCACTAAAATAAAAAAAACCGGCTAAGTTTGAGTGAGATTCGCCGCGTACGAATTTCAGGATCGTAGGTCAACTTATAAAAGTTGACACACTTAAGTTTGCGTGCATATGCACTCATTTTGTATAAGTGAACTACAATCATGCTTTTGTAAGAAATACCAAATTTCGTAACTTTAGGTCCACGGGAAGTATCCTATTTACCATATACGTTTTGACTAAGCAGCGAATTTCATACAAACTGCAGGAAAATCGATGCATTTTTCTGTGCTTCTCTATATGATATTAATCTCAGCTTGACACCTCTTCTCTCTCTTCCCGATCTTGACAGATACAGGCAACCATTAAAAGTGCAGGACTTTATGCAAGAGAATACAGTCAGGCGCAAAACGTATTACTTAATATAGTAAAAAAAAACCAAAATAATAATAATAAACAAACATAAAAGTACATACATACATACGTACATACATACATACATACATACATACATACATACATGCATGCATACATACATACATACATACATACATACATGCATACATACATACATACATACATACATACAAAAATAATACAGAAATGCATATATACGTACATATTATATGACCATATTATAAGTGTTGTTCTAGGTAGTAATTTTTAAGCCTGCGCTTAAAAATATTTACCGATGGAGATCGTCTAACTTCACCTGGCAGCGCATTCCAAAGTCTTACTGTTTGAACAGTAAAAGAGTCCCCATAGCATTTAGTGTAACATAATGGGACTTCTAGGAGATTGTTGTTGCGGGAACGAAGGTGTTGGGAGTGGAGAATGTTCGACCCCAAGAACTTAAATCGTTCTTTGAGGTACGAAGGAGTGACAGGATGGTAAAGGATTGTGTAAAGGAGTGTGAGAGAGTGTAATTGTCGTCGGTCTTTTACAGTGAGCCATTTAAGCTGAGTACGATATTGTGTTACGTGATCAAACTTTCGCAATCCGAAGATAAATCGGATTACGATATTCTGCATCCGTTCAAGCTTATTTAGTAACTGACTGACTGTAATAAATAATCTATTACATATTCAAAGAAAAAAGATACATATGTCGGACAAAACAACAAATCAGACACAAAATCCAGCTTTTATAACTATTTTATTCACTCTTGGTAAATATAATCCAATTCTATTTGTAATTAAAATACTTTAATACTAATTCTATTAACGACTATCCTAGGTACTATTATAGAATGTAAAGAACACGAGTACCGTGTCGTTTGTCACCGTGTGCATCGACATCGACATCGTCGTGCAGGGATGTGTTTGTTGTGTATACGCCGATATAAAAACCGGACAATATGAACATCTTAGTAAGTATTGTAATATTTATGATTACTCAGTGTTCATATTTTATATAATATAATAATACTATTATAATATTTTTTTGCATTTTAGTATGTTGTTGAAAATTTTCCCAATTGTTTTCCTCTTTTTTATAAAAAAATATTGTTAATTTATTGTGTAGTTGCTATCATTGGCCTGTTGCATCTATGAATGGACTGATCCAATTAAAGAAACTTTTAATATACTGACTTTGTAACAGCCTTCTTCTAATTATTTTCAGAATGACGCCAGAAAGTAGAAAAAAAGTCTTATTATGAATGGAACGAAGGTAGCCTTTAAGTCTCTATCTGGCTACGCCAAATCCCTGGCCGTGTTGTCACAACGTTTCAAGTGTCTATGCTTTCGGAAAAGGCTATTGATGACCTATATTAGTAGATACCGCTGCAGATGATTTTTCAAAAACTATCGCTAATTATGAGTTCATAACAACTGGTGAAAAACCAAATGAGAATATTGAGCCTCAGTTTGAGATTTCTTTATCTCAACTAATATTATGTTAAGAATAATAAAAATTATATTAAGCCTATATATTTTTTTCATTTATATATTAAAAGATTACTAAATAATATTTATATTTTGTTAAAAAGTAATAACAATTAGATAATTGTGATTACTCCTATGATAAAAAGTTGATTAAAATGTTATGTAATAATAAGGTTTCCTTGATTGGACCCTTAGTATAAACGTTGAAACTCATTTCTTATCATGAAATCACAACACTACAGATATAAAATAATGGCACCAGTAATCGATAAACAACAACGACGGGTTTTTTATTTTTTTTTTATATTTTAGTTTTTTTTTTTATATTTTCACACATAGCATAATTGACAGAGGGAACCTGGGAACCTAATGTTAAGACACTCCTTTCCCTTAAGACATTTCCATGTAGCACTTCCCGTCGAGTTTTGGAGACATTGCATTTTGAGTGGCGGAACTCAACGCTGCACTAAGCCTCGACACCAGAGCGAAGAAATGAAAATATAAATGTTAATAAATATTTCATTTCCTCAAGTGAGGATCGAACCCACAACCAGTCGATTTTACAGTCACACTTTTTGCCCTTGCAGCATGACTAGCTTCTTTTTTTTCACTTCCGAAAATAAGGATATAAATACAAATTTCCTTTATTGTGTTTAGTTTGCTTTATAGCTGTTATTTTAGCGAATTTAAAATTCCTAAATTAAATATTATAAATTATTGAGCGAGTATACAATTCAAATGCTAGTCCATATAGGATAATCCTTTCGAATGTAGGAATTGGAAATAAATTGATCTATCTAAATCTTTGAAAATATTGTTAGAATAGAGAATATATTAAAACGATTCTAAAAAATCGAATCAAATCAGCTTCATGCTGTATTCCACATACACCAGGGTAGGCAAAGGGAACTTTTTGATAAGACACTCCGTTCGACACTTCCCTCCGAATGTTTCGAGGCATTCCGTATTACTTTTGAATTAAGTCAAGTTACATTAAAATGTTAGTAGTGTCAATTCTATGAGAAGCTAACACCGGCTCGGACGGCAATTCCGCTGCGAAAAACTGGAAAGAAATTCAACATTGCCCTTTTCGAAATATTATTTACAACAGATGAATAACTATAATCCATGTCCCGAGTGAACATCAACAGCAATTTACTCCACGCACTATTATGTTTATAGTAATCTTGGATTGAATAATTAGCAATAATATACTTTAATTTTAAATTGTTCGGAGGATATATACAGGAAATGTCAGCGCTCCTTTTACGGGAACAGCATATAGGGTAAAACATTTTAAACCCATACCTAAAGAAATTAATCAAGATACCTCAACAGTTTAGACGTAGGATTGTTTTTTTCATTTCACAATGTTTATCCATACCTGTATTTCGTGTAACGCAATTAACCATAGATACCAATAACGTAAACACAAACTACTACAAAAATACCACTAAAGGTTAATCAACTTTGAACTTTGCCGCCAATACCTACGACTCGATTTCGGAATGAGGAGTATACAGCGGTTTCCCTTTGATAGGTTTATGTGTGCGTGCGTCGTTCTTGACAAATGGCGCCTATGGCGTATAATTTTATTATTTTTCCAGACTTGAAACGCTTGAACCATATTTGTCCTACTCTTATTGATACCGCATTAGTTCCGTAAACCCCACAAATTTTATTCGGCGTTCGTCGCATTTTTACCATTTTTTTTTATCAGCTTCACGCTGTATCCCGCACACTGCAGGATAGGCAGAGGGAACACAGTGTTAAGACACTCCATTCCCCAGTTTCCGCGAATTTTGGAGGCATTGCGTGTTGAGTGGCAAAACTCAACGCCGCGCTTCGACACCAGAGCAAAGAAATGGAAATATAAATTTAAGTAAATATTTCATCTCCTCGAGTGGGGATCGAACCCACAACCAGTCGGTTGTACAGTCACACCTCGTGCCGCTGCGCCACGACTGGCCTTTTAATAAAACTTTAATATATACCGAATTTCTTCGTCACATACGTTCATTTTGCTTGCTTGAAAAACAATTGAAAAATAGCGGGAACTAGTTTTTTTTTATTTATTGCATCTTCAGTATGTCACATTTAATTATGTTAAAACCAGCCAGTTACATTCAGTACAGCCAAAGAGGTTTGATTACTAATAATACATTCAAAATACGAAGTACTTTTGCCCCGACGTATTATAAAATTAAAATAATATATAACAATGTCACGTTTTAATATTTAATTAATATAGTAGAACTTTTAAGATCGATTAATTTTAAATTTGATACTGTAAATGACTGAACGTATCAACATACACATTGGACAGTATTGAATAAATTATAGTTCGTCGATCAAACGTCAGCACTGAACCATCAACAATGTTCACGACGTCAGGGAATGCAATCAACGACTTATAGCCGCTTGAATTACTGACATTTATAAGGAATAAAGTAGATTTTTCATAACTCTTTATTTTATATATATATATATATATATATATATATATATATATATATATATATATGAAAAATCAACTTTAAACCGACCTGGTCGGTTTCCAGGAGGCGCGGGTTCGAGTCCCGCTACGTTAAAATTTTTATACGTTTTCTAAATAAGTATTTTTCTTTCCTAAGTGTGGAATAACATTTTAAAAATGTTTAAAAATATTAACGTGTAATGTTTTAATTTTATCATACTGTGCCACCATTTCACCACGGCCACCTCAAGTCAACACCATAATCACCGTAGAGAATAATTCTTCTGCTGAGATAGATAATATTTCCAAAGTGTTCATAATAACACAATCTTTTCTAGTGGGCATCAGTCGCCTTTCTGTATTGGATTCCCCGAAGCAATGTTTTATATTTCTGATAAGTCATCACTGATATCTACTTATTCTTATTCTGCTATACATTTAAAAAAAATCTGCAGTAATATTACTATTTCTTTGGGCATAGACTTCATTGAATATACGTTTTACTCAGTTCTGTGTTACATAAAAACATATTACACAAAAAATTGATCAATTCTTAGCTGGAGTTAAATAAATTTGATAAGATTTCAGAAAAAAGAAACTATAAACAAAAAATATTATTATATATAAATAATTTTATCCACGTATCCATAACAATCCATTTAGCCATAAATTTCCACTAGCGAATTCCACATAATATTTTTTATTTATCATGTATTTGGATTCTATCAAAAACATTTCGTTGTCCTGAATTAAATTTTTTTTCCTCATTTGTTTGCTTTGATTATTTCACGGCTGAAGTGTATATATAGACATATGGCAATTGGTAATATCTTATCCTGAAAAATATAATAACAATAAAAAAAGTATGATAGTAAAGACAATGTGAATAAATGTTTACATGTTAACATAAACAAAATAATGGACTTCTACAACAGAATTATCTAATTATTTGTAATCAAAATATTATGAGTCCTAAGACTTCATACAATGCTTGTACTGTAATATTTTTCCATAAAAATTAATCGCTAAATGTGATGCTAATCGCAAAACTAGACAACGGCTCGACTAATTGGCGACATCAAAATTCTTTGCTATGGTGGCAGTACCAAGATCTTTATTATAAATTAATACCAACATAATCTTCATTTAATAATATTATATAATTTTAGTACAAAACAATCTATTTAATTTAGGTAGAGACCTTTTTACTTGATATATAATGAACATGTAGATAGCATGCATAAATACTCATGATCGTAACGATAAAATACTATTAAGTGAATGAGCATTCAGACCTTTAAACAGAAGTCGTACGATGTTAGTGGTTGATGAAACATTGGTTTGTGCTTAGGTGGTTCCCTTACAAAGATGTCGCAGCCCTTATGTCAAAATTAATAATTTCATGCAGAAAAAAAATACTAATAATACAAAATTTAATTTGAATTTCATATCGAAATTTTTTATATATTCAGAATGTGTATTTGGCGTGTACAGAATATCCGTGCTTAATGTCGCTGTCAATAATAGAAATATATTTTTTATGAGATGTCATTACATATTTGTAAATATATTTTTTATGATATTATTATTATACATTATCAATGACTTTCTCCAGATTGTTGATTTCGCTTATTTTTCGACTTGTGCCTTCTTAGGAAATATTTTACACAGACGACTATATACATTTTACGACGAGCTCAATACATTTGATATTCAATTTAAATATGAAGCGCCGACTAAAAATAAATATTTTCTTATTTATCAATTTATATTATTTCTTCTAATAGGTTTCATATTTATGACAAAACATTTTGCTTTCGAAAACCATTATACTAATGATTTATATATATTAGCTGTAGTAATATTTTATATATTGGAATTACAATATCACGGACATATGTTCAGTCTCGTCACACCAAGATTAAAATTGATTACTCAATATATTCAGCTCTTAACTCCAAGAAGTCAAAGCTATGGTTTTGTCGATACAAGTTTTTCTCAAAAACATGTTCCCAGAAATAAGACGAATCTAAACACAATAATTACTATTCAAAATATAAATAATATGTACCATAAAATAATATATATACACGACTGCATTATTAGTGCTATTAAATGGCAAGTACGTATATCTGTTTTTATTATTTTTTAAATTGTACTCGTATAAGCCTGTTAATTATTGATCATAAAAATTATTATCAATATTTGGTAGAGTTTTAAATTTACAAACAAAATGATACTATGAAATGTAAATTTTTATCTAATTCAAATTTATATAAATACTATACTTTACAAGATGTTATATTTTTTACAGCTTCTGGTTCTCCTTACGATCACGTTTATAAAAAACTTGATGTTGTGTTATTTTTTATTAAAAAATATTTTGGATGGACAAGTGAGTCAAAATCTATTTTAATTTAAAATATTTATATAATGCATAATATATGAACATGACAAAAATAAAACAAATTGACATTCTATGTATTTTTCAGGTTACTATATCAATTGTTTACTTCAATATAGCGTTCATTCTAATGCAATTGTTGCCCTTGTTTATACCATGTGTATTTGCAGACCAAGTGGGCGCTGAAGTATGTATACTTAAAGAAACTCTAGCCAGCAAGTTGTATGAGAATGCATTGGGTACTCAGTTTACATCAATTTTCTTTATTATTTTAGTATCGAAGAATGTTAATGCAGTTCTCCTAAAATTGTTATTTTTAACCAAAAATTATGTCTTTTTTAAAACCAGCGTGTAAAGCTGAAATTTTGTTCTGAGATATAAGCTTGGACATTATAATGCATGTTTATTGAAGTAGCATCTATGAACTACCCCTATTTATTTTATAAATGGAATTTGTAAAAAATGAGTTAATATGGACAATAACACTTAGTGTAGAGTAATGGTAAGCAACTGAAGGAAAATGATGCTGTGGTTCCAATAATGATTTTTTACAACAGAATTGAAATTAAATACTTACTTACTTATTTAACCGACCAGGTCGGTTTCCAGGAGGCGCGGGTTCGAGTCCCGCTGCGTTCAAATTTTTATACGTTTTCTAAATAAGTATTTTTCTTTCCTAAGTGTAGAATAACACTTTAAAAATGTTTAAAAATAAATACTTACTTATTTAGCTTCACGCTGTATTACTAGTGGGAAAGTCAGAGAGAATGGAACGCCAAATGCTACGGTCTCTATATACTTCTTTCACCTCGTCCACTATCATCAACCTCTCATACATACCTTCTGGGGCGTCCTCATGCTTTTTACGTGATTTTCCTCCTTCAGAATCTTTGATGCTGTATTTTCGAAGGTCAACCGAGGTCTCCCCCTACCTTTGTTACCGCACACTTTTTCTTCATTAATCTTTTTTGCTATTCCTTCATCCTTCATCCTTCATCACCAATCCATTCCACGTTCTACTACATTCTCACCGTGAAAAATATGATTAACTTATTGCTAGCGGATCAGTATATTTAAAGTTAAGTTGTGGACACACGAATGCTTAAGATGCTATCCTGAGAACAGACCAATATGTAGTCGTTGCTAGAATAAGAAGTCTGTTTCATTTTGAGGTACGAGACGTCCAAACTTGAAGTCGAATCGCACAAGCAGCTGGAAGTTTTAAGATCCAATGATCAAAGAGGAATAAGAACTTCCAAAATATTAGACATCTTTGAAACAAAACGGAAATGTTGAAGTATACTCTGCTATTATATTTAAGAATTATATGAGAAAAGCAGCGACAGAAATATGTGATATAATAAATGAAAACGAGGTTTTAGTAGTATTATAAGAAGCACGATAAATGGTGGGACGATAAAGTGAAAGACTAACGAAATTTTAGTAATTCCTAAGGTTGTTTACTAATTTGCCACACAGCAGTGAGCAGATCGCAGGAGGTTTCTAAACCAAGAATTTTTTTAGATGTTTTTTTAGGGGTGTAAGATATTTTGGGAGACTACCTCGGTTCAATATTTTAATCGCTTCCCTTGTTGTAAAGTCCTCTTATAGAGATCACCCAGCCAGTGTGCGAGAAGGAAAAGGCACGTCAACTTGGCAGCATGAAGTGACAGAAAGTGACATGCGAGGTGCATGTCTCAAAGAAGGACGAGAGCCTCTTCTTGCATTTGAAAGAAATGAAGAAAAGACGCACAGGCGTATTGCTGCCAGTAACAAAATTAACGGTGCCTTGTATGCGTTGATGAGTGAAATAACAGAATAGTTGCACATTTAGGTACACTGTGCAATGCTGACGACCGACGCTGATATACGGCAGCGAAACATAGAGTGACAGCTCTTAAGTTAGCTAACAAAGAAACCATACTCACATACTTCGATAGTGAATCTTACCGCCATCCTATACATTTTTCTAGCATTGGCAAATCTTTATTTCAAAGAGCCCACCAACTCTGCCACACTGAACACCTAGGGGACGAGCTTTGATAAGTGAAGAATGCCTTTCATCAGAGTAAAATGCCTACTCTCCTCCAGCGTTATCAGAAGACCCCCAGTAGAAAGACAACCGGGACTTCTACCATATGTAAAACATCTTTTGAAACAGACAGGAATGGAACATTTTAAGAATAGCTTCCATTAAAACTATATTTCAGTCCAACAAGAAAGTAAATCTAATTCTTAAGACCAGTGAAACGTACTTTTTCTCTGCAGTGTGTAGACCTATAAAAACTAGATAGTAACTGAGATTTAAAATACAATGTTCAAAAAAGGGGAAACATCGGTATTGGGGAAACGAACACATTTCCGATTTCAAGAATGGACATGTATCGAAGTCAGCTGCATCTGGGTAAAGAGCTAACCTAACCATAACATCGGATTTTATAAATCACAAACCCTCACTCGGGAGAACAGATATACAGGAGGAAAATATAAGAAACCCCCGCGTGGTATTTATAAAGAGATTGACGAGGATTGGTGACCGTGGATGAAGTAAAACATACAAAGAGTAGGGCTTTTGGCGCTCCGTTCTCTCTTACTACCCCGCTAGGGATAAAGTGAGATGTAAAAAAATAAGAATAATGAAAAAGAAATAATAACAACTTAAGAATATTAATAAAAATCTGAAAAAGTGAGTTAAATTTAAGATATATTTTATACTTACATAAGTTGAACTAGCTTATTTTTGTAATGTTCTATATGGGAAAAACAGTAATAATATTTATAACGATTCCATTACACTGAAACTGAATGCCATGGAAGTGATATAGCAAGAAGATTCAAAAGAATAGAATCCGAGAAAAACAAAATTTAGGTACTACGTAAATTTTTAGTCATAGCTGGTTTCCACATTAAAAATTCATCACACGATCCATCCGTGAGTTAATCTATTAGAAATATGTCTAAGATTCAAGACTAAAGCCAGAAATCAGACCCATTCATCTACTCTAAAAGCTAATCATTGTCTTCAACCAGCGTCATTGCCATCTTTTACAATTTTCCTCTCAATGACGTCGCAATCAATGACGTTTTTACATACATATTGCGGAATATTATTATAAAGACGTGTACTTAGAACCATATATTTGTTTACTTTTTGGAGACGATAACAAGGCATTACAAGTTTCTTTGTCAAGTTGTCTTCAAGTGTCTTTGTTTCTGGTACCCATCGTATGTCTAACACTGTTTTTACTATAATATAACATTGAATATGTTGACAGGCAAAGGCTATATATATATATATATATATATATATATATATATATATATATATATATATATATATATAATACCTGTATCTTTAAAAACAGCTTTAAGATTATAAATAGATATCATGGCCCATTTTTTGTAGGATAAATATTGAATTAATATCCGCGGCACTACCCCATAGTGGCATTAAATAAATTAGTCGAGCTGTATCATTTGTCTGACTTTCTTAACTGCAAACGAGCTGAGCTCGGCTTATCTGCAAGTGTTTAAAGGTGGGAATTCCACCGGTGCTTAGAATCTTTAAACTATAGATTCTAAGCTTCAGTGGAATTCCCACATTACTAAACCTAAAAAAACTATTGATTCTGAAAGTCAAGATTTTCATCTTTAGACAGTACAAATTCAATACATTTAATTTGTTATCGATCGTTAAATATAATGCGCGGGAACTCATGTTAAACACATAGAAATAAATATATTTTATTTTTATGTCACGTTTATAAATAACCACATAAATTTATTTCTCTACATCATCATTCCCTTTACCTCGATCGACATATTTCTAGCCAAGGAGACTACTTCCATATAACGCCTCGTTGTTTTTCGTCCGCCATGCAATGGACTGACCAAGTGCGGGCGCCCAGCCGCGAAGAATGCTCTTAGATCGTGAGGAACACTTCCGATCCTTAGAAAAACCGCGACAGTTTTGCCAAGAGTAAAATGAAAAGGAAGATCATTCAATTTATAGAATAAGAAGATTCGTTACCAATGTTATAGAAGTCAATATAAGTTATATTCAAAAATCTAAAAATCATCTTCACGCTGTATTCCCATCCCATGTATAGTGTTAATTCTAGAAGCATTGCATATTTAGTGGCGGTACTCAACGCCGCGATTTTGCCTCGATAACAGAGCGAGGAAATGAAAATATAAATTTAAATAAATATTTCATTTCCTCGAGTGGTGATCGAACTCACAACCAGTCGTATTTACAGGCACTCTTTCTCCCCCTGCGTCATGACTGGCCTCAGTTAACTTTAAATTAAGGACATTAAAAGAAATTATAATATTTTAATCATTTTTTTATCCTTTTCAGATAATTCAGACCGAAGCATTGCACGAGCTGTGCTACTTCTGATAGAAACTCGCAATTTGTCTTTTTCTCTTTTTCACATGTTTAACATTAATGTATCACTTCCGTTCAAATTCCTGGCTCTTTTAATCACTTATGTTATCATAATGCTTCAATTTGATAAAGTTAGAATCCTCAATTATATGATGAAACCACACTAATGAAAAATAGTTATGTTAACATATAAAGTTACGAATACATGTTAGGTGTTTTGAAAATCATACATTTAGTTTTTCTACTATTCAATAGTAAGTTGTTAGCACTGACATAATGTACTACTTTCAGACAGACAGACAGAAATGTTTACATCATCATATACGATTTGTCGTCATTTGATTTTAAAAATTAATTAAGAGTTATCAGCAAACAATACTATCATGTCATACTATTGTTTATTAAAAGCTTTTATTTAACTTACAATGTATGTAAGTTAGTTCGGGTGAAATCTTTGAGCTCAATTTTGAAGTAGACCTTCGCGAATTTGTCGTGCGATTTACTAATGTAAATAAAACTAGTACTATAATTATTTCATTATGTAAAATCTGCTAAGTTTAAATTTTTAACATTTCAATTTAATTAAATATTGATCATCGCGACAAGCTTTTATAATCATATAAATTGTGTATAATAAGGTTATAAGTTGATAGTTAGAATTTAAAAGAAAAAAAATATTTTCTCCTTTTTAGAGTGTTTAAATAAAAACTTTGTCTAAAATATTTTTTTTGCTTTTAATTTATTTTCACGATTACTTTTTAGGCCGCACTAAAGGAGTGAACTGCACAATATACTAGACTTCCTCTTGTACTTATTTTTAACTGATAACCATACACTATGAACGCCAAGTTACTATTTCGGCACAACTCTTAGAAGTCACTATCTCGATACCCCATAATTTAAATCACTATCTCAATACCCATAATTTAAATCACTATCTCAATACTTTTGATATTAATAATAACTGTAGTGTTTGTATCTATTAAATAGATATGTAGCATTGTCTCATGTACACCAGTAGAGGAGGGGAGTGTTGTCACTGACGCGGTAGAGGTCGGGTGTGCTCCTGCGCTGCTGCTGATCTGGTGTAGTGGTGAGCCAGTGATAGTGTTCTCAGTATTATTTTAAGAGTGCGTAGTGTCTGTGGGTCCATACACTACAATAACTATTAAATAAAGTAAGATAGTTTAATAGATTTCACATTAAGGAAGCTATTTTGATCATTGTCTGCTAATGAATCTAGAAATCAATTGTATATATATACACAATAGGTAAATTGTTCATTATTTACTGGCTCTTTTAAACGCTCTTAGAATACGGCTTAAAAACCAATAGTAAATACAATATTTTTTATATTAAATCTAGATTTAAATAAGCTTGTTAGCTTTTAAGTAGTGAGGCTTGTTTGTGGAGTTTTAGGATCCTATTTTTACGTCTCCCATCACGCCTATTAATATTATCATAAGTCATTCATCATAAATTTCCTTCATTGCAAATTTTTTGCAATTAAATGGTTTATAAATAACCAATTACATTTTTAACATGATTTAAACAATAGTTATATATTATAATATATAATGTGTACCAGTCGAGGCCAGTCGTGGCGCTCAGGGGCACAAAGTTTGACTGGAAAATCGACTGGTTGTGGGTTCGATCCCCACTCGAGAAAATTAAATATTTATTTACATTTTCATTTCTTCGCACTGGCGTAAAGCCAAAACGCGGCGTTGAGTTCCGCCGCTCAACACGCAATGCCTCCAGAACTCAGCGGAAAGTGGGGAACCGAGAGTCTTAACACTAAGTACCCTCTGCCTACCCTGCTGTATACGGGATACAGCATGAAGCTGATTGATTGATTGATTTTAGTATTGTGTAATAGTAATAAAAATAATTTTCTATTATTCCACGTAATAAAACATACACTACGAAACAATAAGAAAAATACACTACTTATTCAATAATCACATTTAAATTAAATTGTATTAAAACTTAGCTTCACGCTTTATCCCTAGCGGGGTAGTTCAGATTGTATTAAAATTTACAACATTTTACTTCTTTTCCCATTTTGTTCTCCGTCTATTTCTCCGTCTTTTCATTTGGTATAACATTGTGGGTAACAGCTCAATAGGTATAACTAATAAGAATATTTCCCTCGTGCTTATAAATTAACATAACTTATACACAAAATGCTAAATGATGCGGCGTTGAGTTCCGCCACTCAACACGCAATGCCTCCATTCGGCAGAAAGTGGGGAACGGAGTGTCTTAACACTAGGTTCTCTCTGCCTACCCTGCTGTCTACGGGATACAGCGTAAAGCTGTTTTTTTTTATATGCAAAAAACTACGGCTTATTATAGCTTATTATTTAGTAAAAAACAAACTACACTTCAAAAGTAAATTGCAACTATCTATCTTTAATGGATAGAACAATTGCATATGGCCTCAGTAGTTACGATCGAACATACAAAATTCGTCTTAATAAAATTTATAATATTCAATTAAAGCGTGGCGCAGGGGCACAAAGTGTGACTGTAAATCGATTGGTTGTGGGTTCGGTCCCCACTCGATAAGATGAAATATTTACTTAAATTTTTGAATATTGCAAGGTATTACCAATACAAGATAAAGTAAAAAATATTTTACTTAAAGAACATTTCTTTCATTACAACAGAAACTTCGAAGAACACAAAATATTAACAAGATCAATTTCAAAAAATACAATAGAAACAACTGGAGCAAACAATTTTTATGGTTAAAGGACAATAAATTATATAATCCCGAGACTGATTAATGAAGTATCGAAAACCCTTAAAGATAAAATACAAAATATTTTTTTTTCTTGTCAAATTATTAAAAAAATTATAATAAAAAACAAACACTTAAGAAATTATTACTAAATTAAGTACGGTGGCAGCGTAGGTTCCAAAAAAACCGATTTAATTAAAATACTTTATTAAAATTAACTTATTACTAGACAGGTGAGACTTGCTCAAAGTTGGAGACAAGAATGATTTATTTTATTACATTTATTTTTAATGTTAATTAATACAATGGGTGTAAAATGATGCGAGGATTCAAATAACAGATTATTACAATTCTAAAATCTATGCTAAGTGTGGGAAATAAGTGTGGGAACGTTGTGGGAAGCCTAAGTCAGCGATTCCCGGGTTGTGTGGGAACGTAACAACTATAATATGATAGTAAACAAATAAAAAATATAACATTTCTTTTTCTTATAACAAAAGGAATATACTGTAGCTGGACATTTAAAACGTACGCCTAATTACAAAAACGCGTCTTTTACCAACCTCCCTCACAACGACACTTATCTGTAATTTGTATGCTTTTTATGTTTTCTTTAACTTTATATACTAAGGAGTGGAAGGAGGAGTGTGCAGTGGTCATACAAGCCAAATCGGGCTTAAGACCGCGAAGAAAAATATTTTTTATGTAATATGTTAATAAATAAATAAAATAAAATTAAATTAAAAAAAAATGGTCGATGTCGAAATGGTCTAGACATATGAACAGACAGAGTCAACAAACTGATCCTATTTTAAACATTCTTAAAGTGTTAATCCACACTTAGGAAAGAAAAATACTTATTTTAGAAAACGTATAAAAATTTGAACGTAGAACGTAGCATAAAAATTTCGACGTAGCTTGATGAGAATGTATGGCTTAGTGGTTAGAGCGCCTGGTCGGTTTCCAAGAGGCGCTAGTTCGAGTCCCGCTACGTTCAAAAATTTTTATACGTTTTTTAAAATAAACTGATCCTATATGGGTTCTGTTTTTCCTTATGAGGTACGGAACCCGCATACATACATTATATATAGGCACATATATGAAAAATTGTAGAACTTTAGTAACAGCAAAATTTATCTAAATTTGGTTCAGTGCCAAAGAACAAATAAAAAAGTTCTGCTATAGATTGCTCAATCCAGATTGTAAGTTTAAGGAAAGCAAATCTTTGTTAACAAGGAAGAACTCAAAACTTAGTACCCACTCGTACTATTTGTACAACTTAACAAACTCAATCTATTAATTTTAATTGACTAATATCTTCGTACTTTAAATATAATATCTACTAAGAAATGCTTATTATTTATTTCTCTAAGAGTGTAGTGAATATTTTATATTTATTATGTTTTAATAAAATCAACTTCTATTTCATTCGATATTAATATTATATTCTTGCACTGTATTCTATTTTCAAATTTGCTTAAAACTAAAGTTAATATTTATATTTATTATAATTATCCGCACGCAGCGCACTCGCATGACAAACTTGTTTCGAGTTTTTTTGCTGTGCGTGACGTAGCCTGCTTGCTAGCTACGAGTAAAGAGTCGGCTACTATCGCTTGCGACGTTCACTTGTTTTAATATTGTACTCATTGCTTGTTTTCAATTTTAAGCCTTATCTTCTTACTAATACGTATCTGTTTCGCTTATCTGTTTCTTTTACTATTTCTTTAAATTTCTTTATTTCCTTCTGTGAGTGTGTAAAATTATTCTCTTGTGTATCTTCTTAAAGTGTAAATAAATTTGGACAATTATTCCACAAAATTTTGGAAATTTAATTTCACTCCATAATTGAAAATATAGAATATTATTAAATAGCGTAGTTCACAAAAACCGCTATAAGAGAATCGTAATTATCAAATATTTACTCATTACACTGGTCAACATAAAAATTGCCTTTAACGTGAAACTGCACTATATCCTTAGTATTTGAATCTAAATGTATCCTGAATCTAAATGTAGAACTTAAAATTAAAAGTTAGCACTTATTAATAATTTATGCCATATTTAATATTTTACTGGTTTACCTGGTGGATTTCATTCTATATTATCTGAGATGATGAGATGAGATTTAAAATCATTTACTGAGGCAGCCCGCGTAAATTTTTTTATTACGTTTTTGTTTATTGTATCTGATAGTGTATGTGTTCGATTTGTTTGTTGAAACGTGAAATTTTATAAGTTTTTTTTATCATTTTCGACAGGTTTGTGGTGCAAAAACTACAATTTTAATAATGTCACGTAACTGTTAAATAGTACAGACAATTTTTGTTTCATATGTGGTAAAATCAATTTAAATAGTCACAGGTGCCCAATAATCCAATGTTTAGAATCTGCTTACTTTCATTATTTTGGAATTAAAATTTAAAGTCAAGATAAATATAGGTAGGATAGGTACCCAAGGTACCACATTTTAGTTGCAGTACCTCCATTGCATATAAATTAGGATTAATGAAAAACTTTGTTAAGTGCTAAGTTCATTGTTAACGTCAACATTAATGAACCAGCCTCCAAATATTTGTGACGTCAATTTCCAAATCTAAGCGACACCTAAATAAAAGATGGGATTTTTTTCGGATGTCGGATCCTTACATCACTCGAATTTGAGAGTGATGTAAGGACCAAAACTTTGATTCGATTTTACACAGCATCGAAAAAGAGGCATGGGAATTATTTAGAGCAGTGGATTATGGTTTTTTGGATAATATGGAATGTGAAAATTATAACAAGTTTGTGAAGAATGTACTACAAAAGTATTGGCTGCAATATATGTCAAAAAATCACTTTTTTCACTCTTATCTCGATTGTTTTCTTCTTGATTGCGGTGATAGTAGTAATGAACATGGTGAACGATTTCACCAAGACTTATCGACAATGGAAAAGAGAAACAGCGGCCGATGGAATACGTCAATATTTGTGAACTACTGCTGGAACTAAACTAAAGATACTACTGAAACTGATTTAAAAAAACAAACAAACAAAAAAAAAAGATTAATTCTTGACTAAATAATGTGAAATACTCCGGAAATATTCAAAAATACTCAAATACATGTAAAAAGTATAAAAAAAAGTAATGAACATATCTAATTTTATAAATATTAATAATATATAATTTATATTCTATAAAATTTTACTCTTAAGTCTTGTTTTCTCATACTAGCAATATTTTTTAAATAGGAGCCAACCTTAGAATTTAGTTTATATTTTCGTACTGAGTGACCCCAAATTAACAAAATAATAAAGCATTTATTTTAAAGGCAAACACAATTCATTTTTGTAGACCAGTGTTATTAAAGTAACAGACGATGCTAATCACAGCCAACCTGTAAATAATTATTAATCACTCAACTTCAGACATTATAAAGATCACAATTGACTATTAGTGGAGTGTACAGTTGAGCGAATAATATTGCTAAAAGATGAGAGCCTTAACTATTACGTCATAACTATATTTTCATCATCAATAGTTTTAGATAACAATAATTTAATAAAATTATCTACAAAAAATTAAATAAATGACATTCAAATATTACAATATAATGTACATAATCATCGTCCCGGTATAATTGCTAAGGTCTAACACTGCACTTTGCACGGTTTTCAACATCGCTTACGTCCCTATGGTATGAGCCAAAAACTTAAATTATAATTTATCGGAGTAAAATTTTAAATTATCGATAAAATTGATTTAAATCAGTATAGCTACATAATTAGATTCTTTTTACATGCTTTTATTTAACTTACCGTTAATCTAGTTACTGTATCTTGCCAGCTCAATTTGGCCCACTTTCCAGTGTCCGATCGAGCTGATGTCAGTTCTGATGGCAATGAAATTACATATAATCAATATTGCTTTTAATCCAAAATGTCATATTAAATGATAGGGCTTTATTAATAAAATACATCATGAAAGAAACATCTAAAGACTGGACATTGAGCCGTAAGATGACTTCTAAACTAAGAAAGGTAGACAAGTCGTGTTCAGATTCGTTGAATATATCTTGACAAATACTTTGGTGCTAAATTGATAATAAAAAATTAAAGGGTAAAAAATATAATATTAATTTAAAAATATATTTTTAAACAGAAGTTTTATACGGAAAATCAGAAATACTAAAATGAAAATAGTTATTGCATGAAAGAATTGTGCTGATGAATATAATTTTTTCTATGACATAAACAATAATTTCAAAATCTTTTATGTAGCGCATATAAACAGCAAGAATTAAACGTAAATAAATTTCTTGCACGATAAAATTATAATATATATACATATATACATATATACATATATATATATATATATATATATATATATATATATTTACATTTATA